>OW204005.1:15082062-15622062 GCA_934047225.1 Ypsolopha sequella | reverse complement strand
TCTATCACATAAATGTGTTTTTTTATTCTTACGAAAGCAAACTTATTTTTAAATTGCAATTTGCTACCAGTACTGGCGCGTTAAAAGCGGTTTGCTACTTTTAATATGATATATTACCGTCCACATGAATTGCTACAGCATGAAACTTATACAGGTGTATGCCTTAAGCTAGTGTCAATCGTTTTAATGGGTTTTAAAAGTTTTTTAAGGTTCAGCTCTTTTTGAAATAATTTTTAAAGCAAATTTTCATTTTAAGTGAAGGTATTTGAACAATTAAAACTTCCAGATGAATTGCTACAGCATGAGACCTATACAGGTGTATGCCGCAGGTGCATGCCTATCTTTTAAAAGTAAATTCAAAGCCTTTTAAGGTTCAGGTTTTTTTTAATTAATTTTTTAATTTCTATCTTTATTTTATTTCTAAATTAATTAAAACAACTTCCAGATGAATTGCTACAGCATGAGACCTATACAGGTGCATGCTACAGGTGCATGCCTATCTTTTAAAAGTAAATTCAAAGTATTTTAAGGTTCAGGTTTATTTTAATAAATTTTTTAATTTTGCATTTTTATTTTATTTCCAAATTAATTAAAACAACTCCCAGATGAGTTGCTACAGTATGAGACCTGCACAGATGTATGCCATAGGCTGCTGTCTATCATTTAGATGTTTACATGTTGACTTTTAAGGTTCAGCTTATTTTTAAAATCGTTGGGTAGCTAAACATTTTGTTTAAGCCATAGCAGCTTTTAGGTGGTTTTGTTTTACACGGAACAAGCAGAAGTATGCGCCCACGGCTGCTGTCCATCACTCTCAAGTGAATTTGTGTTCATTTCAAGTCAAAAATGCCATTTATTAAATTTTAAAATACGACGTTTTTATTTGGTCGGGTTATATCTTTAAAACCGGTCCGTTAAAAGTGGTTCGCTAACTTCAACTCGGTACTAATTTAAGCGTTCTGTCTTTTTCTTTCTGTATTGAAAAGACAACGATAGAACGCTCAAATAAGGTTAGTCCTGTTAAATTAGTTACGTTATGTTGCGCCGAACCGACACCACTATATAGCCAAAATTAGGTTGCAGTCAACATAAAAGTTAACCTTAAATAGTGACTGCCGAACTTTTTGCATACACGCAGCATAACGAGAGTTTGATACTTAGGATGCTTACGGACTTAGGTCGCAATCAATATATAATTTTTTTTTATTTTTTTTATGGTTATTTTATTGGATTAATAATAAACAACTTAAATCTAAAAAAACCCTGGAAGAAAAATTAAACCATATAATTTTTTTTTCCAAATCACCGCCGTCGATAGGCAGGGTCCCCAAAAGGTTGGAAGCATTCCCTCGTTGGATGGCTAAGCTAAGACGCTGTCCGAGGTATATCCCAGCCCTCCGGTCCCCCGAAACGTCGATCAGTCGCGAAGATATTTCCTTGAACATCTGCTTTGCGGCTGGACCCCACGGCCCTAAGGTTTCTACTCCAAGAGGCGCAAATATATAGTCTGAACTTAAATCTACATACTTGTGCTTCTTGGAGCCCTCTGCTGAGGCTACCGCAGCACCAGCTTTAGCGGCAGTCGCTTGGATATGGGACGCCGCCAATGTGTCGACACAAATGGCGTCCCACAACATTAAAGTTGATCTAAAATAGTGATTGACGAAAAGTTTTCTGCGTGTATTGTAAAAAACAGCCTTTGTACTTTTGTTACATTAATAAGTCTCCGCAGCCATCTGAAAGATATACGTGAGGTGTGAAAATGTATGTAAAACTCCCTTAACAGACTTGGAGTGCTTTCAAATTTTAACAGAATATTATTTGACCCCAAAATAAACCAATTTTCGTCCACTTTAGTCCACAGTCAAATTTATTATTTATTTATCGTATGATCATATTAAACATTATTTTAATTTCATTATTTCACATCACTTAAACCAACAGGATTTGTTTGTGATGGATCAAATCCAATCCAAATTCTTAGTATCAACATTTAGGAGATTCGTATATAAATCTCATCCTGTCGTATTTTTTGATAAATATTCGGAATATCATAATTACATAACAAAATTGTTCGACAAAATAACATGGAATACATATGTATGTCGATACAATAAGGAAAACGTTTCGTCACTACGCTCAAAGCTGCAATTCACTTTGGAAGTCCAATTATGGTAAATATATTTTCATGTCATCAGTACATAAAGAAAGAAAGAAAGAAAGACAAATGTACTTAATAACTGGTTATACATAATAATGAGGAATTTTTAGGAACATTTTAACTACTTTAAAATTAATGATACCAAAAGGGTCTCCGCTCAGCATAATGTCACAGCTGTAGCCACGACGCTGATTTTCAGCGGATGCCCAAGTTTCAACCAATAAAACAAGTCGGTCGGCCTGAATATAAAATTATGGTATTTTTACGTAGTATAGTTCCATTACGATACTACATACTACATGTCATGAAAATATGGTACAAATAGTATAATTATACTACGAAATCCAACCCTGCTCATGCCTCACCACTGAGGATCAAACAACAGTGGTAACCGCTTCAAAACCCGTTCAGTAGTTTTTTCGTGATGCATGAAATACCGAAAAAATGCACCAACCAGTATCTTAATGCAATTTATTCACGGCTTCCTTAATTTATTTGCATGTAAACGTAAAACTTTGGCTTGGTTGCTGTCCCAAGTGCCGGCTCCGGCTAGGGATGCAAACATCGCTCATAAAAACATCGATGCATCTATACATCAATGTTTAAAAAAAAAACATCGATATCAAAACATCGGTCATAAAAACATCGATGTATGGATGTTTTTTCTAGGTTTTTTGTTTATTAATAAACGCCATTATAACACCATTCTTTAAATTTCATGTATGTATTGTGTTTTTAAAACATTACAGAGGTATTTGTTTTTTTATTTAATGTCACAGAATTTAAAAACAGTAATTTTGAGGGACGTTTCCTCACTTTTTAATTCATGATATTAAACATCGATGTTTTATAAACGATACATCGATGTTTCAAAACATCGAGGTATCGTTTGCATCCCTAGCTCCGGCACCTGTTTTGTTTGAGTGCCAGAACCGGCAGCTGAGACACTTGTTGTGTTGTAAAGGTATCATTACTTTTAAGCATGGTGAAACAGGCGGTAGAGCTGATGCCGGGCTCGACTGTGGCGGTACCACCATCTTACTTGGAGACCCCCCCGATGTAATTCGGAGGAGAGTAAGAGGACAGCTCACAGGCAAAAAACCAGGAGGCCCACCATGCCTGGGACCGATGGATGGCGATATATCTATCCATAAAAGCCGGGCCTTATATGGAACAGACTGGTTTCGGGCAGCGGCGTCAGTGGTGCGAGAGTTCCGGCACCGCGCTCACCAACCCGCCTGCCCAGCGTGTGTGAGTATGGGCATTTTTTCCAGGATGACCACCGGGAGTGGCAAAGTCCTGGAAAGGCTTATGTCCAGCAGTGGACGAACTAGGCTGTCTGATGATGATGGATGGATAATGTCCTGAAATGGCGTATATTCTTTGAAAAAAAAAACTTTTAGAAATTAAGCTATGGGAATTCTATAGCGCGTTTATATATTGGACAGTGACATCTAGCGAGGATTTTGAGGTACCTACTGAATTTTAGGATAATTCCAGTCAGTTGGATTATTGCAAAAATTTCCATAGCGCATTTTAATAACGAACAAATAACGTTTTTTTTTTTCGACATCCGAGTTTAATGAAACAAAGCCTTTCTGCTTCAAATTAAGATCTGTCCACCTATGTATATAAACTACATAAACATTCGTTCAGTAGTTTCGGAGATGTGCGTGAACAAACAAACAGACAGATAGAACAGAATTATAAAAATCGCTGATTTGTTTTATTTAGAACCTTTCCATTTTTATTACTTTTCTTCAATTTAAAGACACACTGAGTCCTGCTGTTTTTATTATGTATATATGTCACCGAAAAATAACAAGAATCGTAAGTTGATCAATTCACTAGGTAGTTTATAATTTCACGGCAGGTTTTTTCACGGTAATTCAAATTTAAATTCAAATAGTTTATATTGCAAAGCAGGTATAAATATATACACTTTTTACAAGTCAAATTTAATCTAATAAAAATTTATGTAATAAATTTATAAACTAACCTAACCTCACCTAGTGAATTGATCAACAATGATAACATAATGATAACAATGATGTATATATATATATATATAGAAGATATATAAAGATTATATAACAGAACCCTTGACGCGTGAGTTGCACAGTTTAGGAGTACCTAGCTTAAGGCGATATGTAAAAGTTTTAGCGTCCCTTTTGCTCCATATGCGAAAAAAACCTCAGTGCGAGAGGGATGGATTCGTGGAAAAGTAGCAAAAAGTCGGTTTTTTATTAATAAAAAATGTACTAAAGTTGCTATCAAAATTTCGTTTAACCAGGTCCTAGATATCGTTAAAACCCATCTAATAAACATAATTTCTGTCCATAATTATGTCATTCTAAATTGTCAAACCAGGAGAATTAGTTTCGAAAAAGACCAATAAATATTTCTATCTAGCCGAATTACTCCAATCGCGTTTCTGTTTTAACAGATCCCTAGAAAAAGATTCCAAAAATAATATACTATTTTATCAAAATAATACATTATTTACTGAAGTAGATATGCAAGTTCTTAAAGTGTCGATTTTTTTCCGTAGAGCTTGAAATGTTATTAAAAAAGAAACTCCTATGATGGCAACACAGGTCAAAGGACAAAACACCAGTGGCGTGCACAGAACTTTTTGCTGGAAAAGCAAGCAATTGGTCAAGAATAATAATAAAAAAAACATGAAACAATTCAATGAAAAAAAAAGTTTGTATTGGAAATTTTCACTCTATGGTCAGAGAATATAAAGTATGCTATGGTAGACATTGTCTACCCTAGCGTAATACAACATTTTTTTTTTAAGGTCCTATTTATATTTTTTATATTGTTATTCTTGACCAATTGCTTGCTTTTCCAGCAAAAAGTTCTGTGCACGCCACTGCAAAACACCAAAAGCAACTTCAATAAAAATAATTTTACCACCACACAACAAACTGTTTGAACATTTTACGAACAGAATAGATCCGCAGATTCAAGAGTTTTTGTTACACGCTCGTCCCAAACTATTTGTCCGCAATAGAATGAATTACGATACAAATGCTTTTCTTTTGTTAAAAATAATTTGTCATCGTCAATGCGATAAACGGAGGGTTCGCTTTCATTTAACCTGTTATATATAGTCCATTGATAAAGACAAATCTTATATACTTACCTAACTATATTTTGCGTCTAACTTTTAAATTTGACTTTCGGAACATTATACGAGTATCACGTACAATTAAATAAGGTCCGATCGGACTTCCCAAGACAAGATCGTAGCAAATTCAAAGTATGAATAGTAATTATATAATATTATATACAATATGGGTTTCGTTGGAAAGCTAGAAAAATAATGTATATATATATATATATATATATATATACATAATAAAAAATATAGTATTTTTTTACCCTAATTATACGCACAACTTCATTTTTTTTATTTATAGTTATAATTTTTTATTTTTCTTTATGTTTTTTTATAATATTTGAATAGACATATATATATTTATATTTATATATATAAGCAAAATTTTCTTTCTTTATACTTTCTCCCGTACAGAAAAAAAATAACTTTTTATTTTTTTATCACATAGTAAATTTAATCTTGTTTTAGAAAAAGAAAACCACATCAGATTCCGACAACTATTTTCAGAGATAAAGCCGATAAAGAGATAAAGAGATAACATTAAAAAAATAATACACTAAAATAATTTGAACAAAAATTATAAACTTATTATAATACGTATATTACTTAATTATTATATTAGAGTTAGACAATTGTAGCTTATTGTATTGATAGCCTAGACTTGAACTGAGAATTCGAAGATTTTATCAAACAAGGTATAAATGATAACTAAAGAGTTCCTAGAACTTCTATACAAACTAAACTTGTACTAAAGCTGTTATTTTACTGCATTTAAGCGCAAACTTAGTCCAAACTTGGTTTAAAATAACTTGCAAAATTCAAACCACGGAACTACTTTGTAAATGCTGGAACTTAGTTAAGAAACAACTTTCTTTTATAACAAGAATACTTCTGTAACTACGTTTGTTATTTAAAAATTTACAATAGCATTTTGTGCAATACCGCAAGTATTAAGGCGCTACGGAAAAAAATCGACACTTTGAGAACTTGCATATCTACATCAGTAAATAATTTATTATTTTGGTAAAATAGTCTATTATTTTTGGAATCTTTTTCTAAGGATCTGTTAAAACAGAAACGCGATTGGAGAAATTCGGCTCGATAGAAATATTTATTGAAATGAGGTCTTTTTCGACACCAATTCTCCTGCTTTGACAATTTAGAATGACATATGGACAGCAGTTATATTTTATTAGATGGGTTTTAACGGTATCTAGGACCTGTCCCCCTATTCTGTATCTAAAGTTGCCAACTGGACAGGGTGCCTATCGTCAAAAACATAGATAAAAACTAAACTTTCAAAATTGCTTTTAGTGGGTATTGAACTATTTACGAACTGTGTCGTCACTTCAAGTGCTAACATGCCCTTAGACAATCGGAATTCGATAGTATATCTATGTTTTTGATGATAGACACCCAGTCCAGAAGGCAACTAGACATACATAATAGGCCCGCTGGTTAAACGAAATTTTGATAGCAACTTTATTTTATATTAGTAAAAAACCGACTTTTTGCTACTTTTCCACGAATCCGACCCTCTCGCACTGAGGGTTTTTTCACATATAGAGTAACAGGGACGCTAAAACTTTTACATATCGCCTTAATCAGTGCGTCCTTCCAATGATGACACATTAACACACCCTCTCACACTCCTAAATATACACTCTACACCTACACACACAGAGAGGAACACCCCTCACAAATATTTACTTTAGTTGATTTTACATTATATAATTTAACTTGTCTTACTTAATAAAACTAGCATAAGATTCTGAAAATTGGAAGAGCGTTGTTGCCTAAAACACCGGTCTAGAGTACTCTAGCACCTTGTTCGGGCACAGACATATTTACTGGCAACTTGTTTAATGTAGGAAGTGTCTAACCTGCCCCCAGCGAACGTTTAGCAAAATAATATATTCTGTCATTAGCGGCAGAATAACAAAAATAATTATTCTACCACAAGTTTATGATTATTGAAATGTACTTCCAAACGTCAACTAGATAAGGTACAATATTTAATACACGTTGGTTGAACGTAGTGAGTATAGCTACTGGTGGCTGAATAGCAGAAACGGCTATCCTGCCGCAAGTTAGTTTATGGGCCATTTGAACCTATCAATACTGAAGTATTTTTATTATACAAATTCATTTCTGCATCGGCTACGGCGCTGCAGGAAGTGCAGCCCCTTCGCCCTTGCGTAACAACAGCCAGGCACCCGCGTGAGCCGTAGCGGTTGAGGCTGGTTGCCGAAGGCTGCCCTCCCTTCACGCCTTCGGCTTTTTATATACACTCTAGGGGTAGTATCCAAAATACTTTATAGAGTCGGGATGTGCTGAGTCGGTCTTGCCCTTCTTCTTAGCAAGACTAATCGAATGGGCGGAGTTAGGCGTATATTTACATTTCAATAATCATAAACTTGTGGTAGAATAATTACTTTTGTTATTCTGCCGCTACTGGCAGAATATATTATTTTGCTAAACGGCCGCTGGTTGCTGGTTGCTAGACACTTTCTTTAATATAACTTGTTTTAAAGTAATCATGTACAAAAAAACTGTTATAATTTATGTTTGATTGAAATAAACTTAAACTTATGACGTACGGCACCGAGATGTGGTCTCTTACCAAGGGCTTGATCCACTGAGTTAAGGTCGCTCAACGAGCTATAAAATCCTAAACGAGGATATCCGTCAGCGATCGAATCTGACCGACATAGCTTGCCGAATCAGTAAGTTGAAGTAGCAGTGTGCTGGTCACATTTGTCACCGACATGATGGCCGTTGGGGCTGAAAGGCGTTGGAATGGAGACTACGTACAGCAAAGAGTAGCGAAGGCTGACCTCGTCCCAGCTGGACCGACGATCTGAACGACTTTGTGGAAGGTGGCTGGATGAAGATGACGGAGGACCGACAAGAATGGCGAAATATTGGAGAGGCTGTAATATGTCCAGCTGTAGACGAACGCAGGCTGGTGGATGGATGGATGGATTTTGTGCAACTGTAACATAATGTGAGAAATTGTTTCGTAATAGACTGCACGAGTGTTCCAATGGCTAATGATGTTCCGTTGCACATAATACTTTATCGATGACCATCAAAAATATCGTATTCGCTTGACATTATTTATAATATTTTCAACCAACAATTTCAGGCAAATTGAGAAATGAACAGCGAGAAGAAGCGAGAGCGAGAAAAGAACGTGGCTTTACTCATCGTCGTTTGTGATTGGTTCACTAGCGGTGTTATATAAATTTTAAAAATCACAGCGCACAATAGCGGTGCTATAATGTAATATTATAATATCGGTCAAATAAAAGAGGTACTTATAAAACCGCTTTTGATGTTGTTATCACCTTATTGTATTGTGGGATTAGATAAAATACTACTTAAGCACAGTGCTTACACAAAATAACCGCTTACAGGAGATTTAATCCGCATAACTAGCGAAAACAGGCGCACGCACACATAGACGCGTACGTATGACGATCTCGGTCAAATGCCAATACGAAATTCTGACGAGATCATCATACGTACGCGTCTATATGCATGTGTGCGTCTGTTTTCGCTCCGTCGTCGAGTCGGCCTTCTGGTAGTATCTATTTTGTGGTGCTTATGCTTGTTTACTACCACGCCTGATTGAAAGCGTTTGAAGCACTTCCCCAGAAAGAACATGAATGCATTAGAGTTACTACTCTTCCGGTACCGGAGTCCGTCATGACGTCATGCCGGAACACGACGACTTCCTTGGCGGCATGGTTTCATCATGAGGGTGGTGACAAGCCACTGTTGAAGCGAAGTTGAAGTGACAGGATTTGGGTGCGCCAGGTGGCGTATTAACAATCTCATATACAGCACTGACAAAAATTGCGCTGCCTGCACATAAACTTTGTAAGGTTAAATCGCCTATCACTTCCTTACAAATTGTATGTGAGGACAGCGCAATCCTCGTCTGTGGCGCTATTGAGATCGCTTGATTCGTCACTTCAGATATCCAGGGTGTCTGGGTTCGAATCCACTTCAAAAGTATATCTCATTTTTTTATTGGAGTTAAAAATATATAAAATTTCAACAAAATATCAAAAATATAGGTGCAACGTCGAGCAAAGCGAAGAGGAGCTGTTTGGTTGAAATGTATATAAATTAAGGGAGCCGAGCGAAGCGGAGCGGAGCGAGGCGACAGACCCTCTCTAGTTTTAACAGAAGTAAGTATATACGCAAACATCCTTCTTGTTTTGTAATTTGTTATGATTCTTATGATTGTACCGAGGAAAAATATGTAAAATGTTGTAAACAACCGAGTTTCTTTGAAAATATATTAAACATCTCTTTCAACACAGAGAATCGCTATTGCGCTGTGACCGCTTTGAGGTTATAAGACGCATATAGAGTTTTACATTTACACAAAATATTGAAGAACAGACTATGGGCGTCTGTGCTGTATATGGGAATGTAAATACGCCACCAGGCGTTATTGGTGTGATCAGTGGTTGTATCTCAGTTTACAGCACTTGGAGGGCTTCCTTTCATGCACCTTTGTATAAAGAAGTTGTGTAACATTCCCTGATGCTCCATACTTACTTACTCCACTGGCTCAACGACCTGAAGTGGATCTTGGCCTCGGCAACTAGTGGCCGTCTCCTGCCACTTTTCTTCCTGGAGCTCGATCCGATCTTTCACAGCTTCGTCAGCCCAGCGGTATCTGGGACGCCCAGTTAAAACCTCGATTTCGAAATAGTACTTTACCGTTTTTGTTTCATTAAATACTTGAACATTTTGAATGATAGCACTTTTTTCAATGTACCTAGAAATTTATATACTGAAAAAGCAGTTTCCACCATCATATCACGACATACTCGTGCACATATTATTATTATTATTAAAATTCTTTATTGCACAAATAAAAACATGTACATAGGCGAGCTTAATGCTAATTATCATTTTCTTCCAGCTAACCTTTGGCGATGTAGAACTTGTCAAGGGTAACGCTTCGATGAGGAAAAAGTATTATGACTAGTATTAATTTTAACTAAAATTATTATATACGTTAAAAACATAAATAGGTAACTTATAATCAAATACATATACTACATCTATATCCTAATAATACATACACTGATACATATAAATATATAAACACAAATAATATTTACGAGAGGTTAAACAAAGATTATAACCTTAAACACGTATTTAGAGTTGACCCATTTGTTTATTTTGTAGATCAAGGTAATGTTGATATACCTTGTTTTTAAAAGTAGTCACCGATGTAGCCTCGCGTATATGAAGTGGAAGATTATTCCAAAGTCGAATTGCTGACACAGTAAAGGAATTCGAATACATTTGAGTAGAATGTTCTGGAGTACGGAGAAGCAGAGCTTTACTTGGACGTAGAAGACGTCCAAGGGAACTAAAGGGGATAAAACGATCTTTGAGATAGGGAGAAGAACATGAGTTGTTCAAAATACTATAAAGAAAAGCAAAGATGGTATATAGTGACCTCACTGAAGTATTTATGTCCAGAGAACTTCTAAAGACACCAAACCACCACCAACTTCCTAACTACCAGAACTGCAGTTAGCTAACTGTTGTGTTGTGACATTTTAGTACTCTAATACTTTCAGAGATGTTTGTGCAATCCTACTTGAGATCTACAAGTTTATAGACCAGGAGTAAAGAATAGTTTATGATCTTTATTGCTAAAGCTAAGAAAAAGTAAATTTCTGCTTCATTTATAAGAAGAAAATTGCGACGATGAAAGTGCGTGCTATAATTTTTCAATCTAAATGAAAGGCTTAATGTTTTTTGGTAAGTTGTCTCTTATTGAATCCAGTTTTGCTTTAGAAAAAAAAATAAACAAAAAATATTTCGCTTGCAAATAGGTATAAAAAGTTGCTTTTGATGTTTTTATTCACAACTTTGCCTTTATTGGCATAAGTGAATGTACGATTTCATTTGTATGATCGTCCGAATAAAGTAATTTCAGTCTTTAATTTATTAAAATTTTTGATGACATTACTGGACTTTCGAATCTGCATCGTTCACAAATAATTTAGTAAATCAATTGTGTCTATGGATGTATTTTGATATTATGCGCATATCAGTGCGTATTTGGAAATGTCATACAAAATTATGAAAAGGCTCTCGGTCTATGAGGTCTTTAGGTACAGGGAACAGCGTGGTTTGTATTTGTTTCATCTTGTCCGTGACTTAAATCTAAAATTATTTAGTTTTGAGGAACAAACATGGCAGAACATTCAAGAAGCAAATTTACATAATTATTCATTCTTTAATTTATGCTCAGCCTCAGCCTGCTTTATGACCTGGAGTCCTCTACTTGTATTAAGTGACCCTGATAACTTACCTTAAAAGCTCCAACCAGCGAGCCAAAAAATAATTTTCTGATTTACGAATATGCCCATGAGTGGAGTGGGATACAACCTTATAAAACATGTCTATTGGTATGAAATTTGGTATTTAATATAACGCGAAGGCTTTGTATTTATTTGACAATGTAGAAATGGTATTACAATTCAACTGTTATTCAAGCTAAAACGTTATTGCAAAACTGTCCCAAATTGATATTATGTAAATCAAAGTGCAAATTCAAGTATCTCAGGACCAGAACACACTATAGTACACTTATTATGATGTTAAAGCAGTATGCTGTTAAGATTCCTATTATAAGTTAATAAATGAAGTGACTGTAAAAGCAGATGGACTATATGGAACAGGTAGACAAAGGTCTTATATTTCTTTTCCTTCATGAGATAAATTTCTCCTGTCTTGTATTTTTCATCCCTTTATTCAACTACAGTAGAGCCACTGAGTGATGTCGCCTATGACGTTTAAATGCCTACAAAGTATCGTAATTATTTATAAACAAGTGTGAATGAAAAATGTAATACTTCATTGTTGATAGTGATGTACTACTTGTTTCGGTTATTATTTTTAGATTTGAATGTTGCTTTATTGTGCATTAGAATTCGTATAGAAACAAAGAATTTTTTTAAAAAATGTTTCTCATATTTTATAGGTCGTGTTTGAGGTCGCCAAGTTACGCAATAATATTTAATTAAAAACAAAACAATGACGAAGTTAAACTAAACGAAAATAAATGATAGTAAAATACTTTTTTCGATTTAAATATTTAAACATCTCTTGGGGGCCCCGGGGCACTAGCCCTCCGATAGCTACGCCACTGGTTTTGGCACATTTGCCTTTTGTATAATTATGTTGAATGTTGAATGACGTGTCTAATTTTGAGTTAACTCACACTTGATTTTTATTTTTAACCGAAATTTGAAATGTACCTCATCACTAAATGCAGCTGTCATAAGTGCCATCACTCAGTGGCCCTACCTTAAAGGATATGCTTACTTTGTAACATTTATTTGTAACAAATATGACGAAAAATACATTGAAAAAAGAAGATATAATCTAGCTAAGTGTTGGCCACAGAAACTAAGTGGTCTGCATTATTGGCTCGGTGGGTGGCAAAATAGATCCGAGGAATCGTAAGACTCAACTCAGATATCTATTTGTGGGGTACTCTAGCTGTCAATAAAACTAGTGGACTGAGGACTCGTCAATAGATTTATTATGACGGTTCACTGGTGCTAATAAGTTTCAACTAACAAAAGATATCGGGCTTCAGGACCTTTTATACAAATACAACAGGGTTTAACGTGCTGTTGTAATTTTATCAAAATATTGACAAATTTGGAAAATTATACAAATTTGTCAATATTTTGTTCCATTCGACTGATGACGGCCCTATACCGTGGGCCGAAATATATCGAGTAAAAACGTATTTTATTGTTTTAATATTAACATAAACTAAATATTATAATACAAAGGGCCTATTTCACCACCTCCAGATAAGTGATATCCAGAAGATAAGTTTAAAAATGGAACACATTTTGTATGCGTTATATGTCACATATAACTATCAGGCACTTATCTGGAAGTGGTGAAACAGGCCATAATGATATTAATACGGAAACCAAAAAAATAAATAAAGCTTAGATAAGCACACTATATATTTATTTACATAATGTAATAGCGAAATCTTTGCTCAGAATATTTTTTACGGTAAAGAGGTGTTACGCCAGGGCCACAGCTTCAGGCTTCTGGCGGCGCTTCTTGCTGCGCTTCCAGGCGGTTTTTGCGACGGGCTTTGCCTTGCCACGACACCCGTCGGCGCCTTCCACTTAGCACGCTCGACACTAGGTTCATCCTGTGTGCTCGATCACTGTTTCAACCACCCCCCCTCCCCGCACATCACCGTCCCGAGAGCGCAAGTCACTCGAAGCCGGACAAGACGCGCGAGCGGCGACCCATGGCCGGCTCTAAACAACTTCATACATTTGTTCTCTCCGCCGGCGCTGTCGCAAGAAGAACCGCGTGGCGCGCCTCTCGAAGCCTGAAGCTGTGGCCAACCGGTTACTGCTTGATCGTTGCACTGTGCTACAACCATTTAACGTATTTCGGACTTTCCATTGTTAACACTGCTAGAATATGCTAAACCTACGCTAAATACTAAATTTCTAGACAATCTGCATATCCTGTTCTAAACTAGGGTCCAAGTTAATATGCATTTTGAGTAACCTGAGTTAGGAACTAATCGTATGCAGATTCTAGGTGGTATCAAAAGGCTTGGCTCTAGGGACACACCCCTATTTGCTTCAAGCAATAAATTAGTGTGTAATATGGCACACTCTAACAAAGTCTGCTACTAAGGTACTTCTGCTGCGTAGCTTGCGTAGGTGGATAGTGTGCTATAATGTAGATTGTATGCAATGTACTACGAAGATGGGTACTGTGCTACGACGTAGATTGTATGCAATGTACTACGAAGATGGGTAATGTGCTACGAAGTAGATTGTATGCAATGTACTACGAAGATGGGTACTGTGCTACGACGTAGATTGTATGCAATGTACTACTAAGATGGGTACTGTGCTACGAAGTAGATTGTATGCAATGTACTACGAAGATGGGTACTGTGCTACGAAGTAGATTGTATGCAATGTACTACGAAGATGGGTACTGTGCTACGAAGTAGATTGTATGCAATGTACTACGAAGGTGGGTACTGTGCTACGATGTAGATTGTATGCAATATACTACGAAGATGGGTACTGTGCTACGACGTAAATTGTATACAATGTACTACGAAGATAGGTACTGTGTGACGACGTAGATTGTATGCAATGTACTACGAAGATAGGTACTGTGTGACGACGTAGATTGTATGCAATGTACTACGAAGGTGGGTACTGTGCTACGACGTAGATTGTATGCAATGTACTACGAAGGTGGGTACTGTGCTACGACGTAGATTGTATGCAATGTACTACGAAGGTGGGTACTGTGCTACGACGTAGATTGTATACAATGTACTACGAAGATGGGTACTGTGTGACGACGTAAATTGTATGCAATGTACTACGAAGGTGGGTACTGTGCTACGACGTAGATTGTATGCAATATACTACGAAGGTGGGTACTGTGCTACGACGTAGATTGTATGCAATGTACTACGAAGGTGGGTACTGTGTGACGACGTAGATTGTATGCAATGTACTACGAAGGTGGGTACTGTGCTACGACGTAGATTGTATGCAATATACTACGAAGGTGGGTACTGTGCTACGACGTAGATTGTATTCAATGTACTACGAAGGTGGGTACTGTGCTACGACGTAGATTGTATGCAATGTACTACGAAGGTGGGTACTGTGCTACGACGTAGATTGTATGCAATGTACTACGAAGGTGGGTACTGTGCTACGACGTAGATTGTATGCAATGTACTACGAAGGTGGGTACTGTGCTACGACGTAGATTGTATGCAAATTTACTACGAAGATGGGTACTGTGTGACGACGTAGATTGTATGCAATGTACTACGAAGATGGGTACTGCGCTACGACGTAAATTGTATACAATGTACTACGAAGGTGGGTACTGTGCTACGACGTAGATTGTATGCAATGTACTACGAAGATGGGTACTGTGCTACGACGTATATTGTATGCAATGTACTACGAAGATGGGTACTGTGCTACGAAGTAGATTGTATGCAATGTACTACGAAGGTGGGTACTGTGCTACGACGTAGATTGTATGCAATGTACTACGAAGGTGGGTACTGTGCTACGACGTAGATTGTATACAATGTACTACGAAGGTGGGTACTGTGCTACGACGTAGATTGTATGCAATGTACTACGAAGATGGGTACTGTGCTACGACGTAAATTGTATACAATGTACTACGAAGATAGGTACTGTGTGACGACGTAGATTGTATGCAATGTACTACGAAGGTGGGTACTGTGCTACGACGTAGATTGTATGCAATGTACTACGAATGTGGGTACTGTGCTACGACGTAGATTGTATGTATGCATGTATGTATGTATGTATGTATGCAGTATGCGATGTACATTGTATACAGAATGTGGGTACTGTGTTATGACGTATTAACGAAAATATTTACCGACAACGTATGTCAATTTACCTACAGATCGATGAAATACATACGGGTGTTTGTTTAGAATACGTGCGAAATTATACAGGGTGCTTGGTAATGTGACCTATGCATTTGGGTTATACTAGGGATAATTTCCAAGAAATAATGCCTATCAACTAGGGGTCGAAAATGATATTTTTTTTTCAAGCTAAACACGTCGATATTTCAAAAATTACAAAATAAAAAAGGTTTTCCTTCCACTTAAGACCTTTTAATTCTGAGATTTTGGGAATTCAGGGCACGTATTTTTTTTTTAAATGATCACTCTTCTATTATTAACTTAATTCATTGGACTTAATTCATTGGAAATGATCTCTAGTATAACCCAAATGAATAGGTCACATTACCAAGCACCCTGTAGAATTTCGCACGTATTCTAAATAAACACCCGTATGTATTTCAAACAATGTTTTTCACATAGTAACATGTATTTCATGTTATGTTAAAACCCTTAATTTTATAAGCGGCACTGGGCGGCTTGCATACACCCATATTTCAGGCTTAGGGTAGATGAGATATGAGTGTAAGTTTTTAATTTTTGTATTTTAATATATATAGTGATAGTAATGCAATTTTCATTTATGTTTTGTATATTTATTTATTTTATTCTGATTTAATTTAAATTTGGTATTCTTATAATTTTATATGGACAAATATTGTGACAAATATGTATATGAAGGCGACCGACATAGCCTGCCGAATTAGAAAGTTGAAGTGGCAGTGGACTGGCCATATCTGTCACCAACGTAATAACCGTTGGGGTCGTATAGCATTGGAATGGAGACCACGTACAGCAAAGCGCAGCGTAGGCCACCCTCGTGCCCGCTGGACTGACGATCTGAAGGACGTTGCGGGTGGCGGCTGGATGAGGATGACTGAGGACCGCCAAGAGTGGCGTAATATTGGGGAGGCCTATGTCCAGCAGTGGACGAATACGGGCTGATGGATGGATGGATGGAAATATTGTTAATTTTTTAGTCTAAAATAAATTATTTGATTAGATTTGATTTATTTATCACGCGATATCTGCGCTGTGACATAATAAATTAAATTGTTATATTTTTTGCCAGCATCGGACCGGTTAACCAGACCGAAAGATCGGTAACGATATCGATTCCACATTTTTCCACATCTAGTTCCATTGTTTCAGTAGAACAATCTGCAGATTGGCAATAATGGCGGCGCCCAGAATCAGTTTCTAATTTAATTTTCTCCGAAGCTTATTTCCCAGAAGAAATCAAATCCCTCAGAATTACTATTATTCGTTTTGTGTTTTACATATATTACATTATATTTAATTAATTACAGTAATTCATTAATTAATTCATTCATTAATGCATTAATTAAATCAACAACTCATCAACAAATTAACTTCGTAGGGTTAATAACTTAACTTATTTAAAAAACCTTTAAGTATAGGGGACACTTAAAATGGGGATGATTTTTTTTTCTTGTCGATTCCCAAGTGTGGGGTGACATTGGATAGGTCATTTAAAATTATTGGGGGTGTAAGAAAACCATTTTTCGATCCAGGGTTCCGTTTGCGAAATATTAAGCTTAAAAGTGTTAATTTTTGTTAGAGTCAAGTGCCCTGCCAGCGAAACGGTTGTATTTGGAGACGTGAAAAAAATCACATACATAACGAAATTAAAAGAAAAACTATCACAGCTAAGTAGGCTTTACAAGTTAACGAGTAACTTTTAGTCCACTCTATACACGGGGCAATCAGCAGGAACAAAATGTATGGGCCGTTTTGGGAAGAGCAACTTCCGAGCGTACTAGAAGTTTGGCGGGATCTGTATTATTATAGATAATGGTACGGAACCCTTTGTGCGCGAGTTCGACTCTCACTTGGCCGGTTTTATTTACATAATGGATTGAACCTTGGTCCTAAATACTTAATTACCGAGTGTCCAGTTTGAATTTGGCAACATCATACAAAGTGGCTTTATATAGGGTAAGGTCATCGGATCACAATAAACAACTATTTTTCACTGTAAACATCAACGATTCGGTCATGACCAGGGATCGGTAATTCGGATCGATATATACCTAAACTTGGAAAAACTGAGAAAGTTTGTAGGTGTGGAGTCGGCTTCTTATAATATTATTTTGATAGTAAAAATCTTGGAATTACGGAATTACTTAAAACGTTACGATATTGTAATACTTGTAAAAATGTAAGGTAAAGAAATAAATAAATGAAATAAAATAAACAGGAATTTAATACAATTCCTAGGAAACATAACCGAACAGGCCGAACAGAGCAAAAGGCAAAACAGAAGGCCGATCAAAAATAAAATAAAATAAATAAATAGATAAATCAGCTTAGTATTTTATAGATTTCCTAGGAATTTTATACAATTTCTGAATAATAAACATTTACGGTAACATCTGTTGAGTACATCATCGTAGCCTTTTAAGAAATGTCGTAATTTTCACTATCAAAATAAATAATATTTTATGAAGTCGACTCCACACCTACAAAACCTTTTCACTGATTTTTTCAATTTCAGGTATATATCGATCTGATTATCCGATCCCTGGTTATGACCCTCAACAAACGACAAAAATCGTGGAGTAAAATTGGCTGTCAAACGTGATTGTGCAGCTAACTTCAGGCCACTATAAACCACCATTATGTGCTATGGTGGTTGGTGGTGTTTTGACATTTCAATAGTCCGTCACGAGGTCACTGTTTAATAACATAACCGACGATAGCTGAGCGTGTTTTATTCTGTTAAATCTGATGACCACACTCAAAAGTTTGTAATGTTATATTTATAATAAGTGCTTTAAAGAAGAGCGGTGCCTCCTGACACAGGCCTTTTAAAGCTTAAAGGGAGACACCAGCCCCTACCATATAATGTAATCCTATTTAATGAAATAAACGTATTTGTATTGTTTTGTATTGTAAGTTCAATGTCTGTCCTTACTGTTTAACTTCACATAAAGCTGTGTCCACAAGCACTCTGAAACTCGATCTTGATAAACAATGACAGAAATTTTGAGGAAAAATAAGATTTATCATCGAGCGCCTGACAGAATTGTGCCAGCAAACAATGGGTGGAAATTAATGCAAAAGGACCTCAAGTGGTTTGTTTTGGTAATTATGGAAGTAAGTGAACAAAAATACAGTCTGGCTATCGATAGTTAACCAGGACCTTGCTGCAGTCCTGTAGGAAAAAGTCACGTATGGCGAAATTTGTTTTAGGAATGTTAAATTGGTGTCCTTTGAGCTTGGGTGGATATTCTTCGCCTGGTGCATTTTTCAGCTAGGACGTCATAATTTTCTGAAACCTTTCGTGTGTTCGTGAGATGCTATGACAGAAATAAATTTCTATGTTTGAACACTTGGCGATTTATCCATCGCAAGGAGATATAAATTAACATTATATCATTGCAGTATAGAAACGCAGAAATAAAAGTAAATCTGGATGTGAGGAGCTCTGAACCGGGAACAGAGCTCCGGTTCAGAGCTCCTCACATCCAGATTTACTTTTATTTCTGCGTTTCTATACTGCAATGATATAATGTTAATTCGTGAGATGATTGTAAAAATATGTTTCACCATTTCATTTCAGCCTTTCGTTTAAAAAAAAAACCTTTTCGAAACGTACCAAGTTTGCGCTTCTTCAGGTAGGAAACGACCGAAGGAATTTTTATAAAACATACGGTAAATTACTCGCTATATCTAACCTTGAAATAAAAAAACTTTAACCCTAGTTTAAACAGCAATATGATATGTCGTCGGCACATTGTAGGATTGGGCATATTATCATGACGTTTGTGAATTCGGCGGTCAGACTGATATTTCTAAAAACTAAACGATCCAATAAGTTGAATAAAATGCCGATGATACAGTGACAACTTTGCTTTTATTACTAGTTCACTTGACTATCGTGACAAAAGGAATAAACCCGATCCCCAGCGAACCACGACTTATATCCTCACGCCGGGGGCTCGACTATTCCGGTAGTCTTACAAAAGTTATTCTTACGGAAGTAGCACAATATTTTCTTAAATCAAACCGGAAACATCAAAACAGAAAGTTACAAATCAAATATAAAAGGGAAAAGGAAATGCTAGACTCTTTGAAATTTGACTCGATCCATTCCGAATGTCTTACAAAATTATTCCAACGGAAGTGACACAATATTTTATTAAATCGAACCGGAAAACATCAAAACAGGAAGCTGCAAATCAAATATAAAACGGAAACGGAAACACCAAATTCGACACTACAATTTTAAATTTGATATTCCGACGGAAATATTATACAATTAAATAGATAAATATATAATAATCTAACATTTCGAAAGTACCTCGCTGCACTTTACTAGCTCGGTGGAGAGGTTAGTAGAAACAGGCTAGTGTGAACGTCACGAAAGAAGATATTGGCAAAGAATATAAAGTATTTGATATTGGTGTCAATTCAGTGTAACACGACCGGTTTCGCAGCCGGATTGTGAAAAATCTGCTTTTTTATAATTAATCGAAACAGAACGCTTAAATTCAAAATTCACTGAAAAGTTATTCAACAAAACCTCATTACCTTTGTATTTTGTATGCTACCATAGCAAATTTTCCATTAATTTCTGTAATTTAGAATTACAAAAGTTTTTAAATTCAAAATTTTTGAAATCCCAATTTTTTAGAAACCAATTAGAATTTCAAAACTTTTTAAATTCAAAATTTTTAAAATTCTAATTTATGGAAACTGCGTTGGCAGGATACAACATACATCGCTAATAAGGTATTGTTGAATAAGTATGAAGTGAATTTGAAGGCGAATTTTTCACAATCCATTTGCGAAACTGCTCTTAACTTGTTTGAACCTTATTTTAACCTTATCTTTGTCTTTTTGATACAGAAAGAAAAAGACAGAACGCTTTAATTAAGTTTAGTCCTGTCAAATAAGTTAAAACGTGTTACGTACTCCCAAAGTATAGAAAGTGTAAGGAAATACGAAGTTTGCCGAACAGTGGCGAAGATTTGTAAGCGCATTATCACTTTGGAGGCACTGTACGCTAAATCGACACTAAAATCATCTAAACGTATAAAGTAGGTAAGTAGGTAAATGCCTTAATCCACGTGACTACACAAGTGGATTTCTCTCTATGTTCAAAAACAAAACTAATAAAATAATTTTTTTCCTATTTATTACACCACAGTCACCAAAATAAGCAATAAAATTATTTATTTATTTGCAGACACAAACCCACTCATTCTTTCTACATACGAGTAATTACTGAAAGATATCCTAACTAAATCACAATTAAATACTTATTTTTCTGCGCCAACTAAGTACGGTCGTAAATTTCTTAATCTTACCTCGTGTATTTTATACAGGAAGATATCTTCAGTAGCACGTTTCACGAGTAAATGGAAAATATATAGAGTTGATATTACCCGAATCAATATATCTTGGGAATAGAAATGGCCGCCTGCTCTTGCTGTCCTGTCAGTATCATCAAGAAAATATCCCCTAGAGAGGAAGTGCCGGTCAGTCCGATTTCTTCAACTAATCAGTGTTTTTACACAGACTTGACTATATGCATCTCTCTCCCTCTTACAGGGGATTCTCTATTTCTATCACCGTGTGGTGTTGGCTTAGCTGGTAGCACAGTGGGTAATCGCGTGCGACGCCACTTAGTTGAAACACAAGTGCGAGGAGAGTGACACGATATTTTTTGCGATTAAACAGTATGCCACGCTCCTCGCACCTGTGATTCAACTAAGTGGCATTAAACACTGAGCTATGAGGCCAGAACGCGTTAAAGCGCGACAAAAGTTGGTGAAATTTATTTCAAACAAATCAAGTGTCATTTCGCATCTACGTAGGCCAAACGCACAATATTTACGTGACAGTATATCGGATTTGAGCAATGGACAGCATACATTGTATTTCGATGTGCCAAAATATAGATGAGATAGTGTGTAAGTGAGAGGGTGATAGAACAGTCGCCATTTCAATTCCCAAGGTCTTGACTTAATACTATAAAACTTAAGGGAGAACGATTCGTGTCTGCTACAAAACGCACATTAAACTTAAAGGGGAACGATTCGTTTCTGCTACGAAATGCACATTATACTTGAAGGGAAATGATTCGTGTCTGCTACGAAACGCACATTATATTTAAGGGGGAACGATTCGTGTCTGCTATGAAACGCACATTATACTTAAGGGGGAACGATTCGTGTCTGCTACGAAACGCACATTATACTGTGGGAACGATTCGTGTCTGCTACAAAACACACATTATACTTAAAATGGTTCTTTATTTTTGAATTAAATATTTAGCGAACATAGTTTATTGTCAGTTAGGCTTTTCTGGCAAAATTTTGTCATTTAATACTCTTTTAATAAAAATACTCTTTTAAAAATACTCTTTTAAGTTTGTGTGCCCATTCACTTACTGCATTATGCATAAGATAACAAAATGTAGCCGGAAAAGCCTAACTGACAATAGACTATGTTCGCGAAGTGTCATAAATCACATTTATTTAATATCTGATTGCGCCAAATTAAGTAGCAAATTTAAATAGGTTAGGTTTTCTGAATTTGTCAGGATAACACAGAGACTAAGCTGTGCTTGAAGCTTTGTATTAAATCAAGAAAGGTGCAATTGTGTTTCATAGTTAAGGGTGGCCATCCTCGCCTTGGATTTGGCGATATTTTGCCAAAAAACGGATCACCGCTTTTCAATTGTCCATCCATACTCTGTTTCTGTGTTATTTTGGGGTATATTCGATAAAATCAATAATTATACTTGTCTCAAATAGTTTTTAAAACCCAGCGCTCAATCAATATCTGTAATTAAAAATTAAAAAGAAATCTTAACGTAGCGGTGACGAATCGTTCCCCTTAACGTTTATTTAATTGATTGAAATAGGCGTTAATTTGCGGAAATCCTGAACTTATGGATATATTAATAGTTTGTAATATTCCGCTAAACAATATAAACATGATATTTAAGATGCAGACTCAAGCAACACCCACCCTCCCGCATAAAACATCCACAATAACGGGTGCAGTTCTAAAATGGTTGAACGAATCCACAAAAAATACAATATTGTTATTAGAAACAGTTTGTCTGCTTTACAGCCTGAAAGTATTCAAAAATATAGATCAAGCTTAACTTATTTAGGGCCGATTTTTGAAAGGGTTACGAAGATTTTTCGGCGTTCTGGTGTTCGCGTTGCTTTCAGTAATAAGCGATTTTGTAATGGAAAGGATAAATTAGATAAAAAACAACAGTAAGTATTTACAAATTGTCTTGCGGTGTGTGTAACAGTGTCTATGTAACGTTG
The DNA here is from genome assembly GCA_934047225.1 of Ypsolopha sequella. NCBI lineage: Eukaryota > Metazoa > Arthropoda > Insecta > Lepidoptera > Ypsolophidae > Ypsolopha > Ypsolopha sequella. The sequence goes on along the minus strand of OW204005.1, from coordinate 15,598,930 downwards.
GTCAAACAGGTCGTACTTTTGAAACAAGATACAAAGAACACATCTCAGCCTAGAAATAATCATCCTGAAAAACCGCGTTTTGCAAACCATATTTTAGAGTCCGGTCATAGTTTGCCTAATTAATAACCATTAGTTTGATATAAAACACATTTGTATAAAAGGTGTGTGTGCTAGTACAGCTAGAGATATTGAAAAACAAGAGTAACTTCGATTTATTAAACGAACAAACAGATTTTACAAATCCAAAAATTTCTTCCCACGGCTCTAAAAATTCAATTTAATATTTATTATTATCATAATTTTACTCTCGTCAGCTCCAAAATATTAACTGTACATATATGCAGAACAGGACGAACACATAGTTTTACTAAAAGATAGACTCATGTCAGTGAAACCCTTATAGAGTTCTGTTTAACATTTTTGGGAAGCGTTTAATTTTTAAAAATTGTGTTAATTTATTATTTTAAAGCTGATTAACTGCGATAAAACATGTCCTTAACAATATTACCTGTGTTTAGCTGTGATTCTATTATAAATATTTTAATATAGAGTATATCAAATCACCAAATTTTTTATTATTTATCCATCTACGCTTTTATATATTCATCAGTTTACTAAGTCGTAATTGGTGCCCTCATTGCATTTTCCCTCATTAAGTACAAGAAAAGAAACGCTTCGTAGTGCACTGGAGTATATTTATATGCTTCTACTTGAATTTGTTATTTATGTACAATGTGACTGTACATGATAGCTTTTGGAGCCGGTGAGAAATGAATATTTTCTAGAAATAAATTTTTGGAGTCATGGGAATCTCTGTATAAAATTTTATTTTTTTGAGAACAATGGATTTTGGAGTCCTGGGAATAATCCATGTGCAACTAGTCAGACCGTGCAGGGTGCAGTATATAAAAGGCGAGTTTCGGTCGGCGGTTCGTCATCCTGTTTTCACCGTCCCCGACGCGACGTAGGAGACGGGTCACTTCAAATGTCATTGCATCCCCGTTAGACACGAGGCCCTCCGCCTCGGTCGTCACTCCCAATAAGCTCTCAGCAAACACTTCGAGTCGACGATGCCCTCATCTCAGACAACTTGATACGCGATACAAGTATGTACCTGGTCGCTTCTCTCCAATAGAGCACACACCATCAACATTCTGAGCTGAGGTCCCCCAGCTGGGGGCCCTCAGCGATTGTTGATTAAAATTCGACAGCAGGTGAACGTTCTTGGCGTTTCCTTCTTTTGTCCGGGTAAAATTTAGACGCGAAATACGTGTCGATAAGTTGTCTTGCTTGTTATTTAAGATTGCTTTATTTTATGCTCGCACTGCTTGCTTGTGCATGTTTTATGCGGGAGGGCGGGTGGTGCTTGAAAGAGCATGGTAAGAGTGTTTAGCGGAATATTGCAAATTATTAATATATCCATAAAATATAAAATATTTTTTGTGGTTTTTCGAGGATTTCTCGAAATAGATGCAAGTAAATATACCTAGCCAAGCTATATATTTTTACAATCAGCTCTTTAATACCTGCAATTTGTATTTGTACGAGTATGTAACTAAATTATTTCTATAAAATATTTTTTTTATTTGCATTTCTATATTTTTTGTTTTTTGTTTCTCATTTGTGTTCAATTTTTTTTAATCGCTGTTATTTTCCTGTTATTGGCCAGTTATGACCTATAATCGTCATTTTTAATACATTTTTTAGTTCACCATTTTCGAAGATAACGTGGGGGACATACATTTTTTTGTTGGTATTCAAAGATTTCTCGAAATCAGTGCCAGTAAATATAAATATAGTCAAAGTACCTATATATTTTTACAATCAACTCTTTAACATCTACAATTTAATAGCCATGTTGTATTTTTAAAATAGTTTTTTTTCTCTCTTTGGTATTAGAAATATTTTGAACGATTTCAAATTTTTCAAATTTGTTTGCACCGTGTTGTGTGTCCGTATTAATGCTTATTTTTGTGCCAAATTTAGTGTCTTTGACGGTGCTAAAGTTATGAGGCTGTGACATACGGACGTACGGACAGACAACGGAGTCTCACCATAAAGCTTCCTTTTGTACCTCTTAGGTACTACGGAATACTAAAAAACTGATGTCTGAAACAACCACACAACTCCATCTCCAAGCTCCATCTTTTCAGGAGTTTTTTGTGAGTTGTAAGCAAACTTTTATTATTTTTACGAGCCTAAAGGAATACAATTTTTTTTTTATTCGGATGATTTTATTATAAGTATGCCTATATGGGGTATCGATTTGGTTCACAACTTGCGTCACTTGAATATAAGTCAAAAAACAGAATTAAAAAAAAGTACAGCACTTGAATGAGTTTATACCCTTTTTTATATGTCCTAAAATTACGGTAACAGCGGCGTGGGGCGCTAGTACTTAGCTACTCGGCTGCTTCTCCCCACCCCGCCGCGCCGCCGCTCCGCCAGTGCTAAGTCAAATTCATCGTGTTTGTCGTACACTAGACGTTTTTTGTCACCCCCAAAATATCGTAAATAAATTTTCGATAACATGTTTATATTATTTTTTATTTTGTGTCATCATCAATATCGTGGATATAACCTACCCTGTAACGAAAGATGCTTACTAAATCAACACTCTGTATATAAAGACTACTCCAGCAATGTTGCGACGTAAAATCAGGTACAAAGGGGATGTACAACTAAATACACTTGTTTTTTAACTTCCAGCTCCATATTTGTATTTTAAAACCCCGTAAAAGAAATAACGGGCGAAATAAACTTGTTGCAAAACAATTTATAAAGCACCACATACGTTCTAGAGGAATTTTCTTCTAGAAACAGAATGGACCGGGTGGCGACTACAAACAAACCTATCTCACAATACAAGCACCAATTCACTTGTTAGGGATAACCGACCTTTTTAGTAGCTTCAAAAATACCTGGTCGGCTGCGGGACAACTTGGCACGTTTTGCATAATAACAATCCAAAGTTTATACCACACAAAATTTGTGAGAATTTTATTTTGCGTTTTCTGGGAGTTCTAATACCTTACCCTCGTTTGACCTCATAGAAAATCATGTTCCTTATCAGTAATCGAAAAGTATAAAAAAAAATTATGATATACAGTACTCTCTCGCTAATCCAACACCAAAAAATCCGGACTACTGGCGGATTACCGAAAACGGCGGATTATGATGTACAGGAACATCAAATTGAGGAAAACAACAAAAAAACATAGTAATTTTGTATTAGTACTTATGAAGGTAAATACATATGCACATTTGTATCAAAATTTAAAAATGAACTGATACATTAACTGATTATTCAGGTTTTGAAAAATACTGCTCTAATTTGGCTTGTTTTTTACCAGAATAAATCTCCGTAATAACACGATTACAAAGAGACATCGATTTGCAAAAAATGGGCGGATTATAGTAGTTGTCGGGTTATCAAGCGGCGGACTAGCGAGAGAGTACTGTATTTTATATGGAAATTTTCCTTTCTTCGTCCAAGGGATCTCCTCAATATTTCTTTTTTTGATCCTATTCGATCCTCTTGCTGATAAGAAACTTTAGTCTCTATGGGATCAACCGACGTCAAGGTATTAGAACTTCCAGAAAGCTTAAAATAAAATTCTTATACATTTTGTATAGAATTTTATGCAAAACGTGCCAAGTTGCCCCGCGGCCAACCACGTGTTCTTGAAGCTACCAAAGGTCAGCTGTCCCGACGAAGTGGATTGATGCTGTTATATTGTGAGATAGGTTTGCTTGTAGTCGTCGCCCGGTCCACAAATTTTCAGCAACCATATCGCAACGCACGCGGGGTTATTAATGTTCTTTGCTGAAATAACATTTGTGGGAACTTTTGTGCACTTGCGAACTATTGTAGTTTTAGCACATTGTAGAAGTATAAATAAAATATGAGAGAGTGTATTATCTTGAAGTTAATACATTTAAAATAGGTACAAAACATTCGCTATAGGAAGTCGTAAATGAGAATAGGAATTGCTAAAGTTAAAACAAATTCATATTCATTTTACACATAAAAAACATATTATTTGCACATTGTACTTAGGCGAGCTTATCTCTAAAAAGAGATTTCTTCCAGCAAACCCGGATTGATAAATAGAAGTCATAATAAAAAGTAGACATACATACGTGTACACTAAAATATGTTTATATACTTAAAACCTATGATTATAAATAACTACAATATACCTCCATAAATAATAATTAAATAACTATTTAAACAATAATAGTTATATATATTAAACATAACAATAGTTAAAATAAATATTGTACAGTGGAGACCGCATCAAGCAAGACACATTGGACTTTGTACCTATCGTATATTCGTCTCTGTAGGGGCTAATTTCGTACTGCAAGTGTATAGCTTGATGTGGACTCCACTGTACTATCTACAGAAACTCATAAAATTGAAAGGTAGTTTTTTAAAATACCGAGGGTAGGACAGTCTGTGATGTTATGGGGAAGCAAATTCCATAATCTGATGGCCACGACGGTGAAGGACTGGCCGAATGCACACAATTTGTGCACAGGAGTTTTAAGAAGAGAGACAGTACGTGCACGAGCCGGCTTGTCCCTAGAAGACAACAAAAGTTCAAATCGTTCACGAAGATAAGAACGGAAGCGAGGATTACTGAGAATGCTGTAAAGCTGGGTAAGGATACGAAAATGACGACGCTGACGGATAGGGAGCCATTTAAGCTCTGCGAAAACAGGGTACATGGTCGAATTTACGTATGCCATAGATAAAATAAATAGCCAGATTTTGAAGGCGCTCAAGCTTATTTAGAAACTCTTCATTGGCATAAAAACACAAAAATCGGCATAATCGATCAAGGGAAGAAGAAGAGATTATGCAGGAGAGATTTAAGTTTTAACATAAAATTTTATCCACTTAAGAATTTACGTTTGTATCTCTGACATAACCCGCTGCTGTCTATTCGGGTGTTTTTCCCGTATAAAATAGATATGTAGGTATATTACACGTTTTGATAAGTTGGCTTATTTGGTGTGGTTTTATGTAACAAAGTTTCTTGAGTAAAAATTTTATAACTAGTAAGTTAATATTAATATTAACTCATCAGCCAAAGACTAAGCCTAGCAATACAAAGAAAGAGGTAATATTGTCAGTATCGTAGGAACCTACCCGGGCAGCGTATTGGACCGAATTTTCAATCTTTTAATTTCTTAACAGGTACCTTTGTCTTATTGTAATTTTTCTTTTATGTTTTTTTTTGTAAGGAACTTTAATTTATATTTTTAATGTTATTTTAAGGGCTAGGGCTTACTTCAGACAAAGAATAAGCCTCGCTATTTAGCGTGGTAATGCCGCCAGTGTCTTGGGTACCCTGCCCTGTGGCAGCGATGACCTAGACAATTTTTTTAATTTAATTTAGTGGTTTATTTCGTTATTAAGATATGTTAATAATGTAGGTGCCGCCTCCTTATATTTTTGTTTTAGATAGGTTTAGCTTATACAATTTTTCCTTTTGCAGATTATTTAGTTTAGGTTTTAATTTTTAATGTTATTTAAGTTTAATTTATGTAAATGTCAATAAAAGTAAATTTTAAATTTAGCATTCAAAACGAGATAAATTAAATATTATATTAATTTAAGTTTTATGTTAAGATTTAATTGGTTATCCCAATAGCTATTACTTTACAGACTATTTCAACATCGAAACAAAGTTAATAGTTTAAGGCGTAGCCATTTATTTCTTTCGTTTGTTTGCAACCAACACTTTTCCGGTTATCCATTTTTGTTTTTGATGGCACCCTTAAAATTGCGTTCCGTATCGGAACTCCGGGGTAATCGACTTGACCGGAACGAAGTTAAGCTTTCAGCGGTTGCATAGGTAGCAGATACGAGTATCTCTAGTAATTAGGGTGACCAAGTATCCCGTATTTTACAGATGTTCCGTTTTCCAGCCATGAAATTGGCCGTGACCCTTAAGGCGCTACGGAAAAAAACGACACTTTTAGAACTTGCATATCTGCTTCAGTAAATAATATATTATTTTGATAAAATTGTATATTATTTTTGAAATCTTTTTCTAGAGATCTGTTAAAACAGAAATGCGATTGGAGAAATTCGGCTCGATAGAAATATTTATTGAAATGAGGTCTTTTTCGACACCAATTCTCCTGGTTTGACAACTCAGAATGACATATGGACTGCAATTATATTTTATTAGATGGGTTTTAACAATATCTAGGACCTGCCCCCCTATTCTGTATCTTAAGTTGCCAACTGCACAGGGTGCCTATCGTCAAAAACATAGATAAAAACTAAACTTTCAAAATTGCTTTTAGTGGGTATTGAACTATTTACGAACTGTGTCGTCACTTCAAGTGCTAACATGCCCTTAGACAATCGGAATTCGATAGTATATCTATGTTTTTGATGATAGGCACCCAGTCTAGAAAGCAACTAGAGATACACAATAGGCCCGCTGGTTAAACGAAATTTTGAAAGCAACTTTAGTACATTTTATATTAAAAAATTCCACTTTTTGCTACTTTTCCTCGAATCCGTCCCTCGCGCACTGAGGATTTTTTCGCATATGGAGAAAAAGGGACGCTAAAACTTTTACATATCGCCTTATTTAGGGGAAATTAATACGGGACAGAATATTGTCTCTTTTTTATCATTCTTCTTCTCACACCCCGTGTATCACACGCGTGTAATGACAAATTTACTTATCGTAAATAAGAAATTCGGTTTTACCTGTTGTAACTGATTTTATTTACTTCTGTTAATAAGGTAAATTACAACATCAAAAGTGGTTTTATAAGTACCTACATTGTTTGAAAAGTGTAATAAAATTACATTATAACACCGTAATTCTGCGTTGTGATTGGCCAAAATTATTATAACATCGCCAAACGACGATGAGTAAAGACTGCGTGTGGCTAAAGAAATTAAACTATTTTCTTGTTCTTACTTCTGTTTAATTCCCTAGCGGCAATATCGACACACGCACTTGGAATTTATGAACGAATGTTAATTTCTCATTTTGCGTGAAATTGTTAGGTGAAAATTATAAATAAATATCATAAATAATGTCACGCGAAGACGATATTTTTGATGCTCGTAGATAAAGTATTGCGCGCAACTGAATATAATTAGACATTGGGACACTCGCGCAGACTGTCAAATTATGTTACAGTTGCACAAAGAAATATATTAAACAATTATTATAGTATTTAGTATCCTTCATTAGGAATATTAATTTGTTATGTTTAGTTAGTTGATTTTAATTTTAATACAAAAAATAAAGTTATCGTAGATATATATACAAAATGTAAAGACAGTCCCATATTTAACCCGTGAATCCCGTATTTACGCTGTTTTTGTCCGTTAAAATGAGAAATCTGGTCTGGTCACCCTACTAGTAATGGTATCATAGTTGAAATTGGGTTCCGTAGCGGGCTATCGATAACGTAATAATCTCATCGTAGAGGTCATATAGTTATACTAGGAGACTCTGGCGGTATAGCATACGCCACCGATACAGTGTCCTTCCATGATACTTGCTTTCTTGCACATTGACAAACTCGTGACGCGTGAGAGTGCAATAGGATAGATAGGTGCTGTATCGACGGTGCGTGCTAGGTACACTGAGCCGTCGTCCTATCGTGCTCGCGCTATCATGCGATGCGATTTTATTGCGCGGTGAAAACTGCTAAGAAACGCTAGGACATTCAGTAGTCAGTCAGTATGTTTAATCGCACGATCGTGTGAAGAGTGCGATTAATATGCGATTTGATATTTGAAATGTTGCTAGCTATTTTAGTTTTTTTTATAAAAATATAAAACCAACCTTTTTTCCTTTTGCCCTGAATCCGCCCCTCTTGCAGTGACATTGACAAAAATAAAATTCGCATAGCCTCTTAACTCCTAATCATGAAAAAACGGAGACTCTTCTATCTATTCAGCAATAATCGTATTTTGAATTTCCAAGCTTAAGGCGCTCTTATCTCAGAAGAGTGACTCTCTGTCTTTTTCTTTACGTGTAAGGAGTAAAGAAAATAACCACACTTTTGTACTTTTTCGTTGTTTTTATCGGTTTTTAAATTGTTTAAAAATAAGGGATATGTTTATTAAAACCCACTTACGTGGTCGACCTAGAAAATTTAAAGAGCAATATTACCAGATATGTTTCGTTAATAAAAGAGTGGAATTATGGAAATGGCATGATTTGAAAGGTCTTATTACATGCTGTGTTCGTGAATTATTTCTATCGAGCAAAGTTTATCTGATCGTGTAACACATGCGTGGAAGACCTAGATAAAAGTTCGAACTATATTGAGTATTTTTTTTTTTGAAGTTTTAGACGATATTTGAAAGTTCTATTTGACTTTGAAATTACTGACTGTGGGATAAGAGCGCCTTTAGACTTAATTCGTCATGACAGTTTCTTGAAAAGAAAGGTCGAGGGAAAAAAAGGAAAAGGAAGACCTCGACGCTACTTAACTCAAGTGAAGAAGAAAATAATTGTTATTATTTATTTAATCCTTTATTGCACAAATTTATTGCACAAAGATGTACTTTAATAGGTGGACTTAAAGCCTAAGCATTTTCTCCCAGTCAACCGGTGCGGAGGTTCAAGATAAAATATAGGCTTGCAGGGAAATATTTTGGGATAAAATAACTGAACAAAATTTGAATGATAAATATATGTGTTATGTGATAAATGTTATGTCAAAGAGAAGAATAGTGGTTACACCAATGACAAGAGGGTATATAGTTCTTTAAGTAGATAGAAAACCCCAAAGGTATACACATATAATTATGTACAAATGGTTTGAGGTACTCTTCAATATACTCGTAATAGCGAAAGTTTGAAGTTTCAGGCAAACTCAACAAGTTGTCTCCAAGTTTATTAAGGTCCAATCTTGAGAGAACTTGAAGCGTACGTCGTACTCAATAACGGGTTCCGTCAATAAATAGAAGCTGTAATCCGCTAGAAAATACGGTACATTTAACAGGTAATGGCCCTTGTAGGCATGAAGTACCGAATGAGCGCCGATATAAATCGTGAGGATTATTGCATCTTCGCGTTATTATTTTCTTCGTACAATAGAATACAATATTTATTATTAAAAAACGGCTCACCTCAATACCTATTTTTGATTGGAATCAAAGGTGGTAGCGCTGATGCCGGGCTTGACTGTGGAGGTACCACCATCTTACTTGGAGACCCCTCGAAGTTATTCGGGAGAGAGTAAGAGGACAGCTCACAGGCAAAAAACCAGGAGGCCCACCATACCTGGGACCGATGGATGGCGGTATATCCATCCCTAATAACCGGGCCTTATATGGAACAGATTGTTGACGGGTAGCGGCGTCACTGGTGCGAGGGTTCCGGCACCGCGCTCAGCAACCCGCCTGCTCAGCGTGTGTGAGTATGGGCAATTCTTGCAGGATGACCAGAAAGTCCTGGAAAGGCTTATGTCCAGCAGTGGACAAACTAGGCTGATGGATGGATGGATGATGTTCATCCGTGGGGGGGGGGGTCAATAATATGAAAATCTAAGAAAATCTTAAAAGAAAATTAAGAAAAACTACCTTTTTTTGATAAATAAAAGTATTCATTCATTCAGTATTTTTGATACGTTCCGTCTTGTCTCACCAGTGTAGCTCTTGCTACAGTAACATGGGATGGAATAGACACTGGTTGTCTATTTGATTTTGCCACAGTCACGTGGGATGGAATAGACTGGACACATTGTGAAGCATCTGCACAATATTATGTTTATATAGGTATTTAGTGTATATCCTGCAAACTCTATCTAACTAAATTATCCCTGCAAAATATGTAAACCATATTAAAAAAAAATTATATATATAGTGTGTCCCTCGTACAAGTGCACCTCCGAAAGTGGGTGAAACTAGATCTAAATATATCGACAAAAACAAAGATTTTTTTTTGATTTTCTTTTAATCTTGAAAAAATACTTCACCTGGGTATCTTTGTATGGGACGCGAGCGCAGTGCCTTTGGTTAACCGCTCGTAGAAAATATTGTATTTATGATAGAACGTTGTGTTTTCTTTTGTTAGAAAGTTAATGGAATAGGCAATGATAAATAGGAATAAAAGTATAGTAAAATGGGGACATTATTTTGAAAAAATTGACTATTACTAAAAAAAACGCCGGAAAAATTAAAGAAATAATCTTTTAGGATATTATTTTCATGGTAATGCTAGTTGATAATGTTTTTTTTTATTTGGTATGCAACGTCTATTCTTAAGGATTATAACAGTTTTCATTGCATTACTCGTGATAGATCAAAAGTTATGACATATTTTATACATAGTCTCCACGGTAGGCAAAAAAAATTTTACATTTACATAATACATTTTTTTGTCGATAAAATAAGGTCTAGTTTCACCTCTTTTCGGATGTGCACTTGTACGAGGGACACACTGTATATATTAGTCTATTTTATACAAAGCTTCGAAGTTATTTAGTACCGTCGTCGTACACAATTTTACTCGTAATTTCACACTATTTGTCAAATCGTAGGTACGTATTTACCACGTAGATAGAGATCTTTTGTTCGTAGCTTATTACAGTTTTGCACGCGAAGTTCAGTTTTGTTTCTGATGTGTTATGCAAAATTCAGCAATTAATGTGTTTGTATGATGATGTGAATATAAATAATATCTGTAATAAATTTAAACCGTAAAAAATAATCGAAATTCTGATGCATGATAAAAAACCGGTCATGTGCGAGTCAGAATCGCACGTCGAGGGTTTCGTATTTCGTCAGTTTTGGGGAAAGGAAAGTCAGGATAGTTAGTTAAAACAATATTCTCAATCGGTTTAGTACAGAAAAGTAACAGTATTATGTCTTCATATAAAACCGCTGAAACGCGCGCTTCTAAATCTCGGCATATACCTCAGTATAGTGCGCGCCAATCTTTTAGTCGCCTCTGATTGAGTTACGAGTGCAAGCTTGCGCAGGTACAGTCGAGGAAACAATAATATGAACGGTTGATTATTAAATGTTTACTATAAGTGGGAAGGTGTACTTGTTGTACCTACCTATTTCATTATTTATTTATTATTTAAGTGCGATCTTAACTATATTAATAAAACGCATTAATATAAACACCATTTTCCTACATTGTCGCCTTAAAACGCTATAACGTCCGCTAGGCATAACAACAACTATAAACTTTAACTAACTAAATCAACAAAACAACAAATAAGTGCAACAAAAACAATAACAAAGAGATTCAACGATAAACTTAACGAATCATGGAATTTTTTCCTCGAATGTATTTTTCATGGAACGCGCGCATGTGTAGTGCACGGACGTAGCACCAACACTAACGCATAGTGTTGACAGTGTCAACTTGACACCTGCTAAATGGCGAGCGGGGGGTTTGGTGCGGCACGCAGGCGGGTGTGCTCCGCGCCCTCGCTCCTGTAACGTCCCCCTAACACCGTAAAACGGCTATTGCGTCGCCTCGTGCGGCTATCTGCAGAGACGACTAAAAGATTGGCACGCACTGTACTACGGGTGCGCCGCGTTTAATAGGATGGCCTACCCTAGCACGTTTTTTTATTACCCATCCAGCACAATGAGTCCTCTTAATGGAGGTGATCATATGTTGGCTCATTGGCCTCTTTCTTGGACGCGTAATACTAATGATCACGCAGCGAAACAACAAATTGGTATGTTTTTAGCTAATACTGAAATACGTTAAAACCTGGCAAATGAACCAACCTGAACTCAGTGTCGCATCGGCGTCAACGGAAGCGTGCTGTGTACTGAGTCATCGTGTATGTGTCCAAAAACATTCGAAAATGCCGGGCATTAAAATGAGATATTACGCAAATTCAACTAGGAAAGCTTCTAAAAGCCAAGGAATCACATATCATTCGTAAGTATTACTATTACTACGACATATTGATTATTTTTCACAAATCAAACATTACATTTGCAAAATATTGCGTCAAATATTAAGTATTGTCGAGTGCGACATAAAAAACTTCCATGACTACTTGCGATATAGAGGAGATATCACCGGTCAAAGACTAAAATTATATCTAATAACCAGTTGAGTCAGTCCTGCCTGACAGTGAAAAATGTGGAATATTATTATACAAGGTAACTCTGGTTTATGTGACCGAAATCATTTTGTTTTTGTTTTGCGGTGCAACTAGTATTTTTAACCAACTTAAAAAAAATAGGTGGTTCTCAATTCGACTGTACTATTTTTAGGCATTGTTACACCATAACTCTGTCATTTCTCAACCGATTTGGATGTTTTTTTTGTTTGGAAGAATTTGCTTCCACGTAGGTCCCATTTTGAGTTTGGTTATGATTTGATGAAGATCTTCAGAGATATACTGTGGAAATCCTCAGAAAATGACAGCATAACTCTCGAGATTGAGGTAATCGCTTTGTACCAGGATGCTGATTGCAGGGTAATACTTGAAAATCAACATTCTTCCACCTGAAATTCGATTCCAGCCTACATTTTATTCTTTCATACCACTTTATACACAAATTCAGGAGTGAATGCATTTGTAGGCATTCATCACGGTAAGGCAAGATGTCTTGTCTCATTAATTATTCTATGTCGTTTATAGTATTAAGTAGGACGGCATGTCGTGCATGTGGGAGATGCACAACAACTTCTCTCTTTTTCGCTTCCGAAAATTAAGTCATGCCGTCCTACTTCTAAGTGAATATAGGTCTTATCGGGAATCGGGAAGGTTCGTGTAAATTCGTGTTGTCGTTGCCTGTTGCCCGTTGTGCCGTTTGTAAAGCTCCAATCCTGTATAGGCAACCTCTCTGTATATTTTAAAACCTCATTGATTGAAGTAGAATCCCTTCATATTTCTATTACCTACTTAATGAAAAAAAAAACAAATTGGTCTCTTAACCGCGTTTTGGTTGCGCGCGACTGGTGTCGTGGCAGGGCAAAGCCCGTCGCAAAAACCGCCTGGAAGCGCAGCAAGAAGCGCCGCCAGAAGCCTGAAGCTGTGGCCCTGGCGTAATGCGTTTGTCTCCCGAGCGTTATTTCAAGGACACTGCCCAGACATAATACTGTACTTTTCTCTACCGTGCCCAGGGTTAAGAGCAAGATACCAACACTTTTTTTACAGGTTTCCATTTCGTGATGGAACCGAAAATTCTCAAGTTCTAAAGAAAGTAGGTGAAGATAGTATTTTTCGTAGTCATTTAAGGGTGTAACTTCTTATCTCGGTGCAAAATGCATATAATGATTATTGACACTAATTTCCTTACTTTTTGGTGGAGAAGGCAGTTTGCGGATTTGTCTTAAGTCAGTTAAGTCTGTTTATAGTCTAGTAAATCAAAGAATATTTGTATGCAGTAGGTTGAATTAAATGTACACTGGGTGAAAATTGGTAATATATCAGTTAACTAACAAAAAAATTAAAATTTAAAAGAAACCCTGAAATATATATTTTTTTAAAAGGACCTCGGTAATTAGACCATCGCTAAGAACGATATTAGTAAGTTCAGGAGTCTAATCATTTTGGTGTTAAGTAAAAATTAAATGTTCTTCGGAGGGGGGGGGGAGGTTAATAATTATTGTATCTTTAATTCGGCCTCAAATCTTTTATTTACTGACTGTTGTTATGTAATCCAATCAAAATAAATGCATAAAATGACATAATTTTCTTGCGCAAACCTAACAAGTAATTTGCGGCAGATCAGGGGTAAAACGCTGGCCTCTCAATCTTGAGATCCATGTTCGATCCCCAGTCGGGCATGCACCAATGAGTTTTTCGGAATTTGTTCTTACCACTTGCTTAACGGTGAAGGAAAACTTTGTAAGGAAACCGGCATGCCCTAAAACCGTGTATTCGAGCCCGAATATTCACCACTTTGTATTTTCACCACTCATCACTCGTAATAATCGTCGGTAATTCGCGGGTGTACTATGACTCGCATTACATTGTTCACATTCGGACCACCTCTGATACCCCCTCGGGGTTTCATATGGTGACGATATACTTATATAATTTGCGCGAATTGCTATAAAAAATTGCATACTTTTTTCACAAAAGTAAAGAAATAAATATTATTTTGATGTGCATTTTGCACCGAGATAAAAATTTACCACTGACGAGCGAAACTATCTACTTAGTTATAAATAGAACGTAAGACTGCCTTTTATTAGGTTACGTCTTCGTTACGTTAAACTGATTTAAGAGGGCGGTGTTTGTGGCCTGCAGCCTGCTATTTTGTGCTGGAGTTAAGACGGGGTTCATCTGGTCTGAACACTTTTCATATTTAGCCGAATTATTTTAGAAACCATAGTGGTTCTAAAACAGCATATTTTTTACGTTTTAATACCACACGGTGTTATTTATTTTTGTCAAATATCGATATTTCGGCGAAATTGCATTCGCCATGAAGACTTAAGTTTTTGCTAAAGTCAACACTCTGAGGAATCGAATCCAAGTCAATCTACCTCTTAAGGTGACATTTATTTACGCAGCCACATTCATACTGGAGGCTCGGTAAGTGATCAGTATCACAAATATGATGTTGACTTCCTATACAAATTCACTCAGGGCTGGGCTTGCGTTTGTAGGGAACACGACAAAAATGTTTACGAATTTCACAAAAAGGGTAATTGAACCTTGATATTGAGCACTTACCAAGTCTTCAGTATGAATTTGGCTGAATAAATAAATATTATGTAGCAGATGTCGTTAGTTTCGAGTCCTTTACTATGAGACGTCAACACTTTACAGTGTAATCCAGTATGAATTTGGCTGTATAAATAAAGTCACCTTTATTTTACGTCCGGATAAGAAGAACCCGACAAACTAGCTGGGTATTTCCATTAGATTACACATCTTTGCTCGCTGGCTAATGGGAAATAAGAGGTAATAATAAGGGTTTATGACTATCTTTGCCGTTTTTAAAGCCCCTCACCAACAGAATTTTGTAAAATTGCTTTGTGGGTGTTATTTTAATTTTTTTCTTATATAAAACGTGTTTAAAGAAAATGTATGTTTCTCTTAGCCACCTTCACTAGCCTTTATGTAATAAAATGAGACTTGAGGATAATTCATGATTTATATAATGACGCTTCCAGTGACCCGAGGGCTGGAGCCTATTTCGGTCAAAGAATTAGCCTCGCTATTCAGCGAGGCAATGCTGCCAGCCTTCTGGGTACACTACCGAACGACGGTGGTGATCTGGCCAGCATTTTTTATTTATTTTAATAATTTTAAGATTAAATTTACTGTATTTATATTTATAGGTTTAGTCTAATTTTTAAAGTTTGATTATTGCATGCAAGATTGTATTACTATATATAATTGTATTATTACAAAAGGCTCACCTCAATACGTATTATGGTCGGGAAAGCCGACCAGTTTCAGCAGATTTAGACTGCCTTCATCTGGGCGAGTGAAGACGTTTACGTGACGACGTTACGCCTCAGACTGATATATACTTCAATAGCCTTGTAAATTTTTAAACAGTTTTTTTTTTAAGGATTTTGTACCCGAACGGTGCCAAATGGGACCCTTTTTCTAAGCTTCAGTCTGTCTGTCTGTCACAGGGATCTACAGCTCCAGCTGTTATAAGTACTCGTGTTATAGCCTGTTGAAATTTTCACATAATACGTGTTACTATGGCTTCTAAAAAGAATAATAAAATAAAATAAAATAATAATTAAACAAGAATAATTTCTATCCAAGGGGTATGAAAAAAAAGACATGATCTTGCAAAGTTTCTTGCCCTTTTTGCGCATCTTTTTTTAACGTTAATAATTAATTAATTAATTAAAAAAGAATTGGAATTCTAATTTAAAGAAACCAAAAGAAACTTTGCGATGGCATCATACGCAATACATAGGTAATAAGGTTTTGTTGAATAACTATTCAGTGAATTTTTAATCGTGCGTTGAGCACGCGCCGCGTGCGACGCAACGTACCGTGCGCCGATCATAGCGAGGGTGATTTTATTTTAAAAATTCAATATTTACAAAACAAAACAAAAAAGCTATACTTTTATTGAAAATATTCACGGTTAGAAACTTATTCCGAGATTTTACACAATTTTTTTATTTATAATTTACCGTCGTTAGGTAGGCATCTATGATCAATGAAAAATCAATTATTATGTATAAATTATAATTGAATACTACCTAATTAATAATATTCGGATTACAATAGATAGAAACTCAATGAAGTGAACTTAATAACGTTAAATATTATAACAGCTAAATAGGGTAAAAATCCCACTGTGACACGGAAGAAAGCGGCTAAGTGAAATTTTTGTGAAAATGACATTCTGGCACTGTCAAATTGTAAAAAAAAACTACCGACTTATTTAACAATGATTCCCCTTCAGATTGTAGTTTTTGAGATACCACATAGTGTCCAGCAGCTAAATGCATCTTTTTCAACTGTTTTATAAGCTAAAATGGGATTAACAGACAAAACTTAGCAATAAAGTAATTTGTGAACTATAACTGCCTTGATACATTATTTAATATAACTTAAGCGTTGTTAAAGATACTATAACCGAAGTTCTTTCATATTTTTATTCTATACATTTAATTAAAAAAACTCTTGCTTAAAAATTTAAAACGCCATTTTATTTTGCTAGCGTCTTTTAACAATATTATGAACCACCAAAAGCATATTAGTTTTATAGGGAATTATTATTCAATTATTTTTTACGTTAACAATGCATTTTAAGGTGATTATGCAGCAAAATACTGTAGGAAGAGGCTATATGACTTTACAGCAAAATACTCTAGAAAGATGCTAGAGCTAGATGACATCTCGTCATGTTAGAGAAGTATTAAAAAATATGACGAGAAGTAAATCTCCCAGTGGCGATGGACTCAGTATTAAACACCTTGTGTATGCGGATATGGGCACGCGTTTACCAAGACTGCTTTTTACTCGTATGTTATATACATGTGTCTTGGTCGTGGATATCTTCCAGAGCAACTAACAAGACAATTATAGTTTCTATGGTTAAGGCGATACCAAAAAAAATGGGGTTTTTTCGAATCCATTTACTCCACTATAACGTCATCTACGTATTTCATTTTTGGGTAAATGTTTATTGAGTATTTGATTAAGATTCTCAGTAAAGGAAAACGCGATTGGATGAAATTTTCTCGATAGAATTTAATGACTTGGAGACCTCCTCGAAGTAATTCGGGGAAGAGTAAGAGGACAGCTCACAGGCAAAAAACCAGGAGGCCCACCATGCCTGGGACCGATGGACGGCGATATATCCATCCCTAATAGCCGGGCCTTACATGGAAGAGACTGGTGACGGGCAGCGGCGTCACTGGAGCGAGGGTTCCAGCACCGCGCTCACCAACCCCAGGCGTGTGTGAGTACTGAGTATGAGCAATTCTTCCAGGATGACCGTGGGGAGTGGCAAAGTCCTATGTCTTATGGCTTATGTCCAGCAGTGAACGAACTAGGCTGATGGATGGATGGATGGATGGAATTTAATTCCGAAAAGACCTCTAACTAAATTGTTTTATTTTTTCCCGTTATTCTAAAATTCTAACTAATTTCATTGTGAAATTGCATTCAAAATGTGGATATTATATATTTGTAAAGTCTCCTTGAAAATCTTTTTGACGAAATACCTTAGTTCAAATTCAAATAGTTTATTTTGCAAAGCAGGTATAGATATATACACTTTTTACACGTCAAATTTAATCTAATAAAGAAAATATATGTAAAAAAATAATAAATGTACATGAACTAAATTAAAGGTTTATTTAATTTATGTAGCAATATTTTTACGATTAAAATGATAGGTAAAATATATATTATACAAGGTAAAATCCAATCAGCCGCCCGAACCCATAACGGAGACCCGGCCAGGGACCAGGAACAAGGTTCAATGATCACCAACAGAGCCCCCAGCACAGCACGAATCCAGGCGGGCGACCAAATACCATCCTATATACTACATACTAATAGGTTACATATATAAATACATGCCTACCTCCGCCCATTCGATTAGTCTTGCTAAGAAGAAGGGCAAGAAACTTAGCAAGATACATAGTACATTTTATATTAATAAAAAACCGACTTTTTGCTACTTTTCCACGAATCCGTCCCACTCGCACTGAGGGTTTTTTCGCATATGGAGTAACAGGGACGCTTAAACTTTTACGTATCGCCTTAAATGTAAGACTGGTAAATTGCAGATAAGACCAATTACTGACTCATATCGCTGGCCACTATCACGGCGAAAGTACTTGACAGCATGCTGAATGATATTAAAAAAATTTGCATCCAAATCCGTTCAGTGGTTTTGGAAATGGGCGTGTACCGATGGTACCGAAGCAACACTTTTGCCGACTTCTTTCTTCCTGAAACGTCATGTCATCTAGAAGTCGGCGTTCTTATATTGGTTTCTATGTTGCTATATCGTAGGAAATACGCCGACTTCTAGATAACATAATGTTTCAGGAAGAAAGAAGTCGGCAAAAGTGTTGCTTCGGTACCATCGGTCTTTATAGTTTATTTTTGTAAATACTTTTATAAACCTGATCTTTTCCTCCTGGCTCCTACCTTATTGTAAATACAAATATATATTTTCAACTACGATCCACCTTTTAATCTGCTCCCGCTAGCTAGCCCGGTTGCAATACAAACGTGTATGACAGCTCTACTTCTATTGTTTTTTTATAATAAATAAATTAGTACAAATCATACATTTTAAACAGGTGTTTCTTAGATTTTGTTATTTTGCGTCGTAGGCATTAACAATGTAAAGTGTTATTTGAACTCATTAGTAATTTTTATTTATTGTTTATTTATTCTAACTTTGTTTATTGTTAACAATAAATCCGTACCCCTATTATAAATGCGCAAGTGTGTTAGTTGGTTTGTTGGTTATTGGTTGGTTGGTTTGTCCTTCTTTCACGCAGCGATGGAGCGACGGATCCATAAAAACGGATTTTTTGCATAGAGATAGTTTATGGGCTGGAGAGTGACATAGGCTACTTCTTATCCCGGAAAAATTCAAACGAAATCAGTCCGGGCGAAGTCACGGGCAAAAGCTAGTAAAGCAATAACAGCAATAAATAAGCAATAATTCATCCAACTGTAAGCCTTGTTTTATTTTCCGTACTCATTCTATATGTTCGTCCAGCATTAGTAGTGGACTTTTAAATTGTTCTTTAATATTTAATCAGTGGTCTTATATGAAAAAGGTAACAAACAAACACACATATTGTGAATTTTTTATAATATTAGTAGGATACTCATTATAGGTGGTAGAGCTGATGCCGGGCTCGACTGTGGAGGTACCACCATCTTACTTGGAGACTAGGAGACCCCCTCGAAGTAAGTAAGGAGAGTAAGAGTACAGCTCACAGGCAAAAAACCAGGAGGCCCACCATGTCTGGGACCGATGGATGGCGGTATATCCATTCCTAATAGCCGGGCCTTATATGGAACAGACTAGTGACGAGCAGCGGCGTCACTGGTGGGAGGGCTCCGCCACCGCGCTCACTAACCCGCCTGCCCAGCGTGTGTGAGTATGGGCAATTCTTCCAGGATGACCGCCGGGAGTGGCAAAGTCCTGGAAAGGCTTATGTCCAGCAGTGGACGAACTAGGCTGATGGATGGGGGATACTCATTGAATAAATATTTCTGATCTGTTTCGGGCAAAAAGTTTATAACTAGACTGGACTGCTAACCTTCATTGAAAGCCACATCTTAACTCATGATTTTTTTTTGCGTATGTATGGCCACAGTATAGATAAGTAAAACAGTATTATGTTTTCATACAAAACGGCCGAAATGCGCGCTTCCAAATCTCGGTACACACCTCGTAGTAGGGGTGCGCCGCAGCAGAGTGTAACCGGTCGGCTATAGCTTCAGGCTTCTGGCGGCGCTTCTTGCTGCGCTTCCAGGCGGTTTTTTTTGACGGGCTTTGCCCTGCCACGACACCCGTCGGCGCCTTCCACCGCATCGGATGTATAGCGCGCTCACTCGCTCAAAGCGCTCGACACTAGGTTCGTTCTGTGCGCTCGTTCACTGGCGCGGCTCCCCACCTCTCCGCACACTGCCGTCGAGAGAGCGCAAGTCACTCGAAGCCAGACAATACGCGCGAGATGCGACCCATGGCCGGTCCTATACAACTTCATACATTTGTTCTCTCCGCCGCCACCGTCGCAAGAAGAACCGCTTGGCGCGCCTCTCGAAGCCTGGAGGCCTATGGCCGAGGGGTAAGACACCTTTTTACGCTACCTACGCTATTGGCCGCCTGGCTTTTACAACTTTACCCGCACAAATCGAGGGAACGCCGAGAACGTTAACCTCCTGTGAGGGAACGCCGAGAACATTCACCTCCTGTGTGTGAGACGTCACCCAATTCCCACGCATTTGTGTGGGCAGCCCTAATACGTGCGTCTACCGAGAGTTGTTTCAAGGGCACTGCCCAGACCCTTACTTATCTGTCTCTATTACTCTTGAAAGGTAAAGAATTTGAAGGTAAAATTTTTTGGCGTGGCCTTGATATAAAAATAATAATATGTAAATAAAAAGATTTTTATTCAACAGATCACTTTGATTTGATCACACCGATGTTAGTGGAAACTTAGTATGAATCCGTTGAAAAGGTCAGTTACTCAGCTTTTGTCCCCGCAGCCAAGAGCAGAGGACGCTGTTATTCTGTCACCGCCTAATGTAATTTAAATAATAAAACTTATATTATAATCATGAATATTCTTACATCTTAACTACATACTTTGATACAGAACTGCTTGGAACACATATATATTTTTTGCATATTATACAATAAAATAAACTAATAGTAGTTTATGCTATAAGGGCGCAAAGGAATAAATTACGAGGACGATTTAAAACACGAGCGTAGCGAGTGTTTTAAACGTAACCGAGTAATTTATTGCTCTTACGCCCGTTTATCATACTACGTTTTTCAATGCATAGTGTGAGGAAATAAAACAAATATAATTTTGTGAACTTTAAATTGTAATTGGCTCAAAAGGACTGTATCCAGAGCCGTTAAACAGTGGAAAAAAAAGTATGACATTTATGGTACACAATAAAGGCTGCAGGTTAGCCAACCATTGTAAATAAATAAAAAAAAATAATAATAATAAAGCCCTAGGGCAAAATAATCGACTTTCTGTTCGGTTTTGATGCATAAAAAGTGGGCCTTTACGAGCACATGCATTGAAATATAATAGGACACTTATCAAAGTCTTGTACGAGTTCCACTATTTTATTTACTTAATTATTGTGAGATAAACAGTTTACCTATTCCAATCAGCCCGACGATGTCAAATAGACGAAACTAGTCGCAATAATTAAGTAAATAAAATAGTGGAACTCGTACAAGAAGACCTTGATTAGTGTTAGAATGAAGTTCCATCAAGGAGTCACACCTTACAGTATAAATTATAATTATAGGAAGTTAGCACTCCAGTATCGAAATAAGCTTCTTGGTTTCAGGCCATGCTGGAACTCTTAGAAGACACCGTTAATTCTACTGCATCAGTAGTGCCTGCACTATCTGTGCATAGTATAGCAAAGACATTGCAGCTGTTGGCAGTTACACTGAATTACACTGAACAAGAGTGGCCGAAATCTGCGAATGTTGAAGGTATTGGGAGTGTGCTTTAAAACATAAATCCTATGCTTTTATGGATCATACTGAAGAACAGATTTCTGTTTGGTCAAAATTATATGTGAGAAAATGGATAAAAGAGAACCGGTATTGGTAGTATTATTTGAGATGACCAAGGCATTTGATTTTGTGACTCATAACACTTTACTTCATAAAATGGAAAAATATGGTATAAGGCTTACGGCTGGTTTAAAAGCTATCTTAGCAATAGGCAACAAAGTGTAGAAGTAACTAACCTACATGAGAAATCCAATACCACAGCATACAGGAAAATCGTGAGAACTAATAAAACAGGAGTGCCTCAGGGTAGTATACATGGCCCACTATTGTTTATATAAGTATTGTATATTAAGGGATCGGAGTTCGAAAACGAAGGGTCTCGTACTCGTATTGTGTGGTGGTACGAGTATGACTCGCCAATATACTTGGCCAGTAGTAGATTGTTATACAAGGGAGGCATGTCATCAATTACAACCGAGATATTTAAGCGCAGGAGCGAGTAAAACCAGCGTTGGTGCTTATGGTTAGAGGGTGTAATTGATCACTAACATCCAAGTGCAATACTTTACTTTTATCACTAATGAAAGGAAATAAAACACAACTTGCAAAAATTATACTTTCCGACAAAGATTTTACTTTCTTTTCAGTCCCACTTGATAAAATCGTCATAGGTTTTTAAATATCTCTCTTTTAAAATCGGAGGTAAAAGGTTTACTACGACTGCCTTTGCTTATTAATTCAGGCGTCAAATTATAATCATTATTGTCACTTGAATTCGTAACATTTTCGTTAAAAATATATTTCCAACAACCTCTTGAACGAAATTTGCGTGGCACCCATTTTCTATATATTTTTGCGATTTTCTTGCTTGCCAGAGCAATCGTTTTAAAATAAAACCAATTTAAGCGTCTTGCCGGGGTCTTGCCTCAAAATTGACGTATTGTGCCAAAAAACAATAAAAGGAGCCTTGTTCGATTTTCAAATTTGCCTAGGGTTGTAAATCGCATTTACCAGCCGCATATCGAGTTAAATACAACTTGTTTTCAGAGCAATAGTGATGAAAATATTAAAACTGCTTCCATTTTTAATAAAGATGAAATTTTCAGATGGCTGTTATTTCGATTTCATCATAGTGGGAGGTGGTACGGCAGGCTTGGTGTTAGCAAAACGACTTACTGAAATACCTGATTGGAAGGTTCTGGTGGTTGAAGCTGGCGGAGATCCACCTCTTATGGGAGTCGTAAGTAATGAAAACTTCGTTTTTAAAAGCCTTAAATTTTGCATGACCATAGCCAAGTAAGTTAAGTACAAGATTGACATTTCTACTAATTAAGGTTATATCTATATATTATTTCCAATACTATTATTATTATTTACAGGTTCCAGGATTATTTCCATTGTTTACACATTCCCCATATGATTGGGATTTCTATGCCGAGTATGACAATGTGACATCCCATGCACTAACTAAAAAACTAGTGATTTTAACAAAAGGAAAAGTTTTAGGTGGAACTTCAACCATTAACCATTTATTCTACGAAAGGTAACTTCTTATGGATCAATTCTAAAAATACCGCTAAAACTTAGATCCGAGTAGCCAAAAAATAAATGGACCAGGTAGCTGTTCTGATGACTTTCGTGTTTCACATTTTCTTTCAGTACCTATGCGTTTTTTGAAACTGTCTTAAGAGCGGTTTTGCAGCTGGATTGTGAAATACCCGCCTTTTTCTAATTAATCGAATCAGGATTATTGCAAAACGGCTCACCTTGATAAGTATTATTGATCGGGATACCCGACCAGTTTCAGCAGATTCTTCTGGACGGGTGAAGACGCGTTCACGACAACGTAGCATCTCGCACTGCGGGCACAAAATAACCACTTACAGAATGTTTACTCCGCATAACTAGCGAAAACAGGTGCATGCACACATAGACGCGTACATACGACGATCTCGGAGATACTCGGGTGAATGCCAATACGAAATTCTGCCGAGATCATCATACGTACGCGTCTATGCATGTGTGCGTCTGTTTTCGCTCTGTCGTCGTCGTCGAGTCGGCCTTCTGGTTGTATCTATTTTGTGCTGAGGGCTAGCGCTCACGCTGCGCGGGACGTCAATCAATCAATTCGATAATCGAAACAGAACATTTAAATTAAAAATCACTCATTAGTTATTCAACACAACCTTATTACCTATGTTTATGTATTGTGTATACTACATTCGCAAAGTTTCCATTTGTTTCTGTAAATTGGAATTTAAAAAATGTTTAAACTTAAAATTTTTTCAATTCTGATTTACGGAAACCAATGGAAACTTTGCGATAGCAACATACACAATACATAGGTAATAAGCTTTTGTTGAATAACTATTGAGTGAATTTTGAACTTGTTGTGTGTTCAAAAGTGTTTTTTCTTAATTAGAAGAAGGCGGGGATTCCACAATTCGGCTGCGATACCGCTCTTAATGCTGTGGATCCAATTTGTGCCCGAAGTACGTCATCGATTGGGCTCATTACCCATCACGCTGGGATGTAATAATAACCGGCGTAGGTGTACGAGTATGTGGGCTGTGAATTGATTTCACATTCCATACCCTCGGATACACTTGATATTGCCTCAGGGGTACATGTGACGATGTAAATAATAAAAATATAAGTTGTTTTAGGGGCAGCCCAGATGATTTTAATCGTTGGCAAGCTTTTGGTAATGAAGGATGGACATGGGAAGACTGCTTGGTATATTTCAAAAAATTGGAAGGCGTTCAAGATCAACAAATACTAGATCGATCAACCTCTAAGGATCGTTGTGTCAATGGCCCTATTTCTGTTTCTGGGCAGAAAGAAAACAGTGACTTTATGATAATAAACAATATTTTACTTGACTCCTTTGAAGAAATTGGCATGAAAAGGCTGCTGGACCTTAATGGTCCAGATAAAATGGGCAGTGCAAAGCATGACTTCGCAATTAATAAAAATCCTGCGACTAGAGCTAGCACTATCCAAAATTATATTTTACCTGTTGCAAATATGAAGAACTTATTTATTCTGAAAGAAACTCTCGTAACAAAAATAATAGTCGATGAATACAAAAGAGCTAAAGGAGTAACAGCAAAAAGAGCTTCAGGAAAAGAAATTAAAATTTATGCCAATGTGGAAGTCATTGTTTCTGCTGGAGTGTATAATACGCCTAAACTACTTCAACTATCAGGCATCGGATCTAATGCGGACTTAGCAACACATGGTATTGATGTAATAGTCGATCTACCAACCGGAGAAAATCTCCAAGACCACGCTTTTGCACCAATGGCTATTACAGGAGCAGAATCAGTTGTGACGGCTGCTGAAACAGCGTTATCTTTGTTAGACATAACTACGTTCCCATTGCCTATAGTCAGTGGACTGTTCAGTTTAAAAGATAACTGTACTGTTCCTGATATTCAGCATATTACTATTGAATGTGGAGCGGCGTCTCCACTTTTCTTTTACATTTTACTAGTTAATTTCAATTACAATCTTGAAATGTCACTTTCGTACATGAAAAACATATTGGACAGACAAGTTATATTTTCCTTTGTTCAGTTAATGAGACCAAAATCTAGAGGGCGGGTGGTAATTCGCAGTGCAAATCCGGATGATCCTCCTAAAATTTACAATAATTTCTTACAAGATGAGGATGATTTGGAAAGACTTGTCGCAGGAACCAGGAAAATGTTTACTTTAAAAGACACTACCTATTTTAACAGTGTCAATTCTCGAGCTATTCATCCTGCTCTAGAAGAGTGTGATTCTCTAGAGGTAGATACAGACGATTATTGGCGCTGTTATGTTAGAAACACTATTGCGTCTGCTTATCATCCAACAGGAACCAGCAAAATGGCTTCTAGAGATAAAGGTGAGAACTATGAAATTATATTTTTTATATGAATATGGTTTATTTGAGTTTGAGTTTAAGAACCAAAATTAGAAACCATATTCCTGTAAGATGCTATATCATCTCGTACTTTAAATAATACATGAGATATGATTTATATAAAAACGGCTCACCTAAATACGTGTTATGATCGGGAAAGCCGGCCAGTTTAGCAGATTTAGCCTGCTTTCAACTGGGCGAGTAAAGACGTTTACGCGACGACGTTACGCCTCACTGGCGAGCCGTTTTTATATAAAGCATGAATTATCCTTAAGTCTCATTTAATTATATAAGATGAGATATCATTGGATGAGACGGTTATATCTAACCATCGGTGAGGAATTGGAATATTGACACTTTTTGGAGTCGTTTCGACTACTTTTAATATGAAGCTACTAGTTTGATAAATTAATAAAACATTTTTCTAGATTTCTGTCATACAGAAGCGCGATTGAAAAGCTTTCACTCGATAGAAATAATAATTAATTAGTGGTTTCAAAGAAATAACCAATTTTACTTAATTTTAGTCTGAAAGCAGCTTGACTTTGAACAATATTTTTATACTGTTTCTAATATGCGAGAATAATTTCTTAAATTAAAGTTGTTCTCTAACAATAAATATTTTTTTAATTATTTTCAAACATACCATTTAAGAAAAATAACTTTATCAATAGAGTCTTTTCGGATGACGCTGGGAAGAGGCGCTTTTATTTATATAAGACATGGTTTACATAAGAACTCTCAACTATGTTTTACATGAGACCTCACAACTTGGTTTTACATGAGACCTCACAATGTGGTTTAACAAGAGACCTCACAACTTGGTTTTACATGAGACCTCACAATGTGGTTTAACACGAGACCTCACAACTTGGTTTTACATGAGACCTCACAATGTGGTTTATCACGAGACCTCACAACTTGGTTTTACATGAGACCTCACAATGTGGTTTAACACGAGACCTCACAACTTGGTTTTACATGAGACCTCACAATGTGGTTTAACACGAGACCACACAACTTGGTTTTACATGAGACCTCACAATGTGGTTTAACACGAGACCTCACAACTTGGTTTTACATGAGACCTCACAATGTGGTTTAACACGATATCTCACAACTTGGTTTTACATGAGACCTCACAATGTGGTTTAACACGAGACCTCACAACTTGGTTTTACATGAGACCTCACAATGTGGTTTAACACGAGACCTCACAACTTGGTTTTACATGAGACCTCAAAACTTGGTTTAACAAGAGACCTCACAACTTGGTTTTACATGAGACCTCACAACTTGGTTTAACAAGAGACCTCACAACTTGGTTTTAAATGAGACCTCACAGCTTGGTTTTACATGAGACCTTCTATAAGTTTATTGACCCCCCTCCCAGGTGGCGTTGTCGACAGTCGTCTGAGGGTGTACGAAATAGCTGGACTTCGTATAGTGGACGACAGCATCATCCCTGTTCAGCCTTTCGCCAAGACAGCAGTGCCAGTCATCATGGTGGCTGAAAAAGCCGCGGACATTATAAAAGAAGATTATGGACGACCGATTGAACAGATTGTCTGTTTACGAGATTTGAATAAAATTTAGAAATTGTGACTCAGTGTATTTTAAATTGAAATTAAATTATTGCTAAAAAAATACGGCTGTTTCTTTTCTGTGTATTTCATGAAATACATGGAAAATTATAATCAGTTTTAGGTATATGCATTTTGACTATATAATCTAGTGATTTGATTTTGCAAAACATGTTTGGATAAACTTTCCTCGATAAAAATAATTGATGAAATGAGGTCTTCTAACACACTTTTCCTCCTCGTTTAACGAGTAGCAGCCATATACAGAACTCAAACATATTTTATTAAATGGTTTTCAACAATATCTACATTTTTGATTTTGGAAATTTTGCTAGTTAGCTTAGTTTTTTTAATAAAAATATAAAACCAACTATTTTTCCTTTTGCCCTGTATCCACCCCTCTCGCACTGCGCGATTTTTTGCTTGGGGTGATAGTAACAAAAATAAAATTCGCATAGCCTCTTAAGAACGCTACATTATTGTTATTTTAAACTAAAACTCGTACTTTAGTCTGGTAATCATATTTCTGGATCCCACGTGACAAGCCCGACTTAGTTTGGGGTCTACTGGAAAACGTAGACACTAAATAATTTGTTTTTAATCATTTATTATAACTGTTTTCTTTTTATGTTTAGATTAAGGATTTATTTTAAAGCATGTTTTAGTGTAAGTTTTCAAGAAATAAATAATTTGTATTTGTATTTTGACGTGTAATCTTAATTATGAATAAAAATGTCTTACAATGTCTTATGTCTTATATCTTATTGATCGAGGTAAGCAGCTAATGGATTCTACTATCCAACCTATGTATCAATCACAACCAGATTAAAACATTGTAAATGTGACAATCTATAAAAAATAACTAACAGGTATGTTATTTTGATGACGTTCCGCGCAGCGCGAGCGTTAGCCCGCAGTGCGAGGCGCAACGTCGTCGCGTAAGCGTCTTCACATGCCCAGATGAAGGCAGTCTGAATCTGCTGAAACTGGTCGGCTATCTTAAGGTGATATGTAAAAGATTTAGCGTCCCTGTTACTCCATATGCGCAAAAACCCTCAGTACGAGAGGAACGGATTCGTGGAAAAGTAGCAAAAAGTCGGTTTTTTATTAATATAAAATGTACTAAAGTTGCTATCAAAATTTCGTTTAACCAGGTCCTAGATACCATTAAAACCCATCTAATAAAATATAATTGATGTCCATATGTCATTCTAAATTGTCAAACCAGGAGAATTGGTGTAGAAAAAGACTTCATTTCAATAAATATTTCTATCGAGCCGAATTTCTCCAATCGCGTTTCTGTTGTAACAGATCTCTAGAATAAGATTCCAAAAATATTATACTATTTTATCAAAATAATACATTATTTACTTAAGTAGATATGCAAGTTCTCAAAGTGTCGATTTTTTTTCCGTAGCGCCTTAATCAAAAATTGTTATTGAGGTGAGCCGTTTCGCAATAATGATGTTTTATCCTCAAATTTCATTCAATTCAAAAAGGTGTGCTATTTTATAAAATTATTAAATATATTTTATATATAAAAAATCAAAAATTCTTTATTTACTTTACAAAATGTAGGTTTTGAGGGGGTGGGACTCCCCTTTTAAGTTTTACAACCTGTTTTAAGGGAGACCCGCTCTTTCTACGGATCTTATTTTACAATTTTGTATTAAAATTAAAATTAGGTCTTGCTTAATACATAGTGATTAGGTATTTATATAAAGAAAAAAATGTGTGTGTATGAGGGTTCATGTTGTGAAATAATATAATAATATAACTACAAGAGAGTGGGTGTCTTGTGTGTGAGGGTGTGTGTGTGTGTGTGTGTGTGTGTGTGTGTGTGTGTGTATATGTATTGTGTATATGAAAGAAAGGGTATGTGTGTGTTTTTTAGGGTGGTTCCCTAGCCCTACGACCGTAGGCTCGGGATATATTGTTTATCACTCTAGGGGGGTATATTTATGGTGATATCATAATATAACAAGGTTCCAGAACATTCACCTACACAACAACAGTGAAAACGCCATCAAAATACACTTAGTAATTTCAACGTGAATCGCGATCATACGGAGTGACAACAAACAGATTTATTGACATTAATTACTTTAAGATCTAAGGAATCAAAGGAGCGCCAAAGAATTGACTTTCAACATTATTCTCCCCATAGAAATATATCCAATTAGAAAAGCGGCGGTAGCTCAGTGGTAAAACGATGGCCTCTCAATCTTGATATCCAGGTTCGATATACAGCCGGGCATGTACCAATGAGTTTTTCGGAATTTATGTGCATAGTAGGTATTTGTTTTTACTTACCACTTGCTGAACGGTGAACGAAAACATCGTAAGGAAACCTGTATGCCCTAAAAAGCGTGTATTTGTGTCCGAATAACGGCGATAGGGCTCAACACCCATCACGTTGGGATGAAATAACCGTCGGTGAAACAAGGGTGTACCGAGTATAGACTGTGACTTGTATTTCACAGTACACACACTGAACACCTGTGACATCCCATGTTAATATGATGTCGCGGAAGCCGGAAACTGGCGATAGTACTTGTCCATACGAACAATTTTCAGTATGGAGACAACCCTCGAATGGCGAAAAACAATGCTATATATTTTCGACTTCTCAATTTCTTTTTAAATTTTTCAATGGGGTCTACTTTTATAAAGGCCACCAGTTGGCGCCACTGGCACGTAAGGTATGTATATGTAAAAGGTTTGTTAGGTTAGATTTACATAGAAGTTCGATTTTTTGTTTTGCTTATCCATATAATTTTTTTTTTCTTTCTTAAATGCGAATAAACAATGCCGCAATGATGTGCAATTCCGTTATGTTCCAAAACGAAAGGAGGACTTAAGTTTTGTTTTAGTCCCTCTTTTCTTTAGCTCTAATCTTAATTCATTTACTTTCATTGCACCGTACCTTGAATAATAAACCTGAAACTATGAATTTATGTCGACTAATACACAAATACACAAATAACTTAATAATATAAGCCATAGCTTTCGCCGTTTCGCGGGCATTTGACGTTTCTCTATACCTGTGGCCTCAGTGGCGCCACCTGACGTCGATAGTAGCCCTCATTGCCAGGTTCCGACTTCCGCAATTATAGATATATTTTATTTTCTCTGGTACAGAAAAATCATACTTAGAAAAGGGCCCCGTAACAAAATGCATAATTCAAGCTGCATGTGGCTTTTCTCTGTGGAGCTAGTTGACTCGGCAGGTAACTTAGCTGTTTCCAAGTCACAGCCATTTTCTTGAGTTATTCTTTGTTAAAGGGAAGCTTTTATGATTTAACGTGAGATATTCTAGCACATTTTTATCGCGGTCTTTTGATAAAGTCACGTTGCGGTTATGTTTTTCCCAGAATTCATCTTGCACTGCTGTAGTAAATGTATATATGTTCTGAATTCATCATTCAGCTCACATCCACCCGCTGTTAGGCATTTGCCTCTTCTTTTCCACGCCATTTTTTCGACCAGCCTCATACATTGCCCACCACCACCCCTACTTGAGGGTCTGTTGAGCCAAACATTTCTCTGTTTGGCACGTTTGGACAAATTTAGCTTATTAAAACAAAATATTTGTAACGAATAAAATTTGTGTTAGTAGGTAAAAAGTTCTACTAAGTACATCATAATTTTTTAGATTTGACACAAGTATCACAATCACCGCGAAAAAAAATCGGAGAGATCAAAAAAATCACGAAATCTGAAAAAACATAATGTAGACAACGTCTTAACAATTTTACTTACACAAATTTTATTTGTTAGAAATATTTTGTTTTAATTGCTAAATTGTCCAAACGCGAGAGCGTGTTTGGCGCAACCGACCCTTAAGTCTCGCGATGTTTACCAATATCTTCGACTCTAGTTCGTTGTCGATTCTCGACGGTCGGTACATGATCCACAAGAGAGATGCCTAGATGTAGGCTTTGGTTATCGTCCAAGTTCTGAATTAGACTATTCTAATTAAGAAAACCACTATAGCACTCAGTAAATTGCTAGAAAACATTTTTTATTCATAAGTAATTTCCCAAAAACAAATGGAAAAGAGTCAAGTGTTCCTTAGAACACTAAGATTCCTAAGTATGAAATATTTTTATAGAGAAAATTTCGAAAGTTTATTTAGTACGTTCAACAAAATGACGTAGATTTTTTTAACTGCTGAAATGTTAAGGGTCGTTTCTCCTGATTTGTAACAAAGATACATACATACATATACTCACGCGTGTCTCCTAGAGGGGTAGGCAGAGACTACAGATTTCTATGTGCAACGATCCAGACACACCCCTTTCGCCTCTTCCACATCCATCAATCAAGTCATACAAGCTCTTCTATTCCGGGTACGTTTGACATAGCCCTTCTTCAGCATGTCGCCAATTTGTTCAGCATACGTCCATCTAGGGCGGCCTGGTCGAGCTGTACCTTCCTCTTGCGCACCATAAATTTCTTTTGTCACTCTAATTTCATTTATCATCTAAAATTTTAGCCGTTATAAGTATTTCTTAATATTTTGTTACACATGCGAAGAATCGACCCTTAAGCTAATAAGATAATTTCTTCAAACAATATTTTTCAAATTCTTGTCTTTGGATTTGTTTCTGATTGATATTTTCTAGTTTGTATTGCACTCTAAATAATATTTAGAGTATTCATAGCGATGGATTTCGCAAAATAAACATAACCTTCTCATCTATTTAAGAATATAATATTATTAAAACTCGCGTGAGCTGACATACTAAATTATTATTACATACGGCTTGAACACTCACGTGTGATTGTTGTTGACTATATGCCAACCGTTTCACCGATACAATTTCGGCATTATCAAGGCAAGTGTCGTTCTTAGGACGACGACGCGGCGTTCACCGTCGTTGTCAAACGGGCACTGGCGCGACTAAGAACGACACTCGCCTTGATAATGCCGAAATTGTATCGGTGAAACGGTTGGCATATAGTCAACAACAATCACACGTGAGTGTTCAAGCCGTATGTAATAATTATTTAAGAATACTCAATTTACACTACGCAAAATTGCTTTTCCGCATTTAAAGTGGGTATTCCTCTTAATCCAGTATTATTCTTAATGAGAGAGTGGGTGGGGCACGACTTGGCACATCGCCAAGTACCGAGTAGGTAAGTTTTACGTAACGTGGGCCAAGTCGCGCCAGGTTAAGCTAAGTATTCAAAAATAAGGTCACAATGGGTTTTCAATTAAAGGTTTATACATATCTGCCACAGATAATACGGATAGAAACCTTCGTCAGTTGTTCGTATTCCCGAAAATGGCCGAATCATAACCTGTGGGTTAAGTACACGCAACGAGCCTACAACGTCCTGCGTGTGCAATATAACCCGAGGGCCACAGGCCACGTCGCTCTGAGCGTTGTCGCTCTGCGCTTCCAGCGACGGCGTCTTGCGATTAAAACAAATGTATGAGTCAGTAAGAACGCATTTAGGATGCTGTTGCGGCTGCCGCGATTCTGCAGTGCATCTGGCATGTTCGCAGAGGCGCGTGCAGATGACTTCTACGCTATAATGCGCAATAAAACTGCCTCTATGATACTCAGACTGTGGCAGTGGCAACGGCATCCTGAAGATGATTGCGGACCGAATGGATTGTCCCATCCAGAAATTCTGGATGGAACGATCCATTGGGTTATTTAAATAATAAATTTTGTACATGTTCCCTTTGTTTTACTAACCTAGTTTTAAGCCTTACACTAACCTACCTATGAATTTTTAATCTGAACATAAACATTCATTTATTTATTTTATTTTATAAACTGAAAGAACACATTACACTATCATTTGGAAAATTAGTAGATAGAAAATAGGAGTAAAAGTAATTTTAGAACATGTGCAAGAGCGTTTTTCCTTATGTCAAATTTAGTGTTAAATAAGATTCCTAGATGGCACTGTCGTATTCTTTAGCAACAGAATCAAAGACAAAATTTGCACTGATTCCAAACAAACGAAAAACCACTTTGACATTGATTGCTACGAAACACATTTTATCTATCGTGACATGAACAGCGCCATCTGGGGCAAAGCTAAGAACTAAAAAAAAACAACAAGAAAAACGCTCAATGAGTGTCATATCAGTTGTCTATAGGCGCCCGGAAGTGCACTAGTTATTTGTCACGGAAAACGTTAGGAAATACAACTTTTTCCGTAAAGTGGCAAAGATTCACTTCATATATTGAGCAAAGTAATGAAGTCACTTTTCATATCTACAAATGTTTTAAGAGCGGTTCAGCAGCCGGATTGTGAAAAACCTGCCTTTTTCTGATTAATCGAAACAGAACACTTAGTTATATTCAAAATTTACCCAATAGATGTTCAACAAAACCTTATTACCTATGAACTGTGTATGCTACCATAGCAAAGTTTCGATTGGTTTCTGTAAATTAGAATTTTAAAGCTTTAAATTTTCGAAACTTTGCTATGGTAGCATACACAATACATAGGTAATAATGTTTAATAGGTAATAACTATTGAGTAAATTTTTAATATAAGTGTTTTGTTTTGATTAATTAGAAAAGGGGGGGTTTTTCACTAACCGGCTGCTGAACCGCTCTTAAGTATATTAAATTCTCTTTTATATAATATATACTTTTTTGTAATCTTAATTAGTATATAAATAAAATGTATATTTAGCTTTATACGGAGCCTCAATAAATCCATTTGTCATCGGTTTAATATTAATCTTATTATTTTTGCTTCTTTTTGGCCTTTTTAACGTCCTAGCCTTTTTATTTAGCTCAAAAAATGTCACAGAAATTCGGAATGAATTTAACTTTGCAAAAGAATGCTGCTAAAATTATGCAAAACTTTGTCTTCTATCTTTTGTACGTAGTTGCATAAATATGACTACAAAATTACATGAATTGCAAAACTTTGTTGACAAAGCTGTTGAATTTTAATGTACTTCTCGGAAAACAGAGAAAAAATTTACATGTGGATTTTTCTGCAAACTTTTATTAGTCTTGTTCTGTTAATTAACAACTTATGCTGTAATTTTAAATTAGAAACAACCATACCAATAAGAGCCACGCTCTTGTCCGTGTTCAGTGATTCCAGTACTATGCCAGATAAATGTACGATAATTAGAAACAATCATACTAATAAGAGCCACGCTCTTGTCCGTGTTCAGAGATGCCAGTACTACGCCAGATAAATGTACGATAATTAGAAACAACCATACTAATAAGAGCCACGCTCTTGTCCGTGTTCAGAGATGCCAGTACTACGCCAGATAAATGTACGATAATTAGAAACAACCAAACTAATAAGAGCCACGCTCTTGTCCGTGTTCAGAGATGCCAGTACTACGCCAGATAAATGTTCGATAATTAGAAACAACCATACTAATAAGAGCCACGCTCTTGTCCGTGTTCAGAGATGCCAGTACTACGCCAGATAAATGTTCGATAATTAGAAACAACCATACTAATAAGAGCCACGCTCTTGTCCGTGTTCAGAGATGCCAGTACTACGCCAGATAAATGTTCGATAATTAGAAACAACCAAACTAATAAGAGCCACGCTCTTGTCTGTATTCAGAGACGCCAGTACTACGCCAGATACATGTACGATTATTTACGTTATACGATGCAACTATTAAGGCGATATGTAAAAAAAAATACGGGTATTTCTTTTCTGTGAATTTCATGAAATACACGGAAAATTATAATCAGTTTCTGGTATATGCATTTTGACTATATAATCTAGGGTTCTGTTTTTGGAAAACATATTTGGATAAACTTTCCTCGATAGAAATAATTGTTGAAATGAGGTCTTTTAACACACTTTTTCTCCTCGTTTAACGAGTAGCAGCCATGTACAGAACTCAAACATATTTTATTAGATGGGTTTCAACAATATCTAGATTTTTGATTTTGGAAATTTTGCTAGCCAGTTTAGATTTTTTAATAAAAATATAAAACCAATTTTTTTCCCTTTTGTCCTGAATCCGCCCCTCTCGCACTGCGCGTTCTATCGCTTGGAGTGACAGTGACCAAAATAAAATTCGCATAGCCTCTTAAGACTTCTTAGCAAGACTAATCGAATGGGCGCAGGTAAGCATGTATTTATACATGTAGCCTATTAGTATGTAGTATATAAGGTGGGATTTGGTCGGCCGCCTGGATTCGTGCTGGGGGCTCGATTAGTGATCAATGGAGAGGACTCCACCTTAAAGAGCACAGCTCTCAAGTTAAATTGAATGTACACTGTAATTTTATCATTACAAAGAGTAGATGATCCAAAAATACAGTAAACCTACTGTAATTATAGTGAATCTGGAAGCACTGCCAAAGTAGGTAGCCTTTCATACAGGCGTCTAAACAAGCATCATTATCCAATTATAAATAGTAATTATCAAGGGAGGTTCAGGTTCCTATCCATTAATATTACAAATTAATAACGTCACTACCCATCACGTGTACATGTTTCACTAAGCAATCTTGTTTGATGTCTTTGTAGTTTGTTAGAAACTAAATTTCGTTGTGAGAAGTTTATCACGGATGTTTTGATAAGGTCTAGGATCTTTTATTATTATTTATTAATAGAACAGAGTTTACAATAAAACTTATATAATATACTACACACCCCATTCAGACGGCATCACTCATCACATTAGGTAGGTACTTATAGATAAGGTGCTTACATTCTATACAATTCACAGCTAGCTTTTGTTTGTGTATACACACTACGTGATCATTTTTATGCTTATTTACGACGATATGGATTGTAAAAAGTAGTGTTTTAGTTTGAATTTCATGTTGTTTTTTGTGATTTGATTTTTTTATCTTTAGGGGAAGTTGGTTTATTTATTTAGGTATTTGGTATTGAAGTAATTGTTTTCCATGTAAGTTATGGAATGGAGAAACTTGAAGTTTCCTAAGGCGCTTAATATCGCCAAATGGGTACTCTCTAAAGCCTACTCTTCTTTTATTGCCAAACCAAAAATATTGAAAAAATGTATTATGGATTATCAACTCTAGGGCAACATATGCAACATTTTTCTTTTCCGTACCACCAAAACTTCTATATAAAAAATTGTTTTAACTGAATGGTGTTTTTTTCGGCTTGAATTCCCTACTGCTCTTAAGTAGCTTGGTCGATTTAATTCATTTGCGCTTTGATAAATAGATTAACTTGATACCTATAAACATAACATAGGATTATTCAGTGGAACAATCACGTCCATGTGAAAAGTATTATTTTCTCCTATTTTGCCCTATCAAGGACGCAGCGAGCGTCGTAACAGCCACCACGCATTGTGCGCTGATATGAACGTTATTTCAATGTCGTTTCCGTCGATATTCGTACAGACAAACATCGAGCTGCTAATTTGGCGATGGTAATCGCCTTAATTAATGCACTTCGTGCATGTTTTTGGTTTCGGATTATGTTGGGTATGACTTTACAGTGATGGAATAGTTTGTGATAGTTATCATGATGTTTGTTTTTAAGTTTCGGTTTCTATTCTAGTTTTTTTTTTTATTTCCTTTTTACAAATTTTCGTTACTTTCGTATTTATGAACAAAATATTTCCAAATTGAAGCAGAAAAAATAAAAATGTCGTGCTGCAATCTTTATTTTAAATCTTAGTCTGAGTTTAAATCATAGACATAGAATACTTTTTTTTCTTTAACTAGACCGATAAAGGGCTCTTTGGCCGTATGGAATTCTAAACGTCAAATCTTGTAAAGTTTCCCGCCCTGGCTCAGAGCAAAAAAATTTTACAAAATATTGAAATTGAATAGTTAAAAACGGCACATTCTAGCATTCCATCGATATGGTGTATTGTTCTGTACCGAAATATCGGAACAATCACCTAAAAATTATGGGAAACATCAATTTCACAGGTAAATACGGATATGCTAAACAAAGTTTGATGTACGTAATTATTTATCTATCTAAAACTGCAAAAAATGGCACGAATAGAGTATTAAGTTGAAAATTATGATAGTTTCTGTTAGTGAAGTGCAATTTTTTTCAAAAACATTGCATTTTAAAGATTTTCTTACGTACGAAAAGATTTGTTGGGTTTACACTAGGGGCGTACCCTTACTTCATAATTCTATCGACAACGACATCCTACCGAAATAGGAGGGGTATAGAAGCTGGAGGACATAAACCTGCCTAAATAACTTGTGAACATCTTCAAGTATTGGTATGGAGGCCAGGTCAATTGTGTTAAGTGGGCAGGAACATTATCGGAGCCGTACAGATTGGAGTGTGGAGTGAGACAGGGAGGGTTGAGTTCTCCTACTATCTTCAACCTGTACATCAATGCGCTGTTCGTCGAGCTCAGTGGCACACATGTTGGCTGCCACGTCGACGGAGTTTGCGTCAATAACCTTAGCTACGCAGACGACATGGTGCTGCTGAGTGCGTCGGTATGCGGACTCCGGAAGTTGCTGGGTATATGTGAAGCATATGCCCAGAGCCACGGACTATGTTATAATGTTACTAAAAGTATACTCATGGTTTTTGAGGCCGGTTCTAAACGACGCTCAAATGTGACGCCCATTCGGCTTAACAATGTACCCCTGGAAAGGGTAGAAAAGTTTAAATACCTTGGGCATACGCTTGCAACCGGTCTCAGGGACGATGAGGATATTGAGAGGGAGCGGAGAGCCTTGTCTGTCAGAGCAAATATGATTGCCCGCAGGTTTGCACGTTGCTCGACGGATGTGAAAAAAACACTATTCCAAACCTACTGCGCATCTTTTTACACGTGCAACCTGTGGGTGAGTTACACTCAAAAGACGTACGGGGCTCTCCGTGTCCAATACAATAACGCGCTGAGGGCGATGCTGGGGCTGCCGCGGCACTGTAGTGCCTCGGGCATGTTTGCGGAGGCGCGCATCGACTGCTTTTACACAGTGATGCGCAAGAGATGCGCGTCCATGGTGCGCAGGGTGCGCGCCAGCCCCAACATCGTCCTGGCGATGATAGCTGGCAGGTTAGATTGCCCTTTTTTATTGCATTGCGGTGGCCTTCACGTCACACGCAACAAATAAACATTAATTTATTATTATTATAAATTGTTACTAACACAGTAGTATTAATTTTACTAACAAAATTGTATGTATTACTAACTCAGTAGTTTTAAGTTTACTAACAACTATGAGTCATGTTGCTCGAAATAAATGTTTTAAATAAAATAGGCGCGGTACAACGGATTGGTCAAAGTATAATTCGGGTCCGACGTGGACCCGGCATCAGTTGAGTATATATATAGATAATTATATGATATATAATTATAATTATCTTGGGATAACAGTACTTATATATTTCAATTATCATATATATCAGTACTTATTTACATTAAAACAAAAAACATTAAAAGATTTTACAGTGTACCTATCTAATTTTAAAACATCAAAGTATAATTATAACAATTCCTTCAATTGAGGTAATTACACTTTCCGATGTTCCGAAAAACGTGTCCCGTTCGAGTCTTCCACCAAAAGAACAAAATTTGCAATTTGACACATCAGTGGTCGGTCATAGGTGGCGTTATAGGTGGCGACAGTAATAGATAGGTTGAAATTTTGACAGAATACGTTTTACTATGCCCTCTATAAGGGCAAAAAAAATTGAAACCGAAGAGAGGTCCCCATATAGAAAAACCTTGTTTTTTTCTCAAACTTGGACGTTAGTGTAGGCTGCGTTCAGTTTGAACGTCGGACGACGACGACGCCCGCCTTACACTGACAGCAGGGTAGCATATAATTAATTTTTTTATAAAATAAAGCAAACATCTGTTTGCAAACAATCTTCGTGTGACGAATGACATTCTGAACACGAAATTGAAATTCATTTTATTTTTATTTTTAAACTGGCCGCTTAAAACCTTATGATCACCAAACTCCTTAGTCTCCTAAAAACATAGACACGGATAGTTTTAAAAAATAAACATATGATATGTAATGGATTTTCATACGAAACTACTGGACACTTATTGAGACACTTACTGGGGAATTTTGTTTTAATATAAATAGGTAATGATAGATATGATTAATTTAAATATAAATATAAGAATATAAGATTATATGCCCAATTAAATTATGTTAAGGTGTGTTAATTCGAAAACCATTTGGAGATTTTGGTTTAATAAGGCGTATTTTAGAACTCGGGGTCTAAAAATCACATGATAAAGAAATAAATATAAACAAATAAATTTCTTTATTGCGCAAAACTAACATACTAATTATATCAGTTGATGGGGCATCCTTTTAAGTACAAGACTAGCGACCCGCGCCGGTTTTGCACGGGTATGTATTACACATATAAACCTTCTTCTTGAATCACTCCATCTATTAAAAAAAAAGCATTAAAATCCGTTGCGCAGTTTTAAAGATCTAAGCATACAGAGGGAAAGACAGCGGGAAGCGACTT
This sequence comes from Ypsolopha sequella, assembly GCA_934047225.1. NCBI lineage: Eukaryota > Metazoa > Arthropoda > Insecta > Lepidoptera > Ypsolophidae > Ypsolopha > Ypsolopha sequella. The sequence continues at coordinate 15,559,344 of OW204005.1, read as the reverse complement.
TGTTTTATACTATGTAGTGATACCGTGACAGGATACCCCGCTCTTTTATATAACAGGTTATATATAATTTGCAACAATTTAAAATATTTTATGAAGTATAATAAGATATTATTATGTAGGATCTTCACGTATAAACAAAAATAAATATAAAAGTTTCAAAACGTTGGGTGTTGAAGATGACCTCTCTAGCGTCATCTAGCGATCTCTATCATCAAATCATAAACCGACGTTATATTTCGCATTTTTGACAGTGCGTCTCGTTTTAAAAAAACCAGCGAAGTGCAAATCAGACTCACGTACCTAGGGTTCCATATTAATTACGATAAATTTAATTTTGTCATTATTTTTCGTGAATTTCTTTACCGCTTTATTTTTTTTGTAATCTTCACGTAAACACATATTACCATGATTTATACTTGCGATTGTCGGCACTTGATGAAACATAGAAAGCATCTTGATTTTGAACATAAACACTTGTACAAGTTGTTTCATAACACAATTATATTTGTTGCACACTTCCAATCATTGTTGACATACGTTTGTCGTTTTATGGCTCGTATATTAAAATAATAAATATTCTGTATCCCCTGAAGATAGATTAATTTCAGAAACCGGTTGGGAAGTGTGCAACAAATATAATTTTGTTATGAAACAACTTGTACAAGTGTTTATGTTCAAAATCAAGACATATTACCATGATTTTTTTTATATTTTTCGGTTCACCAGTTTTGGAGATAAGGAGGGAGACATACATTTTTTTATGTTTTTTTTTAAGATTTCTCGTAACCAGTGCCAGGAAATATGGTACAAGTATATATTTTAAAAATTAGATTTTTAATACCTAATATTTGATAGGTACCCATATTGTATTTTTAAGATAATATTTTTTTATTTTTGTCACTTTTGTTCAAATTTTTCAAAACTGTGACAGAAATAAATTTCTATGTTTGAACACTTGGCGATTTATCCATCGCAAGGAGATATAAATTAACATTATATCATTGCAGTATAGAAACGCAGAAAGAAAAGTAAATCTGGATGTGAGGAGCTCTGAACCGGGAATCAAATCGAATAGAAGTTAAGTTGGGTGGTGCCCTGTGTTTCCAACATTCATTTCTCTTGTTTCCAAAAAATACGAACGAAACGAACGAACGAAATGGTTTTCCGTTTTGTTTCCAAAAAGCTGGTTGGTACAATCGGCAGCAAGTGATTAGTAAGTCGAGCCTCGTCTCGATGTACGTCGATGTACGTCTTGTAATGTGTTACTTTTTAATTTATATAATTGTATTTAGATCTATCTTGCAGTTATTATTTATATATACATTTTGTTGTCCCTACGAGAGCGACATGGTCACACCAAGTGTACCAAGCCCTCTATAAAGTTTATGATAAAAAAAAGAAGATTTAATTTTGTTTGCTATTCATAAACAAAAATACGAATGACACACTAACTAAAGTAATAAGGATTATATTATTACACAAAAGCGTTACATTGAATGCAAAAGAGTCATAATAAGACATGGTTGTCTTAACATTTATAGCGTCACAAGAAAAGGAAATCTTATGCCGCGTTTGAATCATATCGTGCTCTCGTTCAAATGTGTATGATACGAAACGCGCTCTTAAGGTCGGTATAGGCTGCCACCTTTCAAATAGGGTAGGCCCGGATATTTAAAAAAGCTGCTATTAAAAAAAAATACATTTAAAAAAATATAATAATATTGAATAATAATCATTTCTTTATTTCAGACTACTACAAGGTCCTTATTATAAATACCTTAAATGTAATTTTTATTAAAAGGTACATAAATTAAACTTAAATAACATTAAAAATTTTAATCTAAACTAAATAATCTACAAAAAGAAAAATTCTACAAGCTAAACCTATCTAAAACAAAAATATAAGGAGGCGGCACCTACATTATTAACATATCTTGATAGCGAAATAAACCACTAAACTAAATTTAAAAAATTGTCTAGGTCATCACTGCCACAGGGCAGGGTACCTACCCAAGACACTAGCGGCATTACCACGCTGAATAGCGAGGCTTATTCTTTGTCTGAAGTAAGCCCCAGCCCTTGGGTCACGCGAAGTCTCGACCAGGTGCGACGCTATGTCCTTACCTTAAATTAAATACCTTTACCTAAGAATACATATAGGTACAATTCATCATTTTAAAACTAACACTAACCCAATATAATTTTACAATATGATAAAAAATTAACTGCGCTGCTCGGATTTGGATATTTGAAATTTTTTGTTTGATTTTGTAGCAATCTACAGTTTTTTTCTTGCTCTGGTTTACGAAGAACTATAAAATTCTTTGTAGGTAGTCATTCATTTATAGTTCGGTTTCACTATGTCGACGAATACTAACGTTTCGGCCAATTAGTGACAGCCGGCTTTCACTCGAATTATTGGCGATTTTTTTTCCCGCCAATTTTTCACGCCACTTTTGTTTTTGGCTCTATCTCCTAAAGTAGTTGTCAGAATCTAATGCGGTTTTCCTTTTCTAAAAAAAAAAGAAAAAGTAATTATTTTTTTTATGTACGGGATAAAGTATATAGAAAAAAGGTGTCAAATATTATTATATTATATAAAAATATAAAGAAAAAGAAAAATATAACTAGAGCCATGTTATTAAAAAAAATGAAGGGTGGCATAAAATTTACGTCAAAAACAACAACCCACAATTTCTTTTATTATTGTGGTATTTTTATTGTTATTTGTCTTTTTAGTTTTCCATTGATACCGAAACTGTATATAATATAATATAAATACTACTCATACTGAACTTTTGCCTTACGGGTTGAGTCTTTTCTTACCGCCTGGTTTGACCCGGCGATGTATTGCGTTAACCCGTAGCCTCTATGCACCACTCAAACCCGGAGACTTCGGGTCAAACCCGGTTGGGTGGCAGCCTTAGATCGGTACTGCTGCGCCGCCTGTGCCGGGGTATTTATACGGGGTGTTAATTTGATAACCCTTTTCCTTTAAACAGGTTCTTCTACCCAATAATATAAAAAACATTTACTATGACCCCAACCCTGAAATCACGAAAAATAAATCAGCGGTTCCATAGAAAAGTTAAATATCCTCGACTAAAATGTATGAAACAGCTGATTTTGTTTTTGCGATTTCAGAGTTGACCCTACAGTAAAAATGTCCATATGGTGAGAATACCCGTTTTAAGAAAAAATTATTGTTATCATCTTAACATCCTGTATAAGGTGAAATTTAATGAACCACCCGAAATCATACCGACTCCGTTAGTGACCAGGAACAAAGTTTAACAACCATACAGTGATATAAAAAAAAAAATCTGCTCCCTTGCTGCCTATACCAGGAATTGTATTTGAACTAGTCCAGTTCGTATGAGAACAATTTTTTTTGTGATTTCAAAAGTGGGATCATTGAGCCTTGTTCCTGATCACTAACAGAGCCTCCAGTATGAGTTCAGGCGGTTGATTAAATGTAATTTTGTATAATATACCGGGTGTATTAGTGACGTGTTAGAAAAATAAACCACATAAAAAATTATATCATACTGAACACAGATAAACTTTTGAAACAAAGCGAATTTAAAATTCACTTTTCCATATAAAATTTAAAAATATAAATATATAAAATATACAATTTGTCATTTTCTACGGGAGGGTAAAAAAAGTGTAATTACAAGCCATAAAAACAAATTATTAGTAAACATTATTGGTGACATACTGAAGAAGTGCTTAGTCGAAAGCGCAGATAAAAAATTAACATTATATCATAGCAGTATAGAAACGCAGAAAGAAAAGTAAATCTGGATGTGAGGAGCTCTGAACCGGGATTCGAACCCGGGATGATATAATGTTAATTTATATCTCCTTGCGATGGATAAATCGCCAAGTGTTCAAACATGGAAATTTATTTCTGTCATAGTACAGATAAAAAAACCGGCCAAGTGCGAGTCGGACTCGCGAACGAGAGTTCCATACCATTATCTACAAAAAAAGCAAAAAAAAACAAGTTTGTTGTATGGGAGCCCCCTTAAATTTTTTTTTATTCTGTTTTTTAGTATTTGTTGTTATAGCGGCAACAGAAATACATCATCTGTGAAAATTTCAACTGTCTAACTATCACGGTTCATGAGATACAGCCTGGTAATAGACGGACAGACAGACGGACAGCGGAGTCTTAGTAATATGGTCCCGTTGGTTACCCTTTGGGTACGGAACCTCAAAAAGAGATTCCAAGCCATTAATAAAATATTTATATGTATGTGTATTTATTTACTTATCACTTGTCCAACCAACTAGCTCAGTGTAAACACGCTCCACTAAGCTGCTCAAACATTAACAATGGGAGTACGCGCGAATCATCACGTCTTCATACAATTTGTTTACTCAAGTGAGCAAAGCGCAGACTTACTGAAATAAAAGTATGTACTATGAAATTATGACTCGCTTTTCTACTCGACTGTACAAGTCGGCAGACACTTGTGAATTCTAATGGAAAGGAAGAGAAGCTGAAGAGATTGGAAATATTGTGTTTGCTTTTTTGTGTATAGATAAGTTTAAATCGTGTTGGTCCAGTCAAGATGGTATTTACAATAACTAGTAATACGAGTAGAATAGATGTGACAGTTCGAACTGAGAAAAGTGGGAGAGTGTGGAAGCAGTGGGCCCTGTGTTTAATAGGTAAGTGTAATATTTATGTGTTTTTCATGGAAACGTTTTGAGGAAAGTCTTGGAAAACATGTTTATTTGTCCGAAGTAAATGGGGCACAAATCGATATATTCGACAAGAGATGGTTTAAAACTTACAAGACCTCTCGAATCCCGGTTCAGAGCTCCTTACATCCAGATTTACTTTTCTTTCTGCGTTTCTATACTACAATGATATAATGTTAATGCTAACTTACAAGATCTGCTTCACCAATCAACAACTAGGTCCCACATATACAATACAGTGTGTATTAATCACTAGCTTAGAAAATTTTACCACATGTTCTAATGATGATACTGACTAAACCGCTTTCATATAAAAACATTTGGAGCAACGCGAATAAAAAAATTACCTATCCATATACATTTTTAATACTTATATAATTTTCTATGAAGACGAAATATGTCGATAAGGGAGCACAATCTTCTGCGCCAAACGATTCCTGGGGTGTCAAAAAGATAACCACGAAGGTTATACCAGCTCACTTCTGTGCTGAAGGATTTCTGAAATTTCTTAAGAACTGGTTTGGCCTAGGCAAACCTGGTAGTTTTAACAGAATTCATGATACGATCAAGTCATGATACGCCCAATTCTACGATGAACCGACGAAATACAGAAATATTTCTTTTTTTGCAAATTTGAAAATCAATTTAACAATGTTATCCACTACGTGTGCTCACTGACATAACATATCTTGTAGAAATAAAACCAAAATATTTTTTCTTGATTCAAATTAAGTTTTATTCAGTACATTGATGTTTATTAAACTAATACGTCAATAATATACATGATATTTTACAAATTAAACACAGAGTTATATAAAATAAAACTGATGTAACAAAAATAACAAAAGATATACCTACACATAAAGATAACAAGGAATTATAAGAAAATATTTCAATAAATGAAATAAGTAAATCTTGCCCTTCAGCATTACAGAATCTGTTTCATTCGAGGTAAATAATTGTGTAAGTTGTGACCCAACGAAACATTTTTTCTTTATTCCCCTAAGGGGAGGTTTGGTACGAATCATTAAATTAATAGAAAATTCTTGCTTTAAGAGGCAGGTAGCCGCCAACGACCTTGAGTCGACCTGTGTCGGTACAAATATCGACAGAAACTATTTTGAAATAACGTTCATATCCGCGCGCACTGCATTGTAAAATAAATAAAAAATAAATGAAAAATAAAACAGCTTTATTGTTCAAAAACTGAGTATTTACACAAGTTGCAAGGGCCCCTGTACTAGTTCTGAAAGACCTGATTTACTACCACCAACACAATTAATATTTGAACTTAAATAAAAGTAGGTACAGCTTTGTTAATAATAATAATTGATAAATCTTAAAAATATTATTAGAGTACATTACAAACTAGAAAAGATCAATCAGAAACAAATCCAAAGATAAGAATTTGAAAAAATTCCCCGGGCCAGGATTCGAACCTGCGACCTCTTGTTATCAAGACAAGCGCGCTACCAATTGCGCCACAGGTTCCTATCCAGACCGGTGAATTTTTCCATCATACTTGTCCACTGTTATTTTTGCATCTGCCTGATATACCAGCTTGTACTGTACATAAAGAACGCTCACTAGGGCGTTATTCTTTTTTTTTTTTTTTCAAATTCTTATTCTTTGGATTTGTGTCTGATTGATCTTTTCTAGTTTGTAATGCACTCTAATACTATTTAGAGTATTCGTAGCGATGTATTTCGCAAAATAAACATAATGATAAATCTTACTTAATAATACGTTTACATATGTTTGTTTGTTGTGAGTGTGTGAGGGTTTGTGAGGGTGTGTGAGGATGTGTATGTGTGTGATGTGGAAGCGCGTGTGCGGTTTCGTACATGTTAAGTGAGACAGGCATAGCATAATTTACATTATGTTTCGATGCGACGTGTCGATGTCAAACAGGAGAAAATAATATTTTTCACATGGACGCGATGGATGAAAAAATTTTTTTATCAATAATTATTCTATTGCAAGAACTATACGAATACCATAAGTGGTTTCAAAGAAATAACGAATCTTACTTAATTTTAGTCTAAAAACAGCTTGACTTTGAACAATATTTTCATGCTGTTTCTTATACGCGAGAAATAATTTTCTAAAATGAAGTTGTTCTTTTTAGTTTTCATTTTATTTCATTTATTTATTTACTTAATTGTATAACATTACAGCTAACTAATTCGTTATACAATAATAATTAACAAAATACTAAAACATCAATACCATTTTAAAAAAAGAAAAAAAAACAACTATTAGAAAGAAAACAACCGAAAGTCCAGACTATTCTAAGTACATAAAAAATTTAAAGTTACTTCTGTGAACTCATCCAAAGTACAACTAAGCAAATCTATTTCCTCATTTACTTTATTTAGTACCCTCACTGCTCTAGTGTTATTATAATATGTATTGTTAGTTCGACTAAAACGTTACTTAAGTTCAACTGTTATACCTACCTTCATTACATAAATAAATATATTTCATTTCATTTCTTCTTCTATCTATCTGTGAAAGAAGTCCAAAATCTCAATGATACGCGTAGTCAACAAGTGATCTGAAACTTTCATTCTTGTACGAAGGCAAGTCAAGATGGGTGATTTCCTCATGAAAACTCGCAGAAAACTACCTAGCTAGACCTTTTTTTCGTCCCCAAAAACCTTTACCCTGTACCTATGTAATTTTATCTAAATCCTTAGAGCCGTTTTCTAGAACCCGATTACAAAAACTAAATACAAATATTGCTCATTTAACCAAATGTTGTCTCAAATGGTCTCATGCAGGCCGTTGTTTCGGGAGCTAAAAGTTTTACCATTCTCTTGCCTGTATGTGTTTGAAATTGCCACTTTTGTCAGACAAAATACTCACTTATTTAAAAAGGCAAAAGACATTTATCCAAGAAATAAACGAAACCCAAATAGATTGGTTATCGACCACAAACCTCATACTGAACTTTATAAAAATAATTGTTACGTCATGTGTATTACCATTTATAAGAAACTGCCACAAAATATACTCGATCTCCCGTCCTTGAACGTGTTAAAAAGTAGATTACGAAAATGGCTTTTAGAAAATACATTCTATTCGATTAAAACAATTTTTAGATTGCTAGTACTCGTAATATTTTGTGTTTGCTTGTGATTTTGCATATATCCTCTCTTGTCTGATTGTGTATTGTTTATAAAATTATGACTATAATGTAAAAAAATTATTTTGTATTTGAATAATTAAGTATGTGACATGTAAATTTTATTCATGTTTTTTTTTTTTAATATTTGCATGCTAACTTCTTATTAGCTGAAGAAGGCGACTTGTGTGCATAACTTTTTTCCATCATATGTATAACCCTATTCTAAGCAAATAAATGATTTTGAGTATGATTAATAGTATTCGATGGACTACAATTCACCGAAGATAATTTACTGTTCAAAGACCAAAATACTATATTTCGTGAAGAGTATAAAATGGCGGATTTTCTTACCCAAGGAATGAAAGCTTACATTCCGAGAGAAAACCCATTTTTACTCGTTGCGAACGATAGTTTTTCTACTACCTGATTTATGTATTTAAATATTTAATTTTTCCTTTCAAATTTAATGTATTTTATGACTTTGCAAAGCGCGGCGCGGTTTTTACCTTTTTTTTTCAGGCTTCGGCCGGCGGCTTTTATTTGTGGCCAGTATCATTTTGCGAAAAAAGAGTGTCAGACGCGATATAATCGATTATGTCGTAAATCGGAACGCAGGGAATTTCGATTGTAAAGACAAACTAAGGTCGTCAAAAAGAACCTAATTTAACATAAATTAAGACATACGTCAAAAAGAACCTAATTTTGCAATAAATGAAATTTCAATACGATATTTCAAACCTGATAGTCATTCCGCAACGGGACCCGGAAAGTTCGATTTTCAAAACTAGTATGAAATGGAACTTTTTCATAAAGGTAGAAGAAAAAATACCATTCTTATATTTAGCGTTGTTTTGAGGTTAACTCAATAAATACCAAGGCAGTCGTTCATTATCGAATCTATTCGTACAAATGCTTCCTTTCAGGTTCAATTTGGTCCAATTTCGTCCACTTAACTTATTGTCTGTGGTACAAAAAGAATTTATGGCGTAGGTAAAAGATGCCGTGTGGTCTTTTATTCGTGCTCCTTCGTAAAGTTATTAAGGCGAGGGTATCCAGAGAAATGTCTCCTTCTTGAGCATTTGAACGCTTTCATTTACAGTAGATCCACTGAGTGATGGCACTTATGACAGCTGCATTAAGTGATGAGGTACATTTCAAATTTCGGTTAAAAATAAAAATCAAGTGTGAGTTTACTCAACATTAGACACGTCATTCAACATTCAACATAAAGATACAAAAGGAAAATGTGCCAAAACCAGTGGCGTAGCTATCAGAGGGCTATGCGGTGTAGTGCAACGGGGCCCCCAAGAGATGTTTAAATATCTCAATCGAAAAAAGTATTTTACTATCATTTATTTTCGTTTAGTTTAACTTCGTCATTGTTTTGTTTTTAATTAAATATTATTGCGTAACTTGGTGACCTCAAACACGACTTATAGAAAAAGGAGAAACTTATTAAAAAAAAAAACTTTGTTTCTATACGAATTCTATTGCATAATAAAGCAACATTCAAATCGAAAAATAAGAACCGAAACAAGTAGTACATCACTACCAACAATGAAGTATTACATTTTTTAATTAACACTTGCTTATAAATAATTACGATACTTTGTAGGCATTTAAACGTCATAGGCGCCATCACTCAGTGGCTCCTTTGACATTCTATCTTACTCAGTGGAAGCGGGACGCTCAGAAATGTCAAGATGTTCTTATTTATTATTTTGGAATTGGAGAGATGTGCGTTTTATATCACATTTTGTGCGACGTTTATTTTGGTATAATTCTTATTCTCTAAAACCAAATATAACTTAAATGAAATGATATACAACGTGTAACAGAAAGGTGTAACCATATTTGAAGAGCTTATTTAGTCAATGGTATAGAACAACTTTTATTATGGAACAAACCCTGTATCTCGAAAAAAAAAATTAACTGTTTCATAGAAAAATGCAATGCCGCTCGGCTAAAATGTATGGAAGGGCAGATTTTTTTTGAGATTTCAGGTTTGGCTCCATAGTAAAAGTTGTTCTATACCATTGACTGAATAAGCTCTTCAAATATGGTTACACCTTTCTGTTACACGTTGTATAAATCATAGTTTATTGGAAGCAGGAAAATGCAAGTAATCGTGTATCAAACGGCCGAAATATTCAGATCTAAGAGCAAACTACGAATTTTTTTTTTTAATTTTATAACAAATAAATTGAAATTTAAAATCGAAAAGCGACAAAATCGGGAGAACCCCGCCTTAAAATCATGGAGAATCAGCAGAAAAAAGACGAGTTAGGTGACACTTAAATAAAAACCAGTCAAGTACAAGTAGGACTCGAGCCCTGAGGGTTCCATATGTGTATAATTTAAAAAAAAAACGATAAAGTGCGAGTCAGACTCGCATACCTAGGGTTCCGTGTTGTGGATGATAGATTTAATTTTGTCATTTTTTCGTGAATTTCTCAACCGCTTTATTTTTCCTGTAATCTTTACGTAAACACATATTACCATGATTTTTTCATATTTTTCGGTCCACCAGTTTTGGAGATAGGGGGGGGGGGGGTGTCCCCATTTCTTATGGTTTTTCAAGGATTTATCGAAATTGATGCAATTAAATATAGCTAAACTATATATTTTTACAATTAGCTCCTTAATACTTACTTACCTTAATTTGATATCCATATTGTATTTTTATTTATTTCACATCTTTTTTTGTATTTCTCATTTGTGCTCAACTTTTTTCAAATTGCTAAAGTTTTCATGTAATTGGCCAGTTATTATCTATAATGGACGTTTTTTTTTCATATTTTTCGGTTCACCAGTTTCGGAGATAAGGGGGGGACATACATATTTTTGTGGTTTTCTTAAAGATCTCTCGAAACCAGTGCCAGTAAATATCGTATAAGAATATATTTTTACAGTTAACTTTTTAATGTCTATACCCATATTGTATTTTCAAGATAATCTTTTTTTTTCTTACTTTTATTTTGGAAATATTTTGAACAATTTCAAATTTTTCATATTTTTTTTACATTGTAATATGTGGGCATATTAATGCTATTTTTGTACTAAATTTCATGTATTTATCTTTAACGGTGCTAGAGTTATGAAGCTGTGACATACGGACAGACGGACGGACAACGGAGTCTCACCATAAGACTTCCTTCTGTACCTTTTAGGTACTATGGAACCCTAAAAAGGTAATTGATCCTTGGTTTTAATTAAGGTCAAGGCTGGGAAGACCGGCATACTTTTTCGAAAGATGAATTTGATTCAACCAAACTAATCGAATTATCTGTTTTAAAGCAACTTTTCACGATGGTGAAAAACTTTCTAAGTAACAATTTTACGTAGAAGCATAAATTGCATTACAAATAACGTTGAAATAAAGGTTTTTCTAAAACTCGGCGAATAGATGGTCTTCTGGAGGCAAGTCCGTCTAGTGGTAAATTAACACATAACTTGATGGATATTTATATATGTATATATTTTAGTAGATTCAGAAAATATTGGTATTCAAATTTCAACATCATTCAAATTTCTATTTAAATATCATACATATATGGTTTAAATTCGTGAATATTGCAGATTTTGTTAGTTACAAGGTAAGACCGGCATATCTTTACGGGGAGGGATTATAAACCTTTCAAATAAATACCGTAAATTAGTTCGCTAAAAATTAATTTCCTCGTGTTTTAAAAATAAAACGCAATAAAATTATTAGAAAAAAATATTGACATTCTTAGGTTCCTACCTGAGTTACGTATAGTTACTAAAAACTACAAATAAGGCACGTGAGATTACTAATCTTAAAAATTTAAAATCCTTTTTCTTAAGTACCTAGGTAAGATAATTAACACCGTTGAAGTAAATTCTTTTAGATCGTTCGGGCTTGACAATTTATTGAAATCCTTAGATACCATGAGATCACTGTAATTTTATAAATTAAAAATTAAATTAAAGCCAAAGTAAATTTTTATGGATCGTTCAGGGGTGAAAAATTTATTGAAATCCTTAGGTATCACCCTAAGTTCTACAAAAAACAAGAATACACCAAGACATGGTCAAGACTGCAATACAATAAAAACACCGAAACAGAATAAAATTATATGCACCAAAAAAGGTTGGTAATATCTGCTCCGAGGTAAGACCGGCATAGGGCGGACTTGCCTCGTGGGACTTAGACGATCTTCCCTATAAATTGCATTTTGATGTTAGAAATATTTCACAGCTCATAATTACGAAATTACGACGTTTTACATAAATTCAATAAAAGACTCATTTTCGGCATATTTGAATTACTTACCTAAAACATATTCCACACAGAAATTTGTTCGTTTTCCTAGTTTCATGATTTTTTTTCGGGAGCACGTGGTACTCTGAATCCAACTTGGACTCACCATAAAAACTAAATACCAAATTTTTCCACACAGATCTGTTTGTTCGTAGAGACATCTATGATCCGGTCCCGAAATAGAAACGTAATACTGCTGTAAGTATCCATCGAGATGTCAACTGCATAACTGTTCAAAGATGCCAGTTACAGACGGTAGACGGACTTGCCCCGCAGACGGACTTCCCAGCCTTGACCTTACTTACCAAGTCTCCAGTATACACTTAGCTGCATTAAAATGACACTTGTGCACTTGTGCATCTTTCCCGATGAAGACAAATTTTTAGCCCGGGCTCAAATGCATAAAAGCTCTAACGCTTTATTAGTTTATTACCAACCTTTATTATTTCCCTGTGTACTTCCCCATATTATTATTTATTACATAAAACTATTTCCTATACACATAGATTATTTAATTACTTATATTACATTAAAACCTGTAATAAGTGTTTGTTATACCTACATTACATAAATAAATATATTTCAATTCATTTCAAAACAAGCTTGCACTGTTCTTATGTGCTAAGATACGTGCCAAAGAACACGAAAAGAATACAGTCCACGAAACGACAAAGTACAAAAATACAGAAAGAATAAAGGAAATACAAGCACGTATACAACATTTTTCAAAAGTTGTCGCATGCCTTAAACTGGCCCTGGCTCAGAAAATGTTAGAGATTAAGGGGCATGTATCCATCAAAGACCTTGACTCGACCTGTGTCAGTACAAACATGGACAAAAACTACATTGAAATAACGTTCATATCAGCGTGCGTTAGACGATCGCTGCGTCTCCGGATAGCGCAATATAGAAGAAAATAATACTTTTCGCTAGGACGCGATGGAAGGCAAGTTGTCAAGTATTAGTCGTTCATAACTGCCAGTGTAATTATTTACCATTATTTACCCTTATTGTGTGGTGGTATGGAACCCTTGTGGTAGAGCCGATGCCGGGCTCGACTGTGGAGGTACCACTATCTTACTTGGAGACCCCCTCGAAGTAATTCGGGGGAGAGTAAGAGGACAGCTCACAGGCAAAAAACCGGGAGGCCCACCATGCCTGGGACCGATGAATGGCGGTATATCCATCCCTAATAGCCGGGCCTTATATGGAACAGACTAGTCATGGGCAGTGGCGTCACTGGTGCGAGGGTTTGGGACCACGCTCACCAACCCGCCTGCCCAGCGTGTGTGAGTATGGGCAATTCTTCCAGGATGACCGCCGGGAGTGGCAAAGTCCTGGAAAGGCTTATGTTCAGCAGTGGACGAACTAGGCTGATGGATGATGGAACCCTTTGTGCGTGAGTCCGACTCGCACTTGGCCGGTTTTTATAATATTATTAACTGCCGGTTTAAATTTTTTTTTCTAATAAAATAATATCTCTGAACCTAACATTGATGAAGTTATCGTGTATGAAATAGTGATTTGCCTATGTTTTTTTTAGCACACACCCCAATCCAAATATTATTCAACCAATCATTTTTTTTTTTCAGCCTACTTTCCATTCTTCACAAGGGCCCTTCAGTCGACGTACCTGAGCCTCACTCCTGAAGAGGAGGTAACGAAGACGCAAAATGGGGTGCCTTTGACCACCACGGGGTACATTCTTGGCACCCTTATCAGTGCGCCACTATTCTGTTGGATATCCGATAAGTGGGGCAGAAGAGTTGCTGCGTTTTTGATCACGACTTTTCAAGCTGTAAGTAAGATCTCCAGTGGTTTTTGATCACAACCTTTCAAGCTGTAAGTAAGATCTCCAGTGGTTTTTGATCACAACTTTTCAAGCTGTAAGTAAGATCTCCAGTGGTTTTTGATCACAACTTTTCAAGCTGTAAGTAAGATCTCCAGTGGTTTTTGATCACAACTTTTCAAGCTGTAAGTAAGATCTCCAGTGGTTTTTGATCACAACTTTTCAAGCTGTAAGTAAGATCTCCAGTGGTTTTTGATCACAACTTTTCAAGCTGTAAGTAAGATCTCCAGTGGTTTTTGATCACAACCTTTCAAGCTGTAAGTAAGATCTCCAGTGGTTTTTGATCACGACTTTTCAAGCTGTAAGTAAGATCTCCAGTGGTTTTTGATCACAACCTTTCAAGCTGTAAGTAAGATCTCCAGTGGTTTTTGATCACAACCTTTCAAGCTGTAAGTAAGATCTCCAGTGGTTTTTGATCACAACCTTTCAAGCTGTAAGTAAGATCTCCAGTGGTTTTTGATTACAACTTTTCAAGCTGTAAGTAAGATCTCCAGTGGTTTTTGATCACAACTTTTCAAGCTGTAAGTAAGATCTCCAGTGGTTTTTGATCACAACTTTTCAAGCTGTAAGTAAGATCTCCAGTGGTTTTTGATCACAACTTTTCAAGCTGTAAGTAAGATCTCCAGTGGTTTTTGATCACAACCTTTCAAGCTGTAAGTAAGATCTCCAGTGGTTTTTGATCACAACCTTTCAAGCTGTAAGTAAGATCTCCAGTGGTTTTTGATCACAACCTTTCAAGCTGTAAGTAAGATCTCCAGTGGTTTTTGATCACAACCTTTGAAGCTGTAAGTAAGATCTCCAGTGGTTTTTGATCACAACCTTTCAAGCTGTAAGTAAGATCTCCAGTGGTTTTTGATCACAACTTTTCAAGCTGTAAGTAAGATCTCCAGTGGTTTTTGATTACAACTTTTCAAGCTGTAAGTAAGATCTCCAGTGGTTTTTGATCACAACTTTTCAAGCTGTAAGTAAGATCTCCAGTGGTTTTTGATCACAACCTTTCAAGCTGTAAGTAAAATCTCCAGTGGTTTTTGATCACAACTTTTCAAGCTGTAAGTAAGATCTCCAGTGGTTTTTGATCACAACTTTTTAAGCTGTAAGTAAGATCTCCAGTGGTTTTTGATCACAACTTTTCAAGCTGTAAGTAAGATCTCCAGTGGTTTTTGATTACAACTTTTCAAGCTGTAAGTAAGATCTCCAGTGGTTTTTGATTACAACTTTTCAAGCTGTAAGTAAGATCTCCAGTGGTTTTTGATCACGACTTTTCAAGCTGTAAGTAAAATCGCCAGTGGTTTTAGGGTATTTTGGTCGAGCGGTAACATAGAACAGCTGATATTTTCTTTGCTATTTCAAAGTTGACTCAAAGAAAAAGTTGTTCGTACTTTGTTAGTACTTCGTTTCTCATTTTTATTAATGTCGAAACCCCTTAAAAAGCCAAAACATAAAATAAAATATTTACGGGACCCTCACTTCGTATTTAAACGTTTATCAAAGTTTCACGATATATATTTTCATAGATAGCACCTATGTTTTAGACCCCTGGGGGTCGCGACCCACAGTTTGAGAAACGACGGATTAGTACTATCTCTAGGTTTAGGCATTTTAGCGATCTTGGTACGGAGGCTACGGGACCCAACTTTGCACTTTCACCTGGTGGGCTGAAACTTGGCACTTAAAGTGTAAAATCCCTCCTTCACAGTACTCCTGGCAGGTCAGGAAGGTGTATAAAAAAAGTAGAAAGATTAATTTGGTATAAAAAAAGGTTGTCATGTCCAACGGCATCCTAATTTTTGTTCTCAACGGTTTCTTCCAGAGATATAGACCGGTCTGTGGTGCAACCAGCCCCCCTATTCTGTATCTTTAGTTGCCAACTGCACAAGGTGCCTATCATCAAAAACATAGCTAAAAACTGAAATTTCAAAATTGCCTTTAGTGGGTATTGAACTATTAACAATCTGTGTCGTCACTTCAAGTGCGAAAATATCCTTAGGACATCGGAATTCGATAGTATATCTATGTTTTTGATGATAGACACCCAGTCCAGAAGGCAACTAGAGATACACAATAGGCCCGCAGGCCGTGCTGTTTTTTTGTATGGAATTATTGCATTTTTCAAATATCAGCCTATATCTCTGGAAGAAACCGTTGAGAACAAAAATTAGGGTGCCGTTGGACATGACAACCTTTTTTTTACCTACAGATATGTACTTATAATCTGATTTTCATCCCAGCAGAATAATGAGCAAAGTTGCATAGAACTTTATCCTACGTACTGCTTTAATTCAGTTGTATATCTGTGTTTTCAAGCCGCTTTTGGATGTAATTAGTTTCTGGTTTCAGCGAAACCTCCCAATGTACATTCACAGTTTCACGTATGCATGGTCAAAGCTTAATTTCTAAATACAGGCAGTGGCCGTAGTACATCGTAATAAAGTCACTTTATTAAAGGGTCTGCAGAGCCTTTGTTGGTTTTTGGAAATAGAAGGTGAATTTTGTGAACGTGAAAATCCAGGTAGTGGTTAAGCTGCTAAGTTGTGACTGTTCCCACTGACTATGAATTTAACCATTGTAAAGTTTTATCAGTCCATACTCAAGTGAACTTTTTACTACTTAGAGATCAATTCTTTAATGAATCCTTACGAAATATTGTTGACCATTCTGTATACACTCGGGCTGTTGCTAAAAACGGCTTCTCACACAGCGCGCTAACAATGCGTATGGCGAGCGAAAAACCGGTTTAACGCCAGGGCCACAGCTTCAGGCTTCTGGCGGTGCTTCTTGCTGCGCTTCCAGGCGGTTTTTGCGACGGGCTTTGCCCTGCCACAATACCCGTCGGCGCCTTCGACCGCATCGGATGTATAGCGCGCTCGCTCGCTCAAAACGCTCGACACTAGGTTCGTCCTGTGCGCTCGATCACCGTTTCAACCGCCCGCCTCACCGCACACCGCATTCTCGAGAGCGCAAGTCACTCAAAGCCTGACAAGACGCGCGAGCGGCGATCCATTGCTGGCTCTATACAACTTCATACATTTGTTGTCTCCGCCGGCGCCGTCGCAAGAAGAGCCGCTTGGCATGCCTTTCGAAGCCTGAAGCTGTGGCCGAGGGGTTTTGGTGCCCCCGCTCATCAATAGCTTACCTCCCGATCTTTGCAATAGTTTAAGAACTTTAAGGCGAATGGATACGCCAACTGCAATTTGGACCTGTCTTTGAAGGCCTACTCCTCGCACACGGGTGGTCCAAAAACTTTCTTAAAAATATATGATAGGCATTATAGAGTCAAAAATAAATTTTAAGTTTCATAAACTGTTTTTCTATTGTAAGTTTTGACAAAAAAAATCGAAAGTCATCGAAAGTTTCACATGATTAACACAAGAATTCTCTTACTCCTTCCAAACACCTAAAGCGATTTTAATTATTATTTCACCAAATTAAAGGAAATTTTTAGATCTAAAAAATGTAAGTTCAAATTTTTTTTCCTTTCATGGCGTCCATGTGAAAAGTATTATTTTCTCCTATTTTGCGCTAGCCGGAGACGCAGTGGTTGTCGTAACAGCCACTTTTCAAGGCACGCTGAAATGAACATAATTTCAATGTTGTTTCCGTTGATATTTGTACCGACACACATCGAGTTGCTTATTTATATGTCCTTTGCTCAAGAGAAAGAGAGATAGCAAATATAAGCATGGTGGCTATCTCTTTCACTATATATGGATTCTATACACATTGGGAGGCTATACACAGCCCCTTTTAGTTAAACCCTATTTCTGAGGATTTAACGGCAACCGTTATGGTTTCAAATTTAAAACAAATCAATGAAAGGAATTATTAAATTATTATTATTATTATTAAAAAAATATTAAATTATTATTAAAAAACTATTCTTTTAATAATCTTACCTAAACCGTGAAATAATAAATTCAAAAGGTTTGTCAGTGCGACAAGTGCGAGTCAGACTCGCGTACCTACTACCTAGGGTTCCGTATTGTGGATGATAAATTTAATTTTGTAATTTTTTTCCGTGAATTTCTCAACCGTTTATTTTTACTGTAATCTTTACGTAAACACATATTGCCATGATTTTTTTCACATTTTTCGGTCCACCAGTTTCGGAGATAAGGGGGGGGACATACATATTTTAGTGGTTTTTTAAAGATTTCTCAAAACTATCTACAATTTGATACCCATATTTTTAGGATGGTATAAATATATTTTTTCTTATTTTCGTTTTGGATATTGTTTAGAACAATTCCAAATTTTTCATATTTTTTTACACCATGATATGTGGGCAAATTAATACAATTTTTGCGCCAAACGTGCTAAAGTTAAGAGATTGTGACAAACGGACGGACGAACGGACGGACAACGGAGTCTCACCATAAAGGTTCCTTTTGTACCTTTTAGGTACTACGGAACCCTAAAAATGAAATTCGGACTGTAGTCTCCTTGTATGACATAGACATCCGCTGAGAAGGGATTTTAGGAAATACACACGGGATTAAGAGAAACGGGATCCACGCAAGCAACGCTGCGGGGCGTCCGCTAGTATTAATAATATTTTATTTATTTAATTAATTATATTATACAATTATAAACATGTTCGTATTCTTATTGTATTAATTTTCCTTCACTCGCAAACTGGATTTCTCGAGTGGCAAAGCTTGTTACACAGGCTCCTGATAATTGAATTCTAAAATAGAAACAAAACAAGGCAACGAGGTCGAGGGCTAAGCACATACGTCACAGGAATTTATTATCTAACTTGAGTACTAGGGTCTTAGACCATTTAACACGGGACTTGGCAAAATGCGACTCTAAAGGAATTTAAATTACCTGGTAAAGAGTTAAGGGCTGTAGTTTGGAAGGTAACGGGGGGGAGCGTAGACCCCCCTTAAGAGGGGTGGTTGTAGAATTCCCCCTCTTTTTGAGATTTATAATTTTCTTCTTTTTTGAGTTTATGTTGGTCTTAATACTATAAATTACGCATTTTGGATAGACTTATATGTACAATATAGAAAAGAGGGGAGAAAGGGGGATTTTCCCCTAAGTGGAGGAAGTTTAGAAAACGTATAATTTTGCAGACCTACACATTAGACACCTTTTTTGTATCAGACTTCGGGGGACGCCCCACTTCGCATATTTCAATAAAATTTCAATTTTAATTTCCATTCCGCTTCGCTCGACTTTGAACAGAGTTTCATAAACCTAACCTAGTTTTACTAAATATATTTCGACCTTAACATTTTAAACGTTTTTTGCATGTTTAGGTATGGGAAAGTTAAAATGAAAAAACAGATTACAAAATTATAAATTACAAACGTTTTATGTAATTATCCGTGACTTTAAAATATCAAATGGGTAACAAACATTTTTTTTTGTGAAACGGAACAGAAGTCGCGTGTCGTCATCAGTCCAGAACGAAAAAAAACGGTTTTTCAAAAATAATTTCTCAAAATCTATGCGTTTTCGCAACTCACGACCTTGACAGAATATTTTGTATTAAGCATGTCTATCCCCAATAAAATTAAGAACCCTTAACTGTTTACCAGCTTTCATAAATTAAATCCCGCGAAAAGTACTGTAGCCGCTGGCTACAGGATGCAGAGCTGATGGAATTTGAATGGGAGAGTAGACAGGATAAGAAAAAGATTGTGGGTAAACTGACTGACCTTTGATGATGTCTGTGGACGGGCCGACGGGAGATGCGGTGACGTGCTGAGCCTTCTTGTTGGCTAGTTGAGCTGGCGTCTGTGCAGGGATGTATTGAATGTCCTGGTTTGAGTGATGTACACAGCACTTGTATTAACACTACACTTTAGGTACGCGATATTGTTTGTGCTGACGCGAATGTCTATTGTTTAGAGCTGTCGGCTGCGCGGGCGCGCGCGCGTGCGCCTAGAGAGGCTCGTCGATCCGAACAGACCGAGCGAGCGGCGGTCAGCGCAGGACTCGATTCCGTCGCGAGTCACCCTTTCTGCGCATGCGCTGACGTCACGCTTTTTAGCGTGAACATCCTGGGGGGGCCGGGGCTGCGGCTCCATGGGCTGTGTCCAGATCCACAACTTGGATCACTCCATCCTTGCCAGGCATTGTGCGGAGAATTCTCCCCAACTTCCATTGGAGCGGAGGCAGGTCATCCTCTTTGATGAGGACCAGTTCACCCACTTGAGGAGGGGAAGAAGGGGAGAGCTATTTGGAGCGGGTTTGCAGGGTATGGAGGTAGGATCTGGACCAGAGAGTCAAAAAACGCTGAGAGAGCGCTTGAATGAGTTGAAACCGTTTAAGAGCAGATATGGGTCTGTCGTCAAAAGACTGCTCAGGTAGAGCGGTGAGCGGACGACCAATAATGAAATGTCCGGCCGTGAGAGGTTCAAAGTCCGTAGGGTCGGATGAAATCGGGCAGAGGGTTCTTGAGTTGAGTATTATTTCGTGCAGAGCGCCGAACCAAGTTATGTGCTGATTCGCGAGCTTGTGAGTGATTGCATCATAGTTTGTGCCGCAGTCTGAGCGAATGAGAACTGGAGTACCGCGACGTGAGATAAAACCTAACAGGGCTCGTGCTGAGTGAAATTGACCATGTACGTCTGCTATTATTGGTGTGTTAGTGACGTTCACTACACGTTGTGCGGAGTTACAAGAATTCTCTGTTGGAGTTGAAGTCATTGAGTGAAAATGAACTGAGTGTGTATGTGATGAGTGTGTGTGTGATGACTGAGTGCTGGTTTCATAGAGTGAAAATGAGCTGAATGTGTATCTGATGAGTGAATGTGTGAGTGAAAATGAGCTGAGTGTGTCTATATGTGCTGATTGAATGTGTGAGTGAAAATGAGCTGAGTGTGTATGTGCTGATTGAATGTGTGAGTGAAAATGAGTTGAGTGTGTATGTGCTGATTGAATGTGTGATGAGTGTGACTATATGTGAAAATGAGTTATTAAAAACTTGAGCGCTACCAACTCCAACGTGCGGATAGCTTGTAACTTGCGCGGGCCGAAATAACAAAGGGTATGTTCAAACGGAACACGGAAAATAAACACGACAGAGAGAAAAAAAAAATATATTTTTTTTTAAACAACCTGTATATGAGCTGATACACCAACTTGGAACACCCTATATGTGTACCATAAACAATAAAAGCAGAGATGAGATGAAAAAACAAAAAAAAAATTTACTATAAAAAGCAGACAATATCAGGATAAAACTGTTCGGCAATATATTACTGCAACACAAGATTACCGTGATTACAAGATTACAATCGACAAGGCTTGTTCACTCTTATGTTATTATGCTACTTCCCGCTTACACGAAGCTAAATGCTATTCTATTTATATAATAAAATACCTAGCCGAAATCGGATCTAAATGAGCGGACAAACTAATGATGAAATCACGCTTTAGTAATATACGTAATACGTATGTATATGCACGAAATAAAGCGAATTTATACTCTCACAAAAAATATCTCGCAAGATACGAGAACTATCTTTGACAGTGGGTAGATTTGCACCTCTTCGCGCGATAGAAAACAAAGTGAAGTGTAGGTACTCAAAACGTTGTAACACGATATGAAACTAAAATGTGAACTATGTATTTACGAGCAAAGTTGAATCACTTCGAGAACATTTGAAAAGATTGGGTCGGGAATTACATGTAAAAAATGTTGAGCAAAATGCTGACTTTGAGTTTAATTAATTTTACGTATGGGGTTTATAAGGGCTGATAATTAATCCCTGGAAGTGACGGGGGGGGTTTAATAAAGAAATATAGTGGACTGTAATAAACAATTGGGCCGAATGGATATAATTATATTATCTGAGCTGAACAATAATTACAACCGTGATGAAAATGAGTTATTCTGTAAAGGGGCGTGGGGGGGTCGGTTCTAACCGATAAATGGAATGTTCCAGGCGGCGGTTCCAATTACCTACCCGCAATAGGTATTCGAGACCACAAAATATTTTTTTTTTTTGCCGGGAAAGGGGGCAAAATATGTAACCGGGTGAAAATGGACTGTAAATCGACGGGGGCTGATATAAACCAAAAATTTTCTTGGATTGAAAATGGACTGTAACAAATCGACGGGGGCTGGTTCAGTAACGGTTTGAAGGGCCAAAATTGTGAAAATGGACTGTAAGGACCAGAATTCGATCCGGCCGATTATTGAAGTATTATGAGAATCGATCGATGGGACGTATATGCCTGTGTAGCATGTGCCGAACGGTACTGAGGCTCATGCGCTGAGCGCTGTCTGGGCTGCTCACGTAGAGACGGAGGCAGCAAATGAGCAGATGAGCGTGTCGGAGACATGGCCCCATCGCGAAGCAGTTAAGGCTATTGCCAACTTGAAGGAGATAGGCGTAGCTGTCGTAGCGGGCGACAGAACTAAGTACTGTGTCGAAGATTTTACGGGACGGTATCTTAGACTAGAGGCGTACCGGAAGAAACTGGAGGATGTGTATTACGACATTCTTGAGGACGAGGATCTGCTCAAAGATACTGAGGCCGCTTATACGATGAGTTATCAGACGGCGATAAATGACTATGAGGAGGTCGTAGTAGCATCTCAGCGGTTGAGTGTGGCATCAGCGCTTCCCGTCACAGCCTCTCCATCCAGCCCAAGTACCTCAAGCCTATCGTCGACGGTCTTGCCCAAAATCTCAATGCCCAAATTTTCGTCCAAAATAGAAGATTGGCCTTCTTTCATAGCCATCTTCCGGAGCCTCATTGGAGAAATGGCTACTGTTTCTGATGCCGTCAAGCATCATTATCTGCTCGGCTCTCTTACAGGTGAAGCACTCAGCATGGTGTCTCACCTTCAGCCCACTAATGAAAATTATGCCGTGGCAATGGAAATTCTCACCAGGCGCTATGAGAACCGTCGTGTTCTCATAGATCGATTTGTGGATATAATTCTAGGGCTCCCACAAATTGACGCTCGTTCAAATGTCCGCGCTTTATTTTTAACACCGCTCATATCAGCGCAAAGCGCTCTTTTAAATTTAGATCTGCCCATGAAGGAGTCAGATTATGTCTTCGTATCTATAGTGGTACGAAAACTCCAAGGTGAGCTCCGTACTCTCTTCGAACGGAAGCACGGATCTCAGCCAACTCTGCCCACTCTGGCTAACCTCATTGAGTTCTTGGAAGAGCACGCACGCTGCAAAGAGAATGAGTCTTCGTCCTTTGCGTCACAGGAGGCTTCTTCTTCAGCACGGCTCGGCCCGTCAGAAAGGCTCGCTCAGCTAAATAAGCTGCTTCAGCCCACTCGAGGTTCCCGTCAGCCTTATATGGCTACTCGAGAATTCCGTCCCATAGCTCCGCTTAGGAGCCGGCAAGAATATCGCTCTCCTCAACCTGCTCCCCATAGGCCGTTCTTGGCATTCGGTGACGCCCTAACCTACTCGGCCCAACCGTCCTCGTCATCCGCTCGTCAGCTAGTTTACTCGGCCCAATCATCCCCATCACCCACTCGCCGACAGGATTATTCGGCTCAACCTTCTTCCCCTACTGGTGGTATGCCATGCCCATACTGCAGGTATAGGGGACACAAACTCATCGCATGCCCAGGATTTAATAACCAACCGGTTCAAGGTCGGTGGGACTTTGTGAACGCACGCAACCGGTGCCGACGCTGTTTGGGTCCTCATTATGAGAACGAGTGCAGGTCTACACGTGCATGCAAGGAGTGTGGGCGGTCTGACCACCATACTTCACTGCATCGCCATGGGGCCATGTCTCCGACACGCTCATCTGCTCATTTGCTGCCTCCGTCTCTACGTGAGCAGCCCAGACAGCGCTCAGCGCATGAGCCTCAGTACCGTTCGGCACATGCTACACAGGCATATACGTCCCATCCCAACTCGCCCACTCAATCGCGATCGCCAAGTAGGTCTCGGGTAGGTAGTCAACAGTGACTACCTACAATAACAGAGCACTATGAAGGCGAGGACGACCAGCACTCAGCACACTCAGCACACTCATCACACATTCACTCATCACATACACACTCAGCTCATTGTCACTCAATGACTTCAACTCCAACAGAAGATTCCTGTAACTCCGCACAACGTGTAGTGAACGTCACTAACACACCAATTTTGTTGCCAACCGTCTCACTTAAAATAGCAGACGTAAATGGTCAATTTCACTCAGCACGAGCCCTGTTAGACTGTGGAAGTATGCTGACTCTTTGTTCTCAGCGCATGGCCACAATTTTAAATTTACCATTAAAACATACATCTCTAAAAATCGCAGGAGTTGGAAATCAGCACACACAAAACTCAAAGGCATCAATCACAATTGTATGCCGACCTACTCACCGTGACACACCTATGATCACGGCCACAGCCCATATATTGAAGAACGTAACTGGGTACCTACCGTTAGAAAAGGTTCCAGATCTCGCTCAGTTAACAGGTCACCCACCGATTCCTCTTGCTGATCGAGAATATCACACACCAGCTCCGGTTGATCTAATACTAGGATCTGACGTTCTTGGTCAAGTGTTAGACGGAACCAAGGTTTCGCTCGGCCCTGGCAAGCCTATAGCCTTCGGCACGATATTTGATTTTACATTGATTGGACCTTTCGAAAGTTTACATACCTCACCCACGAATCAGGTCAACTCAGTTCACATTGTCGGCTCTCACACGGACTCAGAGCATTCAACTCATGACATTCACAAAAGTCTTGAGAGGTTTTGGGAATCCGAGGAACCCCAAACCTACAATCATACCAGCCCATTAGAAGAACAGTGTGAGGACATTTTCCGCACCACAACTACTCGTGAACCATCAGGTCAATATGTGGTTACACTGCCCTTTCTGCACAACGCGCCGACATTAGGTTCCACTCACGCTATTGCACTGCGCAGGTTTCTCAACTTAGAGAAGAAGCTGCAAGCGAACCCGCCCTTCCGCTCGAAATACGTAGAATTCATGTCAGATTACATAAAATTGGGACATATGTCGCCGTGTCACCCCAATACCTTTGCTCATAAATCCCATTTCTATATCCCACATCATGGCATATTCAAGCCAGGGTCAGAAAAGTTACGCTGCGTGTTTGACGGAAGTTGTAAGAGTTCAAACGGCGTCAATCTAAATGATTGTCTTCATACAGGTCCAGCTCTTCAGCAAGATATTGTTGACATTATCATGTCCTTCAGGATCCACTCACAAGTTTTCAGCACAGACATCCGAATGATGTTCCGAAATATACTCATTCACCCAGAGCAAAGACGTTTTCAACTCATTCTCTGGCGGTCTTCACCCGACCAGCCCTTGCTCACGTATGCCCTTAATACCGTCACATATGGATTAAGGTCCAGCCCATACCATGCCATCCGCACTTTACTCCAATTGGCTGATGACGAAGGTCATCGCTACCCCCACGCTGCTCAGGTCCTCCGCAAATCAATATTTGTGGACGACATTCTCTCAGGTGCAGATTCTGTAGAATCTGCTCAGTCGCTCCAAAGCGAACTGATCGAGTTACTCGCCCTAGGTGGCTTTCAGCTCAGTAAATGGACATCCAACTCGCCCCAGCTCCTTGAACGGTTCCCAGATGACCAGTGCGACATGCCCAAGGACTTTGACTTCAGTCCCGACTCTAATTCCATTAAGGTTCTGGGAATACAGTGGATTCCTCAAACTGATGAGTTCACTTATCGCATTTCTCTGCCCACTCATGCTCAAGTCACAAAGCGCTCCATTCTCAGTACAGTAGCGTCTCTCTATGATCCCAATGGCTGGGTTACTCCAGTCATCTTCCGCGCAAAGATTCTTCTCCAGAAGCTTTGGCTTCTGAAAATAGGATGGGATGAGCCTATCTCTGAAGAAGTCCACACAGAGTGGCAACACATCTCAGAGGATCTTCCTCAGCTCTCAAACCTCCGTTTACCTCGACACATTTGTAAGTACAAGCCCACGTCTACTTACTCACTTCACGGGTTCGCGGACGCATCAGAGGCTGGCTTTGGTGCCGCTATCTACCTTCATGAGCGCAATATCACTGGACATGTCAATGTACACCTAATCATTGGCAAGTCCAAGGTCGCACCCATAAAGACTCGTCTCTCAATCCCGAAATTGGAGTTGTCAGCCGCGACTCTTTTATCTCAGCTCATGACTCGAGTGTCAGCCCAACTGTCAGCTCATATAGCCATTCAAACACACACATGCTGGTCAGATAGCACAATAGTGTTGGCATGGCTCAATACCCCACCTCACCGATTACAGACTTTCGAGGCCAATCGAGTGGCTAAGATCACAGCTACTTCAACTAGCCATACGTGGAGGCATGTGCCCACGAATCTCAACCCTGCTGACTGTGCAAGCAGAGGCATGTCTGCCCAGTCTCTCTCACTTCATGACCTTTGGTGGTCACCCAGTTGGCTCAAAGAACCTACCTGCACTTGGCCCAAGATGCCACCCGCTCTAGGCCATCATGCTCTCCCAGGCCTTAAGCCCAAAAAGGTACCAGCACACATAGCAGTCCCAGATATCGATCTGGACTTGCTCACTCGCTACAGCTCACTTGACAAGCTCGTCGGAGTGACGGCTTGTATTAAAAGGTTCATATTCAATTGTCGGCACAGCCCAGATGCACGGCGCTCTGGTCTGTTGACAGCTAGTGAACGCAGGGACGCTCTGTTGCACTGGGTCCGCTCTGTTCAGCACAATGAGTTTGCTGAAGACATTAATCGTATCCAGACTGATAAAGTTTGTCCCGTTCGGCTCCAGCGTCTCTCGCCCTTCATAAAGGACGGCCTCTTGAGAGTCGGTGGTCGTCTCTCTCACGCGTCAATTAGGTATGACGCTCAACACCCACTCATTCTACCCAGCTCAAGTCCGCTCGTAGATCTCATTATAGATCACTATCACACAATACACTGCCACCCTGGAGCTGACACATTACACGCCATATTACGCCAGCAGTACTGGATTCTGTCCGCTCGTCGTATTATTAGACACCGCGTGTTTAAATGTATTAGATGTTTCCGGTGCCGCGCTCAGCCTAAGGCTCCGCTCATGGCTGATCTCCCAGCAGACAGAGTTACTCCTCAGCCAGTTTTTAGTCACGTCACGACGGACTTTGCTGGACACTTCTTCGTTAAATCCAGCACGTTGCGGAACGCGAAACTCATAAAAGCGTACTTTTGTATTTTCGTTTGCCTCGCAACAAAGGCGGTTCATTTGGAACCAGTCTCTGCACTCTCAACGGAAGCGTTCTTTGCGGCATTGCAACGTTTTATCTCACGTCGCGGTACTCCGGTTCTCATTCGCTCAGACTGCGGCACAAATTATGTAGGTGCTAGGAATCAACTCATTGAAGTTCAGAACTTCCTCAGGTCAAACAATGATGCAATCACTCACAAGCTCGCGAATCAGCACATAACTTGGTTACTGAACCCGCCTAAAGGGCCTTGGTTCGGCGCACTGCACGAAATAAACGTAAAATCCACCAAGCAACTACTTTATCGTGTGATAGGTGAACAGCACCTCACTTTTGAGGAATTCTCTACTCTTTTGGCTCGAATTGAGGCTGTACTCAATTCAAGACCCCTCTGCCCAATTTCATCCGACCCTACGGACTTTGAACCTCTCACGGCCGGACATTTCATTATTGGTCGTCCGCTCACCGCTCTACCTGAGCAGTCTTTTGACGACAGACCCATATCTGCTCTTAAACGGTTTCAACTCATTCAAGCGCTCTCTCAGCGCTTTTGGACTCTCTGGTCCAGATCCTACCTCCATACCCTGCAAACCCGCTCCAAATGGCTCTCCCCTTCTTCCCCTCCTCAAGTGGGTGAACTGGTCCTCATCAAAGAGGATGACCTGCCTCCGCTCCAATGGAAGTTGGGAAGAATTCTCCGCACGATACCTGGCAAGGATGGAGTGATACGAGTTGTGGATCTGGACACAGCTCATGGAAATCTGCGACGACCTGTGTTCAAGATAGCCAGGCTGCCGTTGGATTCAGCTCAAGAGGAGCCGCAGCCCCGGCCCCCCCAGGATGTTCACGCTACACTACGTTACCAGCATGACGTTAGAACATGACGTGTGATTCGCGTGCGCATGCGCGGATGACCACTCCCCCCCCCCCCGCCGCGCGCGGATCGAGGCGCGCGCGGGCGCTGGACTCGCTCTGTTGCGTCCGAACTCTCGAGAGAACGACACACGTGTATAAACATTCGTGCCGCCGATACAAACAATCTCGCGTATTCACCGTGTCTTGTGAACATATAAGTGCTGTGTAATACTTCAAGACATCCAGCTCATCACTGCCCAAAGTGCCAGCATTAATCAGCTCAACGAGAGGAGACGACACGCGGCGCGTTTCGTCGGCTCACCGAAAACATCAAGAACAACATCAAAGGTCAGTCAGTTTACCCACAATTCTCTCGTGTCAACCCATCCGTTTATCCTCTTTCATCATCTCTGCATTCCTGTAGCCAGCGGCTACATTTTTGAAGTTGATTGTGAAGTTCCAATTCCAATGTATGCTACAGGAGCTTACAGTCCTTTGTTCAGGAATCCCACTCCATCTTTCGTGTTAATGGACATCCAGAGCTCTACAGTGGTCACCTATGTGTACAAACTCTTGGGAGATGAAGTGAAAGTAGAAAGAATTGAGTATAAGAAAGCATAATGAATTGTATGTATGTTTTGTACAGTGCTTTAATGTAAAGTGTAAAGGTATATAATTATGTATATCTACGAGGGGCGTTCATTATAAAGTGATAATGAGGTACAAACTCTTTGGAACCAAAATAAGTAAATACTGGCTGGTAAAGCTGGAATATTGATTAGATTAAAAAAAAACGAAACAATTTGATTATTTGCGTTTCTATACTGCAATGATATAATGTTAATTTATATCTCCTCGCGACGGAATCGAGTCCTGCGCTGACCGCCGCTCGCTCGGTATGTTCGGATCGACGAGCCTCTCTAGGCGCACGCGCGCGCGCCCGCGCAGCCGACAGCTCTAAACAATAGACATTCGCGTCAGCACAAACAATATCGCGTACCTAAAGTGTAGTGTTAATACAAGTGCTGTGTACATCACTCAAACCAGGACATTCAATACATCCCTGCACAGACGCCAGCTCAACTAGCCAACAAGAAGGCTCAGCACGTCACCGCATCTCCCGTCGGCCCGTCCACAGACATCATCAAAGGTCAGTCAGTTTACCCACAATCTTTTTCTTATCCTGTCTACTCTCCCATTCAAATTCCATCAGCTCTGCATCCTGTAGCCAGCGGCTACATTTTTGGTCCTTCGGCCGGATCGAATTCTGGTCCTTACAGTCCATTTTCACAATTTTGGCCCTTCAAACCGCTACTGAACCAGCCCTCGTCGAGTTACTACAGTCCATTTTCACCCGGTTACATATTTTGCCCCCTTTCCCGGCAAAAAATATTTTGTGGTATCGAATACCTATCGCGGGTAGATAATTAGAACCGCCGCCTGGAACATTCCATTTATCGGTTAGAACCGACCCCCCCACGCCCCTTTACAGAATAACTCATTTTCATCACGGTTGTAATTATTGTTCAGCTCAGATAATATAATTATATCCATTCGGCCCAATTGTTTATTACAGTCCACTATATTTCTTTATTAAACCCCCCCCGTCACTTCCAGGGATTAATTATCAGCCCTTATAAACCCCATACGTAAAATTAATTAAACTCAAAGTCAGCATTTTGCTCAACATTTTTTACATGTAATTCCCGACCCAATCTTTTCAAATGTTCTCGAAGTGATTCAACTTTGCTCGTAAATACATAGTTCACATTTTAGTTTCATATCGTGTTACAACGTTTTGAGTACCTACACTTCACTTTGTTTTCTATCGCGCGAAGAGGTGCAAATCTACCCACTGTCAAAGATAGTTCTCGTATCTTGCGAGATATTTTTTGTGAGAGTATAAATTCGCTTTATTTCGTGCATATACATACGTATTACGTATATTACTAAAGCGTGATTTCATCATTAGTTTGTCCGCTCATTTAGATCCGATTTCGGCTAGGTATTTTATTATATAAATAGAATAGCATTTAGCTTCGTGTAAGCGGGAAGTAGCATAATAACATAAGAGTGAACAAGCCTTGTCGATTGTAATCTTGTAATCACGGTAATCTTGTGTTGCAGTAATATATTGCCGAACAGTTTTATCCTGATATTGTCTGCTTTTTATAGTAAATTTTTTTTTTTGTTTTTTCATCTCATCTCTGCTTTTATTGTTTATGGTACACATATAGGGTGTTCCAAGTTGGTGTATCAGCTCATATACAGGTTGTTTAAAAAAAAAAATTTTTTATTTTTTTTCTCTCTATCGTGTTTATTTTCCGTGTTCCGTTTGAACATAGCCTTTGTTATTTCGGCCCGCGCAAGTTACAAGCTATCCGCACGTTGGAGTTGGTAGCGCTCAAGTTTTAATAACTCATTTTCACATATAGTCACACTCATCACACATTCAATCAGCACATACACACTCAGCTCATTTTCACTCACACATTCAATCAGCACATACACACTCAGCTCATTTTCACTCACACACTCACTCATCACATACACATTCAGCTCATTTTCACTCAATGAAACCAGCACTCAGCGCACTCAGCACATTCATCACACACACACTCATCACATACACACTCAGTTCATTTTCACTCAATGACTTCAACTCCAGTTGAAGTATTTCAATTGAAGTGTTATCCACCATCAATAAGAACTATCAGAAAACACCAACATTACAAAGAATGAAGTCCTTTGGCAGCACAAATAACGATAACAGTTACACTTTCGGCGGTAGATGTAGTTCTTTTAGGTTAAATAGAAACGAGAGCAAAAAGTCTAGTCAACAAAAGTTAAACACAACGTTTACGAAGTCGAGTAAGGAAAATATTAGCACTGTAGATAAGAGTGCCTTTAACCGCAGTAGTAATCTAAATAGATCTTTCTCCAGTTACACTAACTCTAGTTATAGCACCCCAAAACCGAGAGATAAAATCCCAAAAATCGCGACCTCCTATCACAGTTTCCAGAGAACTACTATAAAACAACCGGTAAAACTCGATAAAATAAGGAAAGATGATAATAAAAAGGAATTTGTTAACCTTGATTCTATTTTAGCTGATGATAATTCTTCTATGACAAGTAGCACTCACTACATTGATCCAAGGTTAATAAACGAAAACGATAATCTACCCATAAATGTTAACACAATTCTGAATAACCCAGACATTATAAGTAGCATGGAGTCATTGCTTACCACAGAAAATCTACCGGCCAAGTTTGATTCATTTAATTTCAATAAAGTAAACAATAATTTCGAAAATAGCGAAAGTAAAATGTCACAAAGTATTGATAATGTCGAAACTAATAACAATACATCTAAATCTGCTGCACCAAGTGCAGATGACTTGAGTGCTCAATATACAAAATTGATGTCTTCTTTAACACAAAGTATAGCTTCCAAAACTTCCATGAGAGATGACGATTCTCTCTGCGAAGACTTCGATCTTGAAGAGTTCATGACTTCCTTCGATGACGAACTCCATAAACAGAAAACAGAGAACAAACGAACATGCAGTTCTACCACCAGAGTAGTCAAACAATCAGACAATGTACATAGTAATAAATCCAGTAAATGTTCCACTCCTACGGTAGTCAAAAGTGGTAGTAACGGTATGATACCATTTAACAAATCCATGTCTTTCAATTTTAGCAGTAACGGTTTGAAGGGCCAAAATTGTGAAAATGGACTGTAAGGACCAGAATTCGATCCGGCCGAAGGACCAAAAATGTAGCCGCTGGCTACAGGATGCAGAGCTGATGGAATTTGAATGGGAGAGTAGACAGGATAAGAAAAAGATTGTGGGTAAACTGACTGACCTTTGATGATGTCTGTGGACGGGCCGACGGGAGATGCGGTGACGTGCTGAGCCTTCTTGTTGGCTAGTTGAGCTGGCGTCTGTGCAGGGATGTATTGAATGTCCTGGTTTGAGTGATGTACACAGCACTTGTATTAACACTACACTTTAGGTACGCGATATTGTTTGTGCTGACGCGAATGTCTATTGTTTAGAGCTGTCGGCTGCGCGGGCGCGCGCGCGTGCGCCTAGAGAGGCTCGTCGATCCGAACAGACCGAGCGAGCGGCGGTCAGCGCAGGACTCGATTCCGTCGCGAGTCACCCTTTCTGCGCCCGCGCAGCCGACAGCTCTAAACAATAGACATTCGCGTCAGCACAAACAATATCGCGTACCTAAAGTGTAGTGTTAATACAAGTGCTGTGTACATCACTCAAACCAGGACATTCAATACATCCCTGCACAGACGCCAGCTCAACTAGCCAACAAGAAGGCTCAGCACGTCACCGCATCTCCCGTCGGCCCGTCCACAGACATCATCAAAGGTCAGTCAGTTTACCCACAATCTTTTTCTTATCCTGTCTACTCTCCCATTCAAATTCCATCAGCTCTGCATCCTGTAGCCAGCGGCTACAATTTTGATCCGGCTCGAAGGACCAAAATTGTAGCCGCTGGCTACAGGATGCAGAGCTGATGGAATTTGAATGGGAGAGTAGACAGGATAAGAAAAAGATTGTGGGTAAACTGACTGACCTTTGATGATGTCTGTGGACGGGCCGACGGGAGATGCGGTGACGTGCTGAGCCTTCTTGTTGGCTAGTTGAGCTGGCGTCTGTGCAGGGATGTATTGAATGTCCTGGTTTGAGTGATGTACACAGCACTTGTATTAACACTACACTTTAGGTACGCGATATTGTTTGTGCTGACGCGAATGTCTATTGTTTAGAGCTGTCGGCTGCGCGGGCGCGCGCGCGTGCGCCTAGAGAGGCTCGTCGATCCGAACAGACCGAGCGAGCGGCGGTCAGCGCAGGACTCGATTCCGTCGCGAGTCACCCTTTCTGCGCATGCGCTGACGTCACGCTTTTTAGCGTGAACAAGTACTGTTTTATTCTGCCACTTTTCGCTGGAGGGGAGGTATACACTCACAAAACACATTTACTCACTCACGCACACTACTGCGAAAAACGTTCGTGTCACATTATATAAAAAGCTGCAACACATGCACAAATAGAGCACACGAACAATTTGTTCATGTACTTTGGCAGAGGGGATGCGTGCGCTTGCCTAGTCCTGTGTTATATGGTCTAAGACTACTAGGGCGAATCGAAAATCCACTTTTTTAATTCTATATATTTTTTATTTCTTTAGCAGATCTGTAAATGTATACTCGTACCTTAGCTATTCACTTATCTTGGTTACAGATATCGTGGATAATCATCCTATACGGAATCAATACCACAATCCTGATAACTGGCAACATTATTACTGGAATAGCAACCGGAGGAACCTTCACTGCACTCCCGATCTACGTCAAAGAAATCACCTGTGACAGGATTCGGGAAGTGTCAGTTTGCGTAATGATGCTGATGACGTCATTTGGGTACCTGGTGATGAAGCTGTTGGTGATGTTTGTAGAGGATATGACGGTGCTGTTCTTAGTGATGGCGTTGGTGATCTTGCAGTTTCTGATGATGTTCGGGTTGATTGAGACTCCTAGTTATTTGGTGATGAACGGGCAGGAGGATGTAATTGATTTATTTTATTTTTCTTATTTTCCAGCTTATGTCAAGTTTATCGGTTTAAAATTAGAACGTTTTTTCACTTTCGCGGTTTTTTTAAATATTTTAGTGGCTCTGGATTCTCGTCCTATTGAGCCTTTGAAAATGTGTTGTTGCCAGAACCGAACAGTGAAAAGACGTACTTACGTACTCAATGAGTCCTTTTTTTCACTATAAATACCGTTATTAGAGTGCATATTTACATATAAGATACAAAAGATAAAGAAACAAATCTCAATAAAAAAATATTTTGAAAAAATCTTTGGGCCAGGATTTGAACCTGCGACCTCTTGCTTACACGGCAAATGCTCTACCGACTGAGCTAGCGAGGTACCTTTCCTTTTACGTAAAATTTTTAAGCCAAGAGGCTTGATACAAATTTTGTTGATTTTTAACTATAAAAGTATAGAATTTTGCATAAAAATTTACTACCTCAGAAGATGATTTTAAATATCTAAATACCTTATTCTTGTTTTCTTACCAAAAGTCTTTTTAATAATTTAATTGTCTTAAATATAAAAATAACAAATTTTCCACAAACTTTCGCCGATTTTATCTTTTTAAGGGATAATTTTCCAAAAACGCTTTAACGTCATGCTTAATTTTCAACCTTCACCAATTTTCATTACTTCAACTACTAAAATAACGAACTGCTATACAAAATTTCAGTGCCTATTTTACCCCCTGATGAATGATATATGAAGTGTATTTTTGAAGCTATTTTGTTTCAGTTATCAAAGTTGAATCTGTCGAAATTTAAAGGTTTGGAAATAAATTCACCTAGCGTCTTGAAGGAAGTTACCAATTTAAAAGATGAAAGGAACAAGGCAAGTTGTGATGGAAAATGTAAAGCTTTTAAAATACGTAAGTTCTTTTTATTATTATTGATGAACTGGCTTATGCCCTTGACTTTGTCTGCGCTTACAACTTGAAGCGTGCCTATGTGTACAGCGCCACCTAGAAGTGCATTTTTGAACTAATAGATACACTGTGTGTGAAAGTACTCAACAAATATAGCACCATCTAAAAAATATAGAGAAGATGTTATTTTTTGCATTTTTTATACGAGGGGCATGCCAAAAGAAGTTAGATACTATTTACTCCTTTGATTGACACTGGCAAGTTATACATCATCTTATAGGCTGGTTGTTTGTTGGTATATCTGAAAATAGAACGCACATTATTTCTTTTTTTTTTATTTGGATGAGCATCATTTTTCCGAGAATCTGGCGGGAATTCGCTTGCAGCAATGGAGCTCAGTCGAAGTGATTGTCGCGCTATGATTTATTATGACTATAAAAAAGTTTTAAGCCTCAAGAATGTTTTGAACTTTTGGCTACTACTTTTGGTGAGTCTGGTTGCTCACGAACAACAGTGTTTAATTGGTTTGCTGAATTTAAAAGAGGACGGGGATGTCTCAAAGATGAAGCGAAGACAGGTCGGCTGCCAACCGCGGTCACAGAAGAAAACGTTCGTGCAGTCGAAAAACTTATTCGCGAAAACCAACGAATTATGTATGTAGAGCTGGAGCGAGAACAGGGAATTGGATCAGCAGCAATGCAAACCATAATTCACGACCACCTTTCTCTCCGTAAATGTTGTTTGAGATGGGTGCCGCACAAACTTACCGATGAGCAGAAGACCGTCGTCGGTTGGATTGGTGCCTATTCATGATAGATAAATTCGACGGTGGCGAGAAAAAAAATGTGTATGATATGCTGACTGGTGATGAAACATGGCTTTATAACTATGATCCCGAAACAAAGTGACATTCGACTGTATGGTGCTTTGAAGATGAGCTAACTCCAACAAAATGTCGCCGTGCACGAAGCACACAGAAACAAATGGTCGCCTCGTTTTTCAGCAAAACGGATCATATTGCTACTGTAGTGCTAGAGAATCAAAGAACGATGAACTCCGAATGGTATGTGACAGTTTGTGCTCCAACAGTAATATCAGCTTGGTGTGACAAGCGACCGAAGTCAGGAATCCGACGCCTTCTCAGGCACCACGACAATGCGGCGTCGCACACGTCTGCCAAAACACTTGACTTTTTCGACTCAAAAAATGCGTCAATCCTCCCTCACTCACCATATTCCCCTGACCTAGCACCTTGTGATTTTACCTGTTTCCAAAAATCAAAGAAAAAATAAAGGGGAAGAAGTTTGAAAGCAAAGAAGATGCACTGGCTGCCTATATTTTCGAGATTTCTGAGGTGTCTAAAGAAGAGTGGTCATTGGTATTTTCCAATTAGTTCAGACGTATAGAAAAGTGTATACGTGCTCAGGGTGAATACTTCGAAAAGATCGATACTTGTAATAAAGAATAAATTTTATAATTTTTGAGTATCTAATTTCTTTTGGCATGCCCCTCGTATTAGAGCTCCCAGGCGCTACGGAAAAAAAATCGACACTTTTAGAACTTTCACATCTACTTCAGTAAATAATGTATTATTTAAAAAAAATAGTATATTATTTTTAGAATATTTTTCTAAGGATCTGCTAAACAGAAACGCGATTGGAAAAATTGGGCTCGATCCAAATATTTATTGAAATGATGTCTTTTTCGACACCATTTCTCCTGGTTTGACAATTCTGAATGACATATGGCCTGCAATTATTTTTTATTAGATGGGTTTTAAAAATATTTAGGACCTGGTTAAACAAAATTTTGATGGCAACTCTAGAACATTTTGTATTTAAAAAAAAAAACGACTTTTTGCTACTTTTCCACGAATCCGTCCCTCTCACACTGAGAGTTTTTTCGCATATGGAGTAATTGCCTAAAATCATGTGTTCCTACACTAATCACCTGCTACATTTTTTTTTGTTTAAGCTTAAAAACATCTTTCACTGATTGTACATTGTTTGCTTGAAACATACTGAGCTGATTGTACACCTTGACACAATGTTGAAATAATAAAATGACTCGACTGGACAATTTGTTTACGTTTCAATGCTCGTAGTACGAAACTCCCAACTGCCTGACGCAATTCTTATCTTGGTGTAATGAAATTATTCCAATGAATTACTGCTTGAATATCGTAACAGTACCATAAAGTAACAACCATGTAACAATGGAGAACTATACACTATACTTTTTCAAAAATGTTATAAAAGCAAAATAGAACACACTTTAAATCCTATCTGATGCCTAAATATTTCAACACTTTTTGGGTAGAAAAATATCTAGTGTCCAAATTTTTACATAGAAATTACTTATTTTTTAACTGACCTTTTTTTGTTTAATTTTAAAACTATTATAAAAAAAATTGTGTGATTATGGCTAGCTGAAAATGTAGCATGATGTAAGCTAGACACCTACCTGCAATTTGAAAATTAAATTGAGGTCTGAAAAGGGACAGGCCGAAAACCAGCGTTGTATTGCTGATCTTCAGCTCACACAACAGATGCTGAGTCTGCCCCTTTTTATCACATATGAATATTTATGTTTTTTTTTTTTTTATTAATAATTATGATTTTAATGTTTTTCTTTTTCCTGTGCTGTATTTGTGATTTTTTATGTGATAAATAAACTATTTTTCAATTTCAATTTCAAATAGTATACTTAGACCATCCATCCATCCATCCATCCATCCAACAGCCTAGTTCGTCCACTGCTGGACATAACCCTTTCCAGGACTTTGCCACTCCCGGCGGTCCTCCTGGAAGAATTGCCCATACTCACACACACTGGGCAGGCGGGTTGGTGAGCGCGGTGCCGGAACTCTCGCACCAGTGACGCCGCTGCCCGTCACCAGTCTGTTCCATATAAGGCCCGGCTATTAGAGATAGATATACCGCCATCCATCGGTCCCAGGCATGATGGGCTTCCTGGTTTTTTGCCTGTGAGCTGTCCTCTTACTCTCCCCCGAATTACTTCGAGGGGGTCTCCAAGTAAGATGGTGGTACCTCCACAGTCGAGCCCGGCATCAGCTCTAACACCTGATATTCTAATCTTGCTGTAATAAAATTATTCCAATGAATTACTGCTTGAATATCGTAATAGTACCATAAAGTTTATATTTATAATCCGCTTGCTAAACGGCTCTTAAGGCGCTCTTATCCCAAAATCAGTAATTTCATAGTCAAATAGAACTTTAAAATATCGTCTAAAACTTCCAAAAAAAAATACGCAATATAGTTCGAACCTTTATCTAGGTCTTTCACGCATGTTTTACACGATCAGATAAACTTTGCTCGATAGAAATAATTCACGAACACAGCATGTAATAAGACCTTTCAAATCATGCCATTTCCATAATTCCACTTTTTTATTAAATAAACATATCTGGTAATATTGCTCTTTAAATTTTCTAGGTCGACCACGTAAGTGGGTTTTCATAAACATATCCCTTATTTTCAAACAATTTAAAAACCGATAAAAACAACGAAAAAGTACAAAAGTGTGGTTATTTCTTATAAAGAAAAAGACAGAGAGTCACTCTTCTGGGATAAGAGCGCCTTAAGTACTTGAAAATTCTTCGATCAAACATTATTGTCAGGCGCATAGAAAATACCTGTCTAAGAAAATACATGTCTAAGTAACAACCATATAGTATACTTTTTCAAAAATGTTGCAATAGCAAAATAGAACACACTTTAAATTATATCTGATGCCTAAATATTTCAACACTTTTTGGGTAATTAGTCCAAAAGCTAGAAAAATATCTAGTATCCAAATAATATCCTTACACCATAATATTAATACAATAATATCCAAATAATATTCTTACAGAAAAACTCTAGAAATTTTAATTACATTTTCTTATTACACAAGCTTCAAAAAGCAACATAATATCAAATTCGTATTCATAATATTCATATTTCGTATTCGTATTCATAACGTTCATAACATTCAACAAGAAAAAGAAGAAAACAACAACTAAAGTTTCGGTAATCCATTTTGAATACATTTTACACGGAAAGAAATAAAAAGAAATGCTTCAAATAGTTTAACAAATAGCATATCTGGGCCATTTTCGGTACCTCGTGGGCTTACGGAACCACTTGAAGAGTGGGCTTACCCGCACTTGGAGTTTCATTTAGCTTTTAGGGTTTACATTCACGTTCTTTACTAACGCAACCCTGACGATTTGTCTCTATATCTCTACAATTTACCATGTTGTTGCACCGTGTTTTGGGTAGCATATTCCGCATTACCCAAAGTTGACGCTCTTAATTCTTTCTTTAACAATTTTCATCTGTGATTACTACACGTTTTGAACAGAACTTACATTGATAAAACACACAATATTACAACAGCCACAATTATCACTATCCCATATACTTCCATTTTCTGTTTTAGCCGTACTGGCTACGTCGCGTCGTTTGCACCATTTTGTGCAATATCAATTTCTTTGGTTTTACTTTGCGGTTTGCCCATTTTGTGTAAAAACAACCACAAAATTTTACGGTTTTCTCAAAATATCTGTACCGGTGAAGTTCACAAAATATAATGAATGCCTAAAAATATAAAAATCACTTTATCACCAATCAATATCAAATCTTTTATTTG
Organism: Ypsolopha sequella; assembly: GCA_934047225.1. NCBI lineage: Eukaryota > Metazoa > Arthropoda > Insecta > Lepidoptera > Ypsolophidae > Ypsolopha > Ypsolopha sequella. The sequence goes on along the minus strand of OW204005.1, from coordinate 15,520,201 downwards.
TTTTAAAGCCTGTACCATAATGTAGGTTTTATAAAATATACTAAGTAAATAATGCTTTTGCCATAACAGCATATAAATGTTTTTAACTTAATTCTAATGTTATATTTTGACTTAAACTATGAGAGTAACACAATGTTTTACTAATTTAATTTAAAAACCTAGTAAAATAAAAAGTAAGATGTCTATTAAATTAAATGTCACTTAATACTATATAATCAGAATAAACTTTATGTACTTATTCATTGCTCTAAATAACAGTACTGACTTTCTTACCTATCCAAAAATCTGGCTGGTTGTCTAGTAATTCAACCACTTTGTGTTGTCCTAATTTGTGGCGTTACACGTCTTTCTTGCGGTAAAATTGAGGTTTTATTCTGAATCTAAATCTTGCTCTGATTTCGACTATTTTCTACCGGCTCATTTTGACTATGCTCTACTAGGGTATATGCTGGCTTCAGTTTAACTATAGCAATGTTTGTCTGTCTGTTGGGTGTTATTTTGAAAACCTTATTTTCCCTACTTAAGAGGATAGTACGTGGTCTCCATTTCCAAATTCCACGTATAGCAAATCGCAGCGTAGGCCGCCCTCGTGCCAGCTGGACTGACGATCTGAAGGACTTTGCGGATGGCAGCTGGATGAGGATGACTGAGGACCGCCAAGAGTGGCGTAATATGGGGGAGGCCTATGTCCAGCAGTGGACGAATACGGGCTGATGGATGAATGGAAGAGGATAGTTTCCGCAAAACCATTATTTATTCTTCCTAGTTTGAAGAATCTAACTATACTACATAAAGAAGAAAAAAATGCTTTTCTTTCGGGAATATAATACACACTCATATCAAAACAGAATCCTCTGAAGTCATTCTAATATTGAGAAATTAAGTGCCAAAGATGGCTCTAAAAAAAGTTTTCATGTCGAGGTTTACGTTTATTTAAGGAAAAACTCGTTTATATTATTTATGGATTAAATTCTGTATAAACTTTATTAAACTCTTAATAGGACATATATTTCATAGCACCTTGCTTTTTTTTTTAAATAAAATTAGTGAAAAAAGTTGTCATCTTGACTTTTTTCAAGAATCCGTCCCTCTCGCACTGCGGGTCTTTCCGCATGGAGTAACAGGGTAGTATGCAAGCGGAACCTATCCTCTTAAGATGCGATATGGGCCATCGTAAGTAGGCGTAAAGGGTCTTTAAACTGCATTATTCCTTATAGAAGCATGTGTACACTATTGTAAATCTCTATGCATGAAAATATTTCTGGAGTTGCCCGACGGTCGCGACTGCGTTTTTAATTCCCTAATAATTTTACGTAAATGCTCAATATACGTAAATGGGTCACTGTTATGTGTATTTACTTCTTTGAAAAATTTGCCTGGTATAGCCTTAGATTGTGTCCGTAAATCATCTCCGTTTCTAACTATTTTTATGCGTCGTGAGTTAGGTAGCGTTTTCTACTAAACCTGGCTGTAAAGTCAACAAACACAATAAATCAATTGAAAAACAAGAACAAAACTAAAAATGTGAAATACATAAAATACAAAAGTATATAAAATAAAATCTCTAACTGGTTGCTTCGTAACTAAATATCGCTGCCCGGAATTCGTATTGTATCCTGCTGTCACACGCTGCGCTGTCAGCAACTTTTCTATGTGTGCGTTCCTTATGCAAAAATCAGTTTCTCTGTAATCCAGTGCTGACGATCGCTTTTAGGATTCTTTGTCATTCCCGTGTTCCCTTTTATAAACTTTCTGTATTTGATGGGTGCCTGGAGGTTCCTCCGAAACAGTGCTCATAAAATTAAATGAAAATAATAGCCTAAATCTACCTACCTACCGTAAAATATTGACTGTAAGGTAGACAAAGATAAAAAAAACCTGAGCTTCAGTTTACAATATATATATACTTTATATATATACTATTCACTAATAAACTACCCAAGACTTACAACTAAAACGTCTAAAATATGGGAGGGAAGAAAAATCTCATAATGGTAACGTAATAAGAAATTATTCCGTACCTACCAAAACAAAACTAAACTTTTTAGTTTTGGACAACCTTTGGGTTGAAGTAACTGTTTAAGAGGATTGGCGGTGTACTATTATTTTTCACCTTTAGACCTATAATTTAATTAAAATGAATTAGAGTGAGTTGACATCAGAACCTTTTTACAACGGATATGACTCGCTTGTTTAACTGTTTTTTATTTTAAAAGTTCGATACGTTTCTATATAAATAGGTTCTAAGAATCTTCCGACTTCGGCCTTGTCAGAATTGCCGTCCATGTAGACACGTTTTCGATGAGGTTTTAAACTAGTTAAACTCATCATGAGGACTCTTCGGAAGAACAGCCGGGCGCGGCATTCGTTTATGTACACGAGCTTTTCCCTCCAAGTTTTGGAACGTAAAGCCAAAGTAAATATATTTATAGAGTAGTGAAACTTATTACAAACTGTATGTATAAATATATTCTCACAACATAAATCCTCGAGCGGGTGTCAGAGGTGTTCCGAGTGTGAAATGCAAGTCACAGTACACACTCGGTTTCACCGAAGATTATCAAGTCCCAATGTGATGAGTGGTCAACCCTATCGCCGTTCTTCGGGCACAAATACACGCTTTTTAGGGCATGCAGGTTTCCTTACGATGTTTTCCTTCATCGTTCAGCATGAGGTAAGTAAGAAGAAATACTATGCACATAAGTTCCAAAATACTCATTGGTGCATGCCCGACCGGGGATCGAAGCTGGATCTCAAAGTCGAGAGGCCAGCGTTTCACCAGCGCTGCTTATTATTCAGAAATATATTGCAGATTTATTATTCGGATCTATAAATTTGTGAACTTTGGCTACGTATTTAGGTGGTGTTCCAAAACCAAACCCCTATCACCGAGCAATTCTATTCGGATGAGCAATACGTTTTGGAACCGGTCATAATAGAATAGTCTTCGGACTAACATTGTTGAGATTCGGAACGGACACAGAGTAACATGTCAAAAGAAAAGTTTGGCGGGAAGACGAAAATGTTAAAATGATGGCTGAGTTTTTATAATTATAGAAAAAGCTTACCAATAATCAATTTTCAGACTTTACAAGTTTCGACAAGAAACAAATTCAAACGGCGCGGCATAAATATATCGTTCTAGGCGAGAAAATATGAATAGTTCTCATCTGTGATTGAGATGTTTTCAAACGTTTAACACTCTTCAGTTCATGTTTTGTAATTCTTATTATCCATGTAAACGTATAAAAATCATATCATGTCAAAATCATGCTTCTGACAGGAGCAATATATCCCTGCAGTTTTTCGCAAAGTAAGATATTGGTTGTGTCACTAGAAAAAGTTGCTCGGGTTAGACCGTACCAAAACGATCCCATTTGAGGTTTTGGAACCAGCACTGAGCTATTTATATTTGACAGATAGAATATCTTCTACTTCATCGGACATCATAAAGCGTTTTTGAACGATACCTTAGTGAAGGTCATAGTTTATTTATTAGGAATTTATGTTTCTATTTCCATTTCTATTTCATTCTGCAGGGGTGACAGCGATAAAGCACTTTATTTAGGAAATGGCCGCCCTTTCCCGGGTCTAATGACACGAAAAAACTGATAGCCTTGCTTGACCTCTATTTCATTGAGTGTTCAAAGGATTAACGGCGTCGTTATGGAAGTCGTTTAGGTTGTTTTTACACTTGGAAAACGTTCCGGCACAAATTTATCATGGTTTTGCTAAATTTAAACGATAAGCATACTGACATGATTCAGCCTCAAAGTTTTGTTGCTGGAAGTAAGAAACTAAACTTTGTTACAACAATTGATGAAATGGAACCTTCAGAGAACTAAGTGCGAGTTACCTAATATATATATCGAATAACCTTTACTACTGCGGGAATCGAGTTAAGCCGGGTTTTTATAAAAAAACATCTATACAAAACATTGTTTCGCTACAAATTTTTGTTGATAAGCCTGCATGGCTATCGGCAAAAATTGTGCAGCGAAAAAATGTTTTGTGTATATGTACAAGTACATATACCAGGTGACATAAATTTATGCAACCAAATTCATACTGAAGACCCGGAAAATGCTCAGTATCAAGGTTTGATGAACCTTTTTGTGAAATTCGTAATTTTTTTTCGTGTTTTCTACATAAAACGCTAGCCAAGCCCCGAGTCAATTATCATGGGAGAACAACATTTTAATTTGCGATATTAGCAAAAAGTGTTATCGATCCATAATACTGATCACTTACCAATGATATGTTTACGTTTATTTATTTATTTTATTTATTTATTTTATTCATTTTATTTATTTTATTTGTTTTATTTATTTTATTTATTTTATTTATTAGATATGCACACCAGATAACAATCAAAGAAATTTCTTAAGTCTAAATAATAAATAAGAGTTTCGAGCTAGATTGCCATGCACAGCATGCAAGACTTAATTTGTAAAAAAAACATAAATAATGTTAAAACATAAATATATAGAAAAATAAAAATACACAGACACACATATTATAATAACATAGAACACACTTTTTATGATTAGTAAAATATCATAATTTATTGTAAATACATAAATAAATACTGAAAAGGAATTTGTTTAATTATTATTATTAAATAATGAGGTTCCTAACAAGCCTCTTAAACACTGCAAGATTGTCATTTATATTTACTAAGTTCACTTACTTATGTTTACTTTTTCAATTTCAGTGAAAAACAAAGTGTACCGCGATGCAACCAAAATAGGCATTGTACTGCACACATGCTACGTTTTTGGAGGGAAACTGGTGTTCCTCAATCACGATAAAGTGTTGCAGGGATCAGGGATCACCCTTGAGAAACTGGTATCTGACTTGGCCATCCCGTGTCTGATGGTTGGAGGATCCATGGTGGCCATTGTTTTTCTGGCTTTCTGGGAGCAAAAGGTATGCATAACTTTTTGTGAGAAAATTTCGTAGTATCTCCAAAGTACGAGTTCATCCAATCATCAGCCTGGTTCGTCCAGGACATAGGCTTTTCTATGATTTCGCCAGCCTTGCTGGTCCTTCTGGAAGAAATGCCCCACAAACGGTGGGAAGCGAGTGCAGTGCCAAAACTTTCGCCACAAAATAGATACTACCAGAAGGCCGACTCCATCCAACGAGCGGAAACAGACGCACACATGCATAGACGCGTAGGTATGATGATCTCTGCAGAATTTCGTATTGGCATTCGACCGACTTCGACCGAGATCGTCATACGTACGCGTCTATGTGTGCGTGCGCCTGTTTTCGCTAGTTATGCGGAGTGAACCTTCTGTAAGTGGTTATTTTGTGCCCTTGCACCAGGGCTACCCATCTGTTTTATATAAGGGCTAGCAATTAAGGATGGATATACCGCCATCAACCGATTCCAGGTGGGTGGGCCACCTGGTTGTGCCTGTTTGAGAGCTGTCCTCTTACTCTCCCCCGAGTAAGACGGTGTTACCTCCATAGTCGAGCCCAGCATCAGCTCTGCCAGCCTAAGTACGAGTGACAGGCCTTATCGAAGTAATCATGCACAAAAACAAGCTAAAAGTTTTTCAAGAAAAAGCTAAATAGAAATAACTACAATATACCTTTATAAATAATAGTGAAGTAAATATTTAAACAATAAATATTGAACAAAGATTCGCAAAGTAGAACACATAGAAAAAAGGGTTATGACCCTTTGAATATTCATAATTTTCATCGTGATTAATATCGTCACGATGGAATAATTTGTCTTGTTTTTAGGAAAATAACAGAAAACTCAACGGATCGGAACCCTCATCCCTAAGTGGCGGATCCATTATAATCTTGACATGAAAATAGGATATAAGAAATACCTTCACTTCATGTTAAGGGGGTATATCGTCAATATTGACACTTTTTGAAGTTATTTATCTGCTGTTCAAACCAAGTCCTAAGTTAAATAAATTAGTATAACAATTTTGGGACTTTCTTCTAGATTTTGGTCAATCAGAAACGCGATTGGAGGAATTTCACTCGATAGAAATAATTATTGAAATGAGGTCTAAATTTACACTTTTTTGATATTCTGACAAATTGAGGCAGTATACACACTTTTAAAATATTTATTAAGATGGGTTTTAACAATACCTAAATGACTGAAAATGGAAATTTTCATAGCTATTTTAGTTAATTTTTTGTCAATTTTCCCCGATTCCATCCCTCTCGCACTGCGGATCTTTCCGCCTGGAGTAACGGGTACCTTTGCACGGACGATATATTACCTTAATTTTCCTAAAAACACGATTCATTTGGTAGCAACGCGCGTTTTTAGATCATTTTCGTTTCTTGACCGCCCTTGTGGCTTAGTAGTAGAACGCTCGCCTCCAGGTCGCCTAGAGGTCGTGGGTTCAATCCCCGCGGGGCACATTAGTTTGTGTTCTGTCTGCGCATAGATATCATATTAAAATATCCCTTATTCCTGTGTATTTAGTACCTTGTATGTAGTATAGTGATATACGATATTCTACTCGTATGTATATAATATCATAATATTTATATGTAATTTCCCTTCACGAATATAATAAGAATAATACTTTCTTATTATTTGGCTTGACGATGTTATGGTTTTAGTTTTTATTTCTAAATTTCTAAAAAAATATATTATAATGTTAAGTAACACTTTTTTAGAGGGAATGGTACGGAACCTGCTCATTTCTGCGCGGGCCAGCCTTAAGAAGTGTACAGACAATAGTTTACGCGGTAGTGTTATAACAACTCTTACGAGCAAAGTAGGTATATAAAATACACGTTTTACAAGTCAAAATTTATAAAAAAAATATATGTAATAAAATAATAAATATACATGAACTAGATTAAAGGTTTATTTAATTTATGTAGCAATATATATACGATTAAAATTATAGGTAAAATATATATTATACAATGTGAAATCCAATCAACCGCCCGAACCCACACCGAAGACCCGGCCAGCGACCAAGAACAAGGTTCAATGATCACCAACCGAGCCCCCAGCACGAATCCAGGCGGCCGACCAAATCCCATCCTATATACTACATACTAATAAGGTTACATATATAAATACATGCCTACCTCCGCCCATTCGATTAGTCTTGCTAAGAAGAACGGGCAAGAAACTTAGCAAGATCATGTTTTTTTTTTTAACATAAAACTTATACTAAACAACAAATGACTTATATCTACTTTAACCAAGGGATAAGAAAATACAAGACAGCAGGAATTCAGGTTAATGAAAAAAAGAAAAACATATATATCTTTGCCTACCTGTCTCATATAGTCTATTTCCTTTTACAGTCTGTAATTAATTAATGTTAGCTCTTAGAGGAATCACAAGTTAGGTAATTTTACTAATTAATTAAATTATAACCTACCACCACGACAAATATCATTATCACTGTAACACCATGCTTCACCATCATCCAAGTATTCATTTATTTTATAATATGCCTTTTTCAGTAGGCCCTGCTTAATATATTGTTTAAACTTATTCTCTGACAAAGTAAGGACCTCTTTTGGAAGTTTATTGTAAAATCTTATACCATGTCCTACGAAAGAGGTACTCACTTTTTTAAACATGAGCGTAGCGAGTGTTTTAAACGTAACCGAGTAATTTCTTGCTCTTACGCCCGTGTATCATACTAAGTTTTTCAATGCATAGTGTAAGGAAATAAAACAAATATAATCTTGTGAACTTTAAATTATGATTGGCTCAAAAGGACTGTATCCAGAGCCGTTAAACAGTGGAAAAAAAAAAGTATAACATTTATGGTACACTGGAAAGGTTGCAGGTTAGCCAACTTCTCGTAAACTAATTAAAAAAATAATTATTATAAAGCCCTAGGGCAAAATAATCGACTTTCTGTTCGGTTTTGATGATTAAAAGTTGGGTCTTTACGAGCACTTGCATCGAAAATAAATAAAAATTTACGGAACCTCTTACGACCAAAGTGCATTTGGTAGACTTTTTAAAATACATAATAAGTATACAAATACATTTTAAAAATAATTTACTTAATATAGGTACTTAAATAAGGTTAAATAATATTAGTTGGCGAAACTCAAAACATAGGTAGTACTAGTCTATATGAATAACCATTTGTATGGGAGCTAAGCGAAATTCGCAACTTTTGTTCACTTCCTCCCATACGATTTACCTCGATCAGCTGACTGGTCCAGTATGGAAAGGTGAAAACAAATATTAAGAATTTTCCACAATCCTAATAGTAAAACTTGTTCATGTGGACAAGGTCTACATACATATAGTAGAGTAGAAAAATGTAGCTTATCAACAAGGTTTATGATCTAATATGTTAATGGACAGTACTCTGAGAATCAGAATAGTCTATGCTCCGGCCGTTCATTCGAGAGAATGGTGACGTTTGCAAATGTCAGGGGCTAAAACCTTTTTTTTACTGTTTTGCATTTCAATATTTTATATTTATCATGATGATTTTATGGTAGATTGTATATCGTTAAAAGGTCCCATTTGTTAATAAAAAGTATTTTTGTCGTATATATTTTCCACATCCTAGTACAAAACTTAATGAATCAGCTGACTTAATTTCTACGGAAAAGTTAAAAAAAAGCGCAAAAAATATTATTTTTGGCGAAAAATTGTTTATTAGCGATACTGTCAAGTTATTTCTGTCAAATCAGCAATCATAATGCCTGCAGTATGAATCCTCAACTTTTTGAATCGAAATTTCAGAAAAAGGTTTATAATATCTGCGGTGTAAGGCAGTGTTGTCGTATTATAAAACTGATATACCTTACCAAATAATAAGATCGTATATATATTCTATACCAGGGTTTTTATTTATAAAAAATAAACGTATTTGTATTTGTACATATGTTTAAAATTTCACCAACTAATTTAATTTAACCTTGTATATTATCAGCTCACAGGTAAAAAACCAGGAGGCCCACCATGCCTGGGACCGATGGATGGCGGTATATCCATCCCTAATAGCCGGGCCTTATATGGAACAGACTGGTGACGTTTGGTTTGCGTGCTTTGGAAGGCACGTGGTCCACTTGTGTCCAAAGTACGGCGATAGTAGTGGGCACCACCCATCACTACGTTTGGGACAATGTGAAAAGAGGGTGTACCAAGTGTGGACTGTGACTTGCATTTCACAGTTCACATCTGAGAACACCTCTAACACCCCCGAATTCATGTCGTTACGATGTGCATGTATTACATGGAAGCTATTTTTGGACATTACAGTTATTTCTTATAAGTTTAGAATCTTCAACTCAATCAACCCATTAGACCATGAATCAACCTAGCTTTTCGTCATATATGTCACAGTAATTATGTTTGCACTACATGATGAAAGGGAAAAACCTATGCGAGGAAGTGTAACAGACTATGTTCTGTAATACTTTATATTCTCTGGTTCTGCCTTCAGTCGATCCTGCTTACTTGTATCGGTGTGTCCCTTTCACCCGGAACCGAATCGGATGATATCACAAGTTTTCATTGCGTGCTACGTAAGATAATAAAAATTATTCGTTTTGGAGATATAAAAAAATCAAAGTGAAAGGATATGAGCTGAAGAGCTACAATACCTTTGCCTGGCAATAAATAAAAAAAACTAGCTGTCAATGTCAAGTGTCACTGACATTCGACATATCATACTTTATGGTCACGCCATTTTGTTTTTCTTTTTTAATACAAACAAAAATTGTTACTGGCAACGATAGCCTTTACGCCCACAAAGTTTTTGTTTATAAACAAAAGATTAAAAAATCATTTATGTATGTAAAAATCCAAATTTTTGGAAAGGGTAAAATAAAAATCCCTTAGCTTTTTACCTTCTTTCATTTTAGCTATTAAAATGAGCGAGTTATTAGTTTGAAATGTTGTGGATTGACAGAGCCCAACAAAAACCTCATATTTGTTCCAGTACCTCCTCACTGTCTCGTTCTCCATCATGGCGCTGACCCTCGGAATCCTCGGTGTCTTCATGCAGGCTGACATGCGAGCTCCAGACCTGCCCTGGATGCCGATAGCCGCTCATGCTGTACTGGTCTTCGGGTACTCAGTAGGGTGGGGGGTGCCTTACCTCGTCATGGTTGAAGTGCTCAATTTGGAGGTGAGTCTAAGGTAGTATACAATGTTGTAGTTAACGTACTTTTAATTATATTTCTTTGCAATACGAGTGAAAAGTATAGCTTGTAGATTTTACATTGATATCATACTAGTATTATATGTTGCTTTTAAGCTTTATTTATTTATTTTGTTTATTAATTATTATTAAATCAATTTAAAAAATCATTGTTCGTTCTATTGCGACCCTCGGTATGGGGCCGTCATCAGTCGAATGTAAGAAAATTAAAAAGTAAAAGTGACAATTAATAGCAATTTTAGTAACTTTTTTCAAAAAAAAAAAATAGAAAAACCCATTTTTTATTGTTTTTTTTTTAAAGTTACTAAAATTGTTATTGAGTGTCACTTTTACTTTTTTTAACATTTCTAACTTATCTGTCAATATTTTTTTTACATTCGACTGATGACGGCCCCATACCGAGGGTCGAAATACATCGAACAATATTTTTTTAAATTGTTTTTATAATAATTTTATTAACAAACAAAAGAAATACTAGTATTATCTATTATATAAAATAAAAAAACTAGAAAGGGACAAAATTCACGGAAAAGAGTGAGATGGCGCTCCACACACCTTTTTGTGCGTGTATCACTCACACGAAAGCCAAAATCGCGAAAAAAATATGCAATTCTATTCCTTGGATTGTGACAATGATGAACGGTATAAACAATATAGGTTTGGATACGTGATCGCTTAATAATTAAAGAATGAAATTATGAAATAAAAATGTTCCGCGTTTCAGAAATGTCAGATCTGTATGGCATGTCTAAACGGCCGTTCACACAATTTTGAACATCAAATAATTTGTCCAGTGAAATATTTTATATTAATTAATTAATTCCAGAAATTGGCTCCATCCAACGTCACTCACAAACATCTCCTCTCTTTGATTCAAGTGTTTCAAGGTTTTTTTTTAACGCGGACAAAGCCGCGGACACATCTAGTTCTAGATAACGGCAGTAGCCCAGGAGTAGAACGCTGGCCTCTCAATCTTGAGATCCAGGTTCAATTCCCGGTCGAGCATGCACCATGTATATTTTTGGAATTTATGTGCATATTACTTAAGTGGACACCTGACGCTAGAACATCAACAACACCAGGTTTTCAAGGGTTCATTGGCAGAAACTAGGTCTCTCCTCATATTGAAGAAAATATATTTGATTTATCGATCTTTTATCTAGGGATTCCACCTATAAACAATGTATTAAGATTTATACTTTAAATACATTTTTTCCACCCTCTTTTTTTTGGTTTGCAAACGTTCGTTTCAGAAACGCGGATTAGAGATCAACTTGATTTTTTTTCATAAAATAGGCAATAGAAACTTGAAGGGATTTTACCTAAATCCAATATTTTTTTCCCTACAAAATATTTCAACATTAGCTAAAAACACACCAATTTGTTGTTTCGCTGCATGATCACTAGTATTACGGGTCCAAGAAAAAGAGGCCAAAGAGCCAATACATAATCGCTGCTATAAAAAGCAAATACAGTCTTTGCCATTAGACTTATTGTGCTGGACGGGTAATAAAAAAGTTGGCCCTAGCAGCTAGGGTATGCCATCCTCTTAATACTTACCACCCGAACGGTGAAGGAAAACATCGTGAGGAAACCTGCATGCCCAAAAAGCGTGTATTTGTACCCGAAGTACGGCGGTAGGGCTCACCACCCATCACGTTGGGACGTAATAATCGTCGGCGAAACGCGGGTGTATCGAGTATGGACTATGACTTGCATTTCCCAGTTCACACTCTGAACACCTCTGATATAGGTATGTATATATTATTCTAATAAGTGGGATTTTAATAGTGCGAAAGTTTTTTAGGTCCAACTTCAACAACTAAATCTTTTTTACTAACCTTTTTTTAAATTTACACGCATATTTATCAACACTTTTTTAAAGGCATGTATTTAACGCGGCGACAAATTAATCTGAATTAGGGATTTCAAAAAAATTAAAGCCGTTAGCAAAAATAATAGGTTGGCAGCTACATTGAAGGATAATTTTAAGTAGAAAGTAGCAGCTTTATAATCAGGTTATAGGCTTTGTTTTAACTTAAACTGGCATTGATTTTTTGTTTTGGTAACTGAATTTATTATTAAGCGAACATTTGACGACGGATAAAAAGTAGAAAACAGGCTTTCTTAAATTATACAATGAGGTTGTATATAAAGTTAACTGAGATGTGAAGAAAATATGACCATGGTCATGAAAAACATACTTTGTGCGACATTTTTAGAGCTCTGAATCTCAGAATAAGGAATACAAATAGAAACCTGGCTAAAATAATACGCGGAGAAAGACACCTATCCTTGATTTTCTTACGACATTTTAGTGCGTTAGAGAGAGATGGATATGTATTAGTTTTTTCTTAATTAGGTAGGTTGTCACTAGTTCGTTGCTTTGCTAGTGATGTAACAATGTCGATTTTTGACTACGATAAATAAACCAAATCGAAATGAACCGCGACCAATCTCCTAACCACACATCATATTTATCATATATCATATCGTATCAAAGTGTGAAAAAAAAGAGAATGCAGGAGGCACCGACCTTTCTGGTGACATCCTCTTGCTTTGGAAGGAGGCCAAGAGAATTAATAGCAAAGTGGTCTCTGTCTACCCCAGTGGGACACATGTTATATTGTGTAAATAAGGAATTAATTAAAGGATATCTTTCGTTTAGCATAATATTTTTTATTAAGTACAAATTACTATATCGTAGGCAGGTAGGTACATAAGTTAAGTCCAAAATTGTGCTTGTTTCTAGTACAAAAAATGCTGTAGCTTGTATCAGAGATACAACCGTAAACTATTTAAGTGGATACTTTTTAAGTCGCCTCTTAACTCAATCAAATAGGTGTTCGTTGATGTCGCGTCTTTGTTCAATCAAGGAAGAAAGAATTAATCGCAACAATAGAAATCATAATAATCATAGACTTAAAGGATTCGTAAAAATAATATTATGTCAATGATGAGCGATGACAGCGCAATTACTACAGAGGTAATTTCATTTTTTTTTATTTCTATCAAGTAAACATCAACTTATCTTGAATAAAAACTAATAACAAATAATGAACGATTAAAATACCTAATAACCTGTAATAAGAAATCAAATTATGCGCAGTTCAAGTCAATAAGCATTCCCAAAATTCATTTCACGATAGAACTACCCTGTCAAAGTACTTTTATTGTCAACCACTAAGTACGAAAATGTCTTGATCTGCGGAATTTCTTCGTGAAGTCGATCACGGCAGTAACGTGAACGAACAGGCCTTTCAGAACGATTTGCGAACATAGAAGTATGCACTTTTCTAAACCACAGACATCCATAGGTACTGGTTCTGTTGCCTAAAATTGAAAAATTATCGAGTTAATATACTATAGTATAGTACAAGCACGTACCTACAAACAAGATTGATAATGCAATTATACATAATTATTTAAAGGTTACCAATGTGTCTGTATCTGGTAAATATAACGTTGGTAAGGCATCTGCTTTTAAAAGTCTCCATTTTAAATTTTCGTTTGGTCTAAAAGAATCCGACATAAAGTGTTTCGAACAAATATGACCGCTTTTTTTAATTGCCCAATTTGGTCAAATTATTCGTCTAAGCCATTCACTTTTTAATTCTTCCCTTTTTGGAAATCTGTAACAAAAAATATAGCGATATTTATTCGGCATTATTTTTCTTTTAACTCGCGCTGCAATGAGGGATTTTCTTTTCTTTTTTTTTTTACTCTTCCCTAGTCGCTGGATAGATGGCGCTGAACTTGGTAAGTTACTGCAAGGAACGGAACGTCACATAATTATTTGATTATTCTACTTGGATGTAATTTTGAGATCGTAAAACGAAACTTACGTAAAAAAGTAATTAATGTCATTGTCACATCACATCACAATGACATTTTGAAAATAAATAAATAATAACAACAAGGAAAAAGAAAAAAATAATTAGCAGTCTTTTTATGAGTTTTCTAAGCCAGAAAGAAAATGTCCCAAGAGAAAAAGAAGAGAAGTCTGTGCCTTGTGGATTTGTATAAAAATGGAGGCATACATCTTTTTCCTAAAGATGAAAGTCGTAAAGCGCAATGAGTACAAGCCATGGTACATTTTAAACCTGGACGGACCATAACAAAGCATTCGCACATAATATGCTCAGCACACATGTCATCAACCAACGAGCGTATGTGACGTGACGTGACGTGACGCAATGTTTTTTTTTCAATCGTTTTGGCTTTGGCACCTAGCAACGTAGTCAGTTCAACACCATCTACAGAGTTCTGGGAAACTATGTTTTTTTTTAATAGGTACTCAAAAAGAAAACCTCTCATTAATCTATTATCCTTTATGCACGGCTGCCGCGGGAACCAATGTTCGATAGTTTGCCACACGGACTTTAGTACATCACTATACGAAAAAACATAACCTCTCGTAGTCGGCAGAAAATCTATATAAAACAGGCAAATATCGGTGTAGAATTGAACACGAGTATGATTTACAAGAACTACTATTATTGTTACTGAGTTTTAGGTATGTTCCTGCAACTTATTAACATAAAAACTATCAGAACTCACCGATTAAATGATATTGCTTCATTGTTGTTTTCTTTTCTTCCTGTATGCGATTTACAGCCTTCAATCGCACAAGACATTTTATTACAATGTTAAAAAAACAATCAACACAAACAATAATAAATCACACTTTCACGAATTTTGAGAGGAAGAGCACCAAAATATTTAATTTCTCTCGGTGAAGCTGTAAACTTTCGCAAAATGCAATAGACATTTCGATGCCACCAAATTAAGATGTGATGCACGCAACGTACGATATTACAACACAACGATACAATGATGAGACATATTTAATTTGATGGTATTATAATTTTTAAAATACATCCAAATTACATCCATCTGACATTTGTTTGGTTCAATCTAGTGACACACTAGGAAAAAATATAAAGTAAGTGCGGTTCGTCGTTTCATTCACTCGTACACAGGAGTAATTTACGTTAGATGAGTACAATGGCTAATGCCCAGTTCTTATTTTAGTCAGGCTTCTATTTGTATTCCTTATTCTGAGCTCTGAATAAAACAAATAGTGACATGCAAAAAAAATAGTTTGTCTATAGTTTTATTTCTTGACTTTTCTTTTTCTTACAATATCGGGAAGGACTCTTATATACGTATATGTACCTATGTATATGTTTAGGGGGGGCGATGGGGGGGTGGGGTGTATAAGCCCCCCCCCTTAAGGGGGGGTACCGGAAATCAATAGTTTTTTTTATAAATTTTTTTCAAAATTAAAAGGTTATATTATGTTTTATGTAGGATAAAATAACTCGAATATTAAGTATACGTATAGTGGGAGGGGGATCACTGGGGAGAGGGTGTAATGAAACTAGCTTCTTGAAAAAAAAAAAAAAAAAACTGTACATAACCTAACTTTAAAGACCCAATATGACTTCTGCAATTGCTTCGGCGTTGCGGAAAGTGCAGCCCCTTCGCCCTTGCGTAACAAAGCACAGTCACCCATGCTCACCTTCGCAGCTTCGGCTTGTTGGTCGCCTTCGGCGACCAGCCTCAGCCGCTACGGCTCGCACGGGTACCTATGCTTTGTTACAGCAGGCGAGGGCTGCCCTTCCTCCACGCCTACGGCTTTTTATATACACTCTAGGGGTAGTACCCACAAGACTGTATAGAGTCGGGGTGCTCTGATTCGGTTTTGGAACTTGCTTGCTTGCTATTGGCTAGTGATGCGCTCCACCCCCCGCGCCGCGGCCCGCACTCTGCTTCTATGCAACGAGCGCGCTTGTCGCCGTTTTCATTCAATTATGATTCTACAAACAAAAATACTGAAATCCTAATACTTAATTATAGTACCCGTTTTAATTTTTACAGCTGCTTGCAAATCGCAGCCCGAATGTGTATTTTTATATGCAAGCCTATAGTTGCCTATAATAGAATGTTTGCTATCCCACTGTTAAAATTAGTCGCCATGTCATTATTTATAGTACCTCGCCTATGATTTTATTGGCCCTGTTTAATATGTTTGCTACCTTAAAGTAGCAGCCATTATTTAGTTTTTATAAATCCCCGCATTATAAAGCTCATCTAATATAATTATTGCTAAAATATTTAATTGCTGCCAAGTTATTTTTTAGAAACAAAATAGTTAGTCGCCCTTTAAGTTGTTAGTCGCTTCGAAAATAATTTGCCTTTTTTAAATACAAGGTGACTTTTTGATCATCGTCCAAATTCATACTGGTGGCTTGGTAAGTGATCAGTATCATGGATCAATAACAATTTTGGTGAAATTCGTAAAATGAAATTTCGACTCCCCATAGTGATTCACCTGGGACTGGAACTGAATTTCTATGGGAAGCCGAAATTTCATATTACGAATTTCACAAAAATTGTTACTGATCCAAGATACTGATCACTTATCAAGCCTCCAGTATGAATTTGGACGATGATCAAAAAGTCACCTTGTATAGAACTGACATTTGGTATGCGCCACTTATCGTTAATAGCAGTATCTTCCAAGGCAACTTTTGGGTGGAAAGAAAAGGATATAAACAAAGTTAAACTTCAAAAAAGGGGTAGTGTAAATGCTAACAAAAAGCTGAGTGCTATTTTAACCAAAATTCTATTCTCTAGGAGTTCTATTTTGACGAGTACGAAAAAAGTGCAAGGGTTTCAGCTCGGCGTTGATGAGTCAGTGAATGAGGATTTTTCTTTGTATATAATATATTGATTTCTTAAGTCAAACTAAAGATTCCACTTTGATGGAATTCGTCTTGTGGAAGAGACTGACTGACTGTTTCACTTTGTAACGATTGTAATTAGATATAGTATAGAGCTTTCAACCAAAGGCAATAATAATAATATCATCAAAATAGCTTTTAGTAAAGTTGTGAGGCTTTTACAATGAGGTATTTTGTAATTAATAAGTTTTAGAATTTTTCCCTTTGATGTCTTTACAAGCTTTATATCGTATAAATGTGGCTTTGAGGTATATTTATTGAGAGCTTGCAAAGCTCCACTTTAACTTTTAAAATACAGTTTTGTGATTCGGATTTGCAATGCCACATTTATTTTTACAAGCTTTTTAACCCAAAAGTAACTTTACTAAGCGTGTATATCAGACTTTTAAATCTCAGAATATATTGACCTAAAGAAGACAAAGGCTCAGATATATATGAGTAGGCAATTAAAAATTGTTAATAAACAGTATTTATAAAAAAAAAATCAAAGCAATTGATTTTTTTGGGTACCTGCCCACGGGCCAAGATTTCGGTAATTTTTGCTTTTGATTTATTGAGTAGGGGCTTCTTCAAAGAGCTTTTAAATTTAAATTTTTAGGTTAATTGAAACAATTTGCTTTTTTAAACGGGTAATTTTTCAAATTCATGAAATTTCCTGTGTAAATGAAAATATTGGGTAAAAATGAGGGTCTTATTCTTACAACTCTTTTAGTTTCTTATTAAGAATTAGAAGTCTCAACATTTGTTGTTAAAAGTTTATAGATAGCCGTGAGCGTGAGTCGTGACTTACCGGTACGTGCCTCTATTGTTCAACTGTTATCCAAAGATAATCCGAATTGGCTTAAATTATATTTCCTAAACTAACAGCATATTGGAAGAATTACAGTTCTAAAGCTTTCCAGAAAAAACGGACAATCTCTTTTATATTAAATGTTTTTGAGTATGTATTTTTGTTTTTAAAACTCCTCATAGCATGTGGGGTATCATATGAAAAGCACTATGGATCCTACAACGGTTTTAAATTTTAAGCGTTGCATAAGAATACTCAATAACTTTATTTACTGTACAATAAAAAGCGCACACCCTTCTTCAGAATAATAATAGTAATACTAGTATATACTGTAAGTTAAGTATTAAGAAGTAGGAATTTATAATAAAAATATTACTGTTTTCATTATTTATCTACTTATATAAATACTACGATACCTATGGGTGCAAGACACGCATTTGGCCAATCACTGTATGTACGGTAGAGATGAAACGGATATCCGATTAATATCCGGTATCCGGCCTATCCGGCCATATTTTTGGTATCCGGTATCCGGCCGGATAGTAGATAGTATCCGGCCGGATACCGGATACTTAACTCAACATACAAAAAGTCGTTTAAATTACAAAATAGTTGTATCAATGATTGAATAATCTAAATTCTAATACATAAAGTTGAAACACTCCCGACATACATACATAAATAAATAGATATATATATATACTATACTATAGCCTATATAATACCCTATATACACCCTATATATATATAATACCCTATATACCCTACTCTCTCACTACCTACCTATCTACTATCTATTAACTATTACTACTATTACTGACCTAACCCTACCTAACTAAAATTAACTAAGCCTAAATAAATCTGCTTGAGTCTGCCTAACTTCCCTAAGCTACTATATTTGAAAACAAAACCAGATAAATAAAATATATAAATTGATATGAAGAGTTCCAAGTCAGTGTAGGCCATGATGTGATCGTCTAGTCTTCGGTTAGGACCCGTGAGTTACGTTGTGTGTAGTAATCCTGGTTCTTTTAGCATGAATAGCGATGGACCAAGTCTACGTTAAAATATATGTTGAAACCAAAAATCAAAAGAAACTTTTAAGTAAATAGCAAACTAAAAGTGTTAATTGTTAGATCTCTCAACCTTATAATATTACCATGAACGATTTAACTAAATACTCAGAAAAGGAATATGTTTCAAACTGTGAAGAGGTCTATTCCGACTAAAATTTTCAAAGGCGGTAATTGAATGAAAAGAACATAGAGTTCCGTCTGTACTAAAATCTATCAACTTAACCAAAACAACCACTACGCTATTACTCAAACTGATCTCCGTCGAATCCTGCCAAAAACAACCCACTTACAACCTACATAGCTTAACGCTTGGTGCTCAATAGAAATGATTTCAACGGATATATGGCCAAAGTGTGATCGTCGGATTAGAACCTTACGTCGCGCCTTAAATAATAACCTAAATCTTTCACGTGCTAAGTAAATTGGACATAAAATAATTAAAACCAAATTCGTAGGTTTAGATAGAAATTGAAATTCATCAATATTACAAATAATAAAAGGTGAATCAAATCTCTGTAGCAATTCTGCGCCAGTCAGATTCTTAAGAGGCTATACAACCGTGAATTTACTACGTTAAACTAACCCGCTACTTGAAACGATACTTCACACCAAGTTCTGTAAATACTCTGTTTGACCACGTTAAGAACAAAATATATTTTTTGTTTTTTTTTTTAATAACCACTACCAATAATTGGGGATGGATGAGATGAGGTATTTCTGAGTTTGAAATTTAATAATTTATTGATGATCAAAGCTGAATAATATTTTAACAGCTGACCTTTATGAATGTCGTAAAACCTATTATTCGTTAGATATTTCTATACGAAAAATAACTTATTTAGTCGGCAATCTTCAAGTAAGCCATAGGACAGTAAGTAAAATTCTTACATCTGTGATTATCTTTTCATAAAATAGAGATTCAAAGTAAGCCATATCAGCAACTTCTCAGAAGTACCTTCCCTTGGATGTGGAATACCCCCTTGACTTTTTTTTAGTGTATACTTTTTTTTTGAATTCTAAATTTAAGATTTATTTATTTATTTTTAAATTTACGCGCCTATGTTGGTTCCCTGACTACACAACTCTGGTAAAGAACCAACAAGAAATCCAGAGCGTCCCTAAACATTGAAATCACTCGTGTTGCACCATGGTCCATTCAATGATTCAGCCTCTTAACAAATCTACTCAAATAGTGACTAGCTGTTTCAGTTAAAATTATTTTATTAGATACTGCTTGTAGTACTCAATTTAAAGTTGCTAGGTCAAAATGACAAAACTATCAAGTAAAACTTGGACTTTCATATTCAGCGTACAGTCATTCTGTTTACTATTCAATAGAGAACTTCTATCTAGTCAAAATTGTAAAAACTTCCGTAATACATTCGTCTTTGTTATATTTAAGACAAGTCAGATAAGTACCAATATCTACATTAGAATTTTATCCATATTCTAAAAATCTCTCAAATAAACTTAGATATAAAAATGGTTTCCATGATTTCGGATTTAGAATAATATTTAAGGCTATGTCTGTGCCGGATGTTATATTGACTAAAATAGCAACATGAACATTTTATTCGTTCACTTATACAAAAAAGAAGTAGGTAAGTCTTATAATGTTGTATGGCATTTTTACCAAAAAAGTAGCTTCTCACTATTTATCTGACCCAGATCCATAGTATGGGTTAAGTAGATACTCAACTAGACCAAGTTCTGGACTATTTCTGTTGAACCAAGACTTGTACTACTTGTCTTGAAATTTATAAAAGCTTGAAAATGTCCTTTATTTTTAGAAACAACCTTCAGCAAATCAATTTATAAAAGCTTGAAGATGTCCTTTATTTTTAGAAACAAACTTCAGCAATAAAATTATGCGATTTACATACTTCCTGGATTCGGAATAATTTTCAACGTTATTAAGGCTATCTCTCGGCCATTTATGATTTTACTATATGACGAACAAATAAATGAATCTACACACACCTGACGAAGTATAGACGCCTTAACCATTTCAGTATAAGGTTGACTATAGTAGTACTGCTTTGCTTGACTACAGAGGAGCTATATTTTAGTCTCCTGGCGAATATAAATTCATTTTTACTAATATACCTTTATTTTCAGGTAAAGTAATTTATAAATCGAAAACATTCCTTCTCCAAAAAGCTGCAAACTCGCAATAACCAAACCTTTTCCCAATATATTTATATAATTGAAATCTTTCCTATTTATAGGGAAATTTATGATTCCAAAATTATTTAAACTAAGCTATGTACATATGTACTGAAGCTTTATTTATTTTAAAATAAAATGCTTTATCTGAATCTATGAAATTCACAATTTCGATATCAAAATCACCAACTTTATTTAAGGCTGATCATGTGATTTTTCTCATTGAACACTTTATCATGGAAACCACTCTAAATGGATTAAAATATGAACTTGAAGTCTGCCCTAATTGATAAATGAGTAACTATGGACCCGAAACTATTCTTTCTAGTTGCAAATTCAATACTAGATAATTTCACTGGATGCAAGACTTTACCAAAATAAACCATTTTTATGAAAGGTTACTGCAAAATTGATCAAACAATTATTACAGAATTTGAAACACTTTCTTAGTAATATTATATGGAAATATCTCTGATTTTTATTGAGAGAATATTACTTCCAAATTATTCATTCTATTTGCAAACCCACATAAGATTTTACTCGGATTTTCACAACAAAAGCACTCACTTCAAACACGTCACCTACCCTACTTAAAGGTCAAACTTAGTTTTCTAAAAAGTAACACTTCACTTCACAAACCTATAGTCAAGAGATTGTTTCTGATCAATTCCAGATTCTCTCGGTCACAAACCTAAATAATAATCAAGAATTTTCAATATTTCTAGTAACCTGACTGCTCAACCATTTTCCTACCTACCTCTCTAACACAAAATGTTACAGGCAACAATATTGGAACCTTCTGGAGTTCTGTCCTACCCACTCAACTTCTCACTCTTTCCCGCGTTCTTTTCTATCCCGTAAATAAATTACCACCCTACATCGAAGCATGATAATACTTACTTATTAGTAAGTATAACCTTGAAACTGAAAAATACCAATAATAGATTACCTACCTATGATTTTACCTGCCTATCATGTCCTAAAACAAATATCCCTAAGCTGTTGGGTGTGTGAATATTTCAAAACTGGAGGAAATTCCTCACATTTACATTTAATTGCGTATGTCAACAGACTCGGGGTGCAATGAGTTCTGGCCTATCCTAGCTAATATTTGATGAAGCGAGGTGAGTTAGTCCTCTAAATGTGCCTAAAAACCTATTACTCCCTAGCCTATCCCTATATGGGTGCAATATGTACATATATAGATAACAAGGATACTTGTGGCCAAAGAACCTACAACCACAAGCAGATAGGAAGGAAAATAAGGTACCCTGCCAAGTGCAATGCAGGAGGAAAGATTTTCTCTCGTGTACAAGCCAGTCTCAACAGGTACAATTAAGGCGCATCTAGCGGACCTCGCCCGAGAGAGGGAATCACTGAAATCGGAAAAACACTCCCGGCGATACCCTACATTATTTGTCCTATACAATTTCAAGGTTATTCCTCGCCATACCAGCTCGAGAAACACCCATGCTACCCACCCCAGCAACCCCAAACTAGCTACGGATCCTATATTTAATTTACTGAAAGCTACGGTACGACTTTAATACTTTATCAACAAATCGCGATTCAAAAAGAAACTTGCCTCACAACTTCCCCTGGCCAGCCAAACCTCACGCCGAAGCGATCATCAGTTTCAAGCCTTCGCGACCAAAACATCCGGCAATACCTACATAAGGTAGCCCAGAATTCTTAGGAATTCATAAGACAAGCCCACTTTGAATATCTAATAAACTATTGATTATGCGCCCGTGACTCTAAATTTTGTACATCAAAACCGAAAATTAAACATTTAGGCTAAACGAGTGCCTGCCGCTTTAAAAAAAATACCTTTGGCAAATACGTCTGCATTGCCCAAGAAGAATCTGCTAATCCCCCTGCAAAAGCGCGCGCAATGGCCTTATAAAACCTTCTCTCCTACTCCTGTTCGACGCCCACGCAACCTTTCTAGATGTCTTTCTATTGGCTAGCCGTCGCCGCTCCAAATCGTACGATATTACGTCACACTAACCATCTCACTGCCTTCCTACAACAAACTTGTTTTAACCAGTTCTTCTATCATCAATTGCTGAATATATTTTAGCCTCTTTCCCCCTTAACCCAAGGTTCAATTTTAGTAACAATTTGTTTTCGCGCCTACAAATCCGATTTCTCCACCGCGGTTTGAATACGCCACGTGTAGTTCTGATAATTTTTGAATCTTTCAAGAACATTAGAATTCCAGCCGCCATATTGTTTGCTACACAACAATACTATGCTTTTTAAGATCTTAATGAAATAATGAGCAGCATGAACATTTTGTCACAATGATGTTTAGAGTTACAAGGGAAGGTGAAACCCTTAATGGTTCAATCATTCAATATTTCCTTTACTTTAAGTTGATTATTCATCTAAGCACATGAGTTTTGGTGGACCCTTCGACCTGTGGTTGGTTCCGTCTCAGTTTGGAATGTTGCCACTTTACCGAAACTTCTAAGTATTAAGGTTCATACATCATCTGTATGTTTATTATGAATAAGTACATAATAATTGTCCATTTTAGTGATACCCAATGACAGCATACCATGTGGAATGTTACAAAGTGAATAAGAATTAAGCTATGGTAGATAAAGACAAGCTTTACATCAATTGTTGGGAATAAACGTTTGTGCTTTTCTTCATACATTACACCAGCTTCTTTTGCTCTCACAATATACCGAATGTAACTCAACAGGTATCTTTTAATAAAAACACATGGTCATACTGAAATCATACTAAACAACTTTTCCAAAGAAACATACTTGTGGAAATGAAAAAATATTTTCATGTTTCCCTACTCATTTTGAAAACCTACTGTAAATTTTGAAAGGGCACTAGGCGGGCAGGTTCAACTTTGTTTTTTCAATATGTTACTTTGGAAAATTTGTTCAGTATGAACAGTATATTACGTGGTTTCATTTAAAGATACCTGTCCATTTATATACAAGATACACCACTCCAAGGAGACAAAAGATACATATTTACAAATTTCGTTAGGATCGGAAATTGTTTCGCGTTTGCAAACCAGCATTTGTATGATTGTGATACGATCATTTAGAAATGATCGTTTAGAAATGATCTTCATTTAAAAATGCACGAATAATCTCGCCCACTTGCACCCGCACGCACCTTGGTGCGTAATATTTAGACTTGCTCAATTAGTGCGAAACGCATATCTTGAGCCGGATATCCGGCCTCCGGATATCCGGCTATCCGGCCTAGTGCCTCGCCGGATATCCGGTATCCGGTATCCGGCCAAATCACTATCCGTTTCATCTCTTATTTCAATCAAAATATTAAAAAAAGAGCTTTTTAATGCATTTAGAAGCAGAAAGCTCCACGGCGTGCACGTAGCCAGAGAATATAAAGTATTGACGTAGCAATCAAATTAAATTTTAAGCTTATTTTCATTTCTTGAATTAAAAACACTTGTTCTTATAGTTTCACTTTATTTATGTTAACTCCCAACCGGTTTCGGATTTTTTACTCCATTTTCAAGGGAAGATGATAATTAAAATATTTCACTGACTCCAGGCACTAGCTCTGAGCATTACGTTGCTCCAATATATATGTACTTACAAATACAATATACTTTAATATACTTTAATTAAAAAAATATATGTTTCCGACTCATTTTTAATGTTCCGTACCCAAGGGGAAACAACGGGACCCTATTACTAAGACGCCGCTGTCCGTCTGTCTGTCCGTCTGTCACCAGGCTGTATCTCATGAACTCATGAAATAAGACAGTTGAAATTATCACAGATGATGTATTTCTGTTGCCACTATAACAAGAAATACAACAAAATAGAATAAAATAAAAATTTAAGGGGGCTCCCATACAACAGACGTGTTTTTTTGCCGTTTTTATAGATAATGGTACGGAACCCTTCGTGCGCGACTCCGACTCGCACTTGGCCTGTTTTTTTGTTTAAACGGTCCGCAGACAAAAGCGGTCGAGCTGTTTTTGAGCCATACATACCGCAAACGATTCGTTGCACAGATGCATAAAAATTACCCTTTTCTTTTCAGATCCGAGCAACAGTTATAGGCACGTTATACACATATGCACAAATCCTGCACCTAATCCACATGCATACCTTCCAATACGTTGAGGAAGCCATCGGCATGTACACAATGTGCTACGTGTTCGCCGTGGTGAACATGTTCGGTGCCGTGCACGCAGTGTTTGGCGTGCCAGATACCAGAAATAAGAGTGTTAAACAGATCGAGAAGTCATTGAAACGGATACCAATTTGGAAGTTATTATGATATGAAATAAAATTTGGGAATGAAAGCTGGTTTGGATTTTATTTTGAAGTCATAATTATCGAGAGTGAAAAAGAGACAAAACTTATATTATTTTGCTGTGCATCGTCGTCCCGTGTGACGTCCGTGCTTTGATGCCAAAGAGTAAGGTATGGTAGACGCCAACTCGATACTGATTGTCAGACCAGTAAGCCAAGTTTTACCATGCTACTCGCGAATCAAAACAAAGTCGCTTCCCGCTGTCTGTCTGTCCCTATGTATACTTAGATCTTTAAAACTACGCAATGGATTTTGATGCGGTTTTTTTCAATATATTTTATTTTATATTATTTTATTCAGGTAACAAACAGTCACAACACAAATAGTAAATATAAAAAATAACAAACACAGACTTTAAGAACCATAACAATTAAATACAAGAATAATTATGATACAGTTTTACACTTACATAATTTACATAAAATGAGATTAAGCGCTACACAACATAGCGTAATATGCTAGTGAAGATACGAGGATGCTATTTAAACAGTTATTTAGCTGCTTTGGTTTTTAAAAGAGTTAATGCTTTCGTTAAACAAATCGATGCCACTAAGTTTTTCGTTGTACAGTTGGGTTGTACGTGTAAAGAATCTGTGTTTAGCATAATTGGTACGACAAGTTTCAGTGTGAAACTGAAAAGTGATACGACGTGAGGAGGTACGTGGAATCTTAAATTTAAGAAGACTCAAAAGGTTCGAACAATCTATGGTGTTATTAAGTAATTTACTTAGAAACATAGCATCAATAAGTGAGCGGCGCTCGGCCAGACTATGCAAGTTATGATGCTCGGCAAATGTTGGTTTAATATATTCAGAGCTGCTAGGTCCCGTCCTGAAAAAGAGGGATTTTAGAAACTTGTTTTGTATCCTCTCAATACAGAGTGATTCAAGAGCAAGGTTTATACGTATAAAACATGCATAATATAGTAGAGAAACACTGATAGTTTTAGAGGTTTCCAATGTGATGTCGTAAAAAAACACACTTTTTTGCGCTTACATTGCAAACGCTGGCTGAACCCTACGAGATAGATCAAAATAATGTACTACAGTATTATACACCTTAAAAAGGTCTACAAAAAATCCCCAATGGTATATGTTTATCTCTTAGGGATGACCCACAATAACCATTTTTTATCCTTTACTTTTTACGAAGCGATTTTAAGCAAAACAGCTTTAATCCTTATCCAATTAAGTACCTTAAATACTGTAGGATATTTAGATTCAGCATTGCACCCGTGCGAAGCCTAGTCGCTAGTAGCTTATAACCACAGAACACATTACCTATATGCTTATAACCTATCTACACCTTTTTTTTTAATATCATTGGTTTGCCCCGTATGAGTGACACAATACGGTGCACTGGAAACTCAAAATAAGTAATAATAAACCAAGAAACACAGTCCCTTATCAAATCCAATCAAACTATGATAGAAATAAATTTCTATGTTTGAACACTTAGCGATTTATCTATCGCAAGGAGATATAAATTAATATTATAATCATTGCAGTATAGAAACGCAGAAAGAAAAGTAAATCTGGATGTGAGGAGCTCTGAACCCGGTTCATTATGGAAATTGTATTGAAGCTACCATAATATCGTTCCTACCACAGAACTGGTTCCTACGTACTTAAATGAAATAAAATATCTGCAAATGAGATTTTTTAAATGGCTAATCAGTAAAAAAGAAAAATAAAGATGTAATAAAGTATACGAAAAATTGTTTTCAATGCATGTGCTCGTAAAGGCCCACTTTTTATGCATCAAAACCGAACAGAAAGTCGGTTATTTTGCCCTAGGGCTTTATTATTATTTTTTTTTTATTTGTTTGCAATGGTTGGCTAACCTGCACCCTTTCCTGTGTACCATAGATGTTATACTTTTTTTTCCACTGTTTAACGGCTCTGGATACAATCCTTTTGAGCCAATCATAATTGAAAGTTCACAAGATTATATTTGTTTTCATTTCCTCACACTATGCATTGAAAAACGTAGTATGATACACGGGCGTAAAAGCGATAAATTACTCGGTTACGTTTAAAACAATCGCTACGCTCGTGTTTTAAATCGTCCTCGTATTTTATTCCTTTTCGCCCTCGTAGCATAAACTACTATTAAAATTTGTGATGTTATACCAGTAGACTGTATACTAGTGTACTACTGTTATACCAGTAGCTGCTCAATCCGGAGAAAAAGTAAACTAAAAACTAAATATATTGTACCAAGATTTTTATTTTTTATTTTATTTTATTTAGGAAACAAACAGTCATTTACATATAATAAGAAATAAATAGACGATAACAAACAGACCTAAAGTCCCATAAAAGTGAAACACTTATTGCAAATTTTCGAACACAATTAAACTAGATGGAATAAACTAAAAATATGCTAAACATTAAAGAACAAGCAATATTAAGTATACATTAATTAATTACTTATATAATAATAGTAGTTTAACAATAATATATACACAAAAATTAAAATAAAAAATGCAAAGAACACATTCAGAATAAAGCTTCTCCAACTTTATGTTTATAACCAGATAAGGATAATGCAAAGATACTCGTATCTACATCGCTTAGACACGTGTTATACGTGTTAGAAGCACGTCGGAAAAAAGTATTTTTTGCATAATTTGTTGAGCAGAAGTGTAAATAAAAAGTATCTTTTGAACGTGAAGAGGCACGAGGAATTTTAAATGTTACTTTTTTTAGTAATGCATCGGAATCAATTTTATTGTTAATAATTTTGAAGGGAAATAAAGAATCTAAGTACTTGCGTCTACTTTGCAAGGATGGAATACTATGGCGTTTAGACGCCCTCTCATAACCTTGAAAAAAGTTTCTTGTTCGATACTCAAGATATAGAAATTACTGTGAAATGAGAACAGGTGCCTACTTAATACCAACAATATTTAATTAAATTCCACGGGACATTGATGAAACCTTAAATGATAGTAAAATAAGTAAAAGTAGATTTAAAAATATTTTAAAAAAGTTGCTTTCTTCACCTCACCCAACTCCATAAACAATTTTATTTTTCATTTAAAAACTATGCTGTAGTATTCCATATAAAAACATAAATTATTACTTACCTGTATACATTGACGTACTTTTTATGTCAATGCCTGTATAGAACCATTTAAATATAATGTATAAATACGTACCGAGAGTATAGCCGATAAACTGCTGCGCAGTTTGGCTTTAATTTTTGTAAACAAACTTGTATATTTTCTGGTAAATAAATAATTCATTCATTCATTCATTCATTCGTTCGTTAAAAATACGTTTATGCATATAGGTATAGTGAACAGTTGGTATACAATATACATGGCTCTTAGCTAAACGTTTTATTTTAGGCGTTATAATAATTTTTTATATTTTGTTACAAATACATCGTCAAAATCGACACTTTTTTAAGTTATTTATCTGCTATTTAAATCTAGTTCTAAATTAAATAAATTAGTATAACAATTTTGGGACCTTTTAGATTCTGGACTATAAGAAACGCGATTGGAGGAATTTCACTCGATAGAAATAATTAATGAAATGAGGTCTAAATTAACACTCTTTTTGATATTTTGACAAATCGGGATAGCATACAGACTTCAAAAATATTTATTTAGATGGGTTTTAGCAGTACCTAAAATACTAGTTATGGAAATTGCCATAGCTATTTTAGTTTATTTTGGATTAATTTAAAACCAACTTTTTGACAATTTTCCCCGATTCCGTCCTTCTCGCACTGCGTGTCTTTCCGCTTGGAGTGACGGGGACCTTTGCACGGACGATATATCACCTTAAGGTTAAACATCAGTCATTGAACTGTTGGCGTGAACTACCACAAACCAATATCTTTTTCACTTTCAAATTCTTAACAAAAAAAAACAAAGTTAAGTTATGCACTTTGTACCGAGCGACTGAAGGCCCACTTGCAAGGTTAGCTAGCTTTGTATTTGTATGTAATGTTGTTAACTCTATGTTTTGAAGTGACAAGGGCAATCCATGAAAAGTTAATTACTCTAGGTAAGGTTGCTTGGTGAACGTAGACCTAAGTTAGTGGTAACAAAAAAAGGTAAAGTTGAATGTTTTGATGACTAGACAGGTTAAAAATGTAGCCCCTAGCTATATTGAAACATATGAATCATGCTCACTAATAGAGCACATAATCGTACAAAAATACGTTTTTTTTCATGTTTTTTACTATATACTTTCCAAATTTCGAATAAATGGCTATGCGATATGTGACTGTAGGGCCTTCCCCGCAACGAGCCTCTTACCCCAGCCATCAATGAAAAACATTCCCGACTTTTGACGGTCGATATCTTTATTTTTAACTATTAAATACTAAAGAGAACTTATTTGTCTTTTTTATTCAGTTTACACTATATATTTCTATAAAAGCACTTTATTATAATAATCATTTCCAGATCTGTCTGTCAATCATCCACTTAATTTTATGACACTTTAACATATTTTATTCATTTTACTTAATTCCAGTGACGCCGACTTTACAAGTCGAAATATATCTGGAAATGATTATTAAGAAAAAAAAAGTACATATTTTTAAAAACCTACCTACTTATTACATTATATACATACTTTTTTTTTCTTTTGTCTTTCATTTTTCTGTCAATCATCCACTTCCTTTTATGACATTTTAACTATTATATTAATTTTACTTAATTCCACTGACGCCAACTTTACAACTCGAAATATATCTGGAAATGATTATTATAATAAAGTGTTATTATAGAAATATAAAGTGTATTTTTAATTATGAAACGAGACAATAAAGTAACAAAACATATATTTTTTATTTCGAACATAGAACATAATAATCCTTTGATATAGCTCGGAAGTCATTATCAACCTGTATTGCGCCTTTCACCCTATACCCCATGACTTGACACATTCAGTTGAGCGTAAACCAGGGCTTTTCAATTAAAGAGTATTGCTTGACCCCTTACGAGCAAAAATATTAGTTTCGTCCACGATGCCCCTTGCATATTTTTAGATTTTGTACAGTTACATATATTGCTACGAAAAATAATTTTTACTCTTATTTTTGCTCGCCCATTGTATCATATCAGTTTTAACAAAATATAATAAAAAGCGAACGAAAGAACTTCAAAGACAGTTTTATTTTTCATCATAGCTTAAATAATTTATAAATGAGGAAATGACGAGACCAAAGGCCTCAAGAAAATGTGTTTTTGGCGAGTTTAATTTTATATCAGTTTTACAATAAAAATTGCGAAACCCCGCGTTTAAAAAAATTAATAAAAAATATCAGAGCCAGAAAGCCAAGCTACAAAAATTTCATTTAGTTTATTGTGTTATTTTTTGTATTTTTGCTACACGTTTTGCAAGATCTGATCAAGCCGCGGTGCTTTTGCAACTCCCCTGGGAGTCATGCGAGATCCACAATTTGAAAGCCTCTGGTGTAAATCAATACCACGCCTAATACTTTTCACCAACTCAACGAATAATAAGGTAATTTGTAGGTATCAAGGAAATGATAGGAAAAGGTTCGGCTGTAAAGGGCGCCCACGTCGAATGACCTCCATAAACAGGCTCTTAGAAAAACGCGTACACCTCAAGAATCTAATTTTGTTCAATTTGGATTTATGGTTGACTTCGTAGGAATTTATGGTATTCCTGGGGAATCATCATATATATTATGTGGCAGGAAAATAGTAAAATTCGGCATTTTACAAACGCCGTCGTCAGTTTCGAAACACTCGCTATTTTTCAATTAGCCGTTCGGCAAAGTCTAAAATGGCCGCCATTTGTAAAACGACTTCGTCATTTTCTAAACTGCTAAAACAGAAAGTTTTTCACCAAAAAGGAGCCGAGCGAAGCGACCCTCAATACTTAATTCTACCGAATTCGGCATCTTCTAAGAAAATAGCGAGCGTTAAGAAACTGTCGACACCGTTTGCAAATGGCGGAATTTTACTATTTGCCTGCGACATATAAGAGAAATCCTGACTCAGTCACTCACTGACTGACTCATCAACGCCCCGCCCAAACCCCAAAACCTAGATAGCTGAAATTTTGCACAAAGGTTCCCTGTACAATTTTTTTTCAAAATAAAAGAAAAAGCCCTAAAACCTTATACTAATTAAAATATTATACTAAATAAAACATTATACTAAATAAAAAATAACCGTTGCCGTCGGGTGCGGTGCCCAAGAAGCTGGCAGCATTACCCAGTGGGATCGCCAGACTGATCCTCTCTCTGGCCGAGGTATGCCTCAGCCCTTGGGTCACCAGAGGCGTCGATCAAACGTGCCGAAAGTTCTTTGAAAAGGCGACGTGCGCTCGGACCCCACGGCCCCAGGGTTTCAACACCAAAAACATTTACAAACATACAGTTAACACACAACGGTTTTTTAAAATTCGAAAATTATGTCAATAAAAAATAATCAATCTAATAGTTTAAATGTAGGGACATAGTCAAAGAAAACCTTAATCATTCTCGCATTACATTCATCAATCTGTTCTTCAATTCTTTATATTTTCCATTTCATTTTGATAAGAATAATAATTATTTATTTGTCTTCAAATTCAAACACATACAAACATATTATTTTAATAAAAATTAGGTAGAAAACAAAATGGTCAGCGCTCAGGAGGGTCCTGCTTGTGAAAACACAAGTAGGAGCTGATTTTCAGTCCTGGCCAGATAAATAATATGGGACATTATAAAAGTATAACTCATTTCATTAAAATAACACTGGATTAATATATATATGTATAGGTATATAATAATAACTATGATAAATAATTATTAAATCAATTACCATGTACTCAGCAAATTATGTCAGAAAAAAGATGTGGTTGTGAATTCTAATGAAAATATCGTAGACACATCAGATTTTGTTTATAAAATAGAAAACTTTATAACAGATCCAATATTTGAACAAATACATAATTTAGTATTAAATACTATCACTTTTCCTTTTTATAGCAGCTGAGTCAATCTTGGATCATAAAAAACAGTAACATAAAATTACAAATCGTTTATAAAAAAATACTTGTATGACGGTGAGGTTTTCTTTGTCTAAAACTGTCAGTTAAGTGTACGTCATTAGCACACAATGGAGGGGTTCCGCAGATGAAGTTTTTTTTTTGGAGGTGTTATCTGCATGGAACAGTTGACACGTCATAAAATTTACAAATCGTATTTAAAAAATATTTGTAGTGCATTATACGATGGATGGGTTCCACATATGAAGGGTTTTTGAAGTGAAAACTTCTTTAGGTGCTTTGAGCGATTTTTGTTAGGAGAAAATCTTGTAGGTTCGCGTCACCAAGTGGCGTGCACAGAACTTTTTGCTGGAAAAGCAAGCAATTGGTCAAGAATAGCAATAAAAAAATTATGAAAAAGTTTAAATATCACTTTGAAAAAAAAAGTTTGTATAGGAAAAACGAATTGAACACAAAAAAAAACTTAACTAATTTTAATCGCTTTTTGGTTAGGTTATGTTTTAGTGCGGTGTTTAACCGAATCGAGTCCATTGTCTACCCTGGCTTCATACAAATATTTTTTTTTCAAAGTTTTTTTATTGTTGTTCTTGACCAATTGTTTGCTTTTCCAGCAAAAAGTTCTGTGCACGCCACTACAGACGTGGTGCACTTGGCCAGCAGTGAAAAGTGTTCACTTCTGTCGATGTCGGCAGATCCCATGCTCGGTACGCTCATAACACAAAATAACCACTTACAGCATGTTTACTCCGCATAACTAGCGAAAACAAGCGCACGCACACATAGACGCCGCCATACGTACGACGATCTCGGAGATACTTGGGTGAATGACAATTCGAAATTCTGCCGGGATCATCATACGTACGCTCACCAATATGCTATGATGTGGTGCACTTGGCCAGCAGTGAAAAGTGTTCACTTCTGTCGATGTCGGCAGATCCCATGCTCGGTACGCTCATAACACAAAATAACCACTTACAGCATGTTTACTCCGCATAACTAGCGAAAACAAGCGCACGCACACATAGACGCCGCCATACGTACGACGATCTCGGAGATACTTGGGTGAATGACAATTCGAAATTCTGCCGGGATCATCATACGTACGCTCACCAATATGCTATGATGTGGTGCACTTGGCCAGCAGTGAAAAGTGTTCACTTCTGTCGATGTCGGCAGATCCCATGCTCGGTACGCTCATAACACAAAATAACCACTTACAGCATGTTTACTCCGCATAACTAGCGAAAACAGGCGCACGCACACATAGACGCCGCCGTACGTACGACGATCTCGGAGATACTTGGGTGAATGACTATACGAAATTCTGCCGAGATCATCATACGTACGCGTCTATGCATGTGTGCGTCTGTTTTCGCTCCGTCGTCGAGTCGGCCTTCTGGTAATATCTATTTTGTGCTCATAACCTTAGATATTTTTAATGTAACTCTTTCGGCATTTGTTAATATTTGTAAATTGTTTTAAGTTTGCAGTTTTTTTTGTTTTTTATATTTCATATTTGTTAATTTTTGTTATTGTATCGCTTCACTTAAGTTATGATATGTACCAACTGTAAGTAGGTTAAGGTTCTGCTGTTAAATAAATAAATAAATGTTTTTTTTTGGGTGTTTTCTGCGTATAATTAAGCTTTATTTAAAATGCAATTAAAAAAATGTGACAATTAACTTTTTTTTGTTTTTGGACCTTTCGCATTTATTCAAGCTTTACCGCGGTTGGACGGACATATCTCGAGGTTTTATTAATAAGGTTTCCCATTCTGTAGAGAACCCTAGAAAAACCCTAACACGCAATAAGCTTTTCACACGCAATGTTTCCGCGCACTCAACAATCATTTCCGTTCCCAAACCACCAGGGAATTATGGATCCTATTGCGTATGCATGTGGTTCCAAATGAACCCCATGAGCCTAGTTAGCTAAAGTTCTATCTAAATGGGAATGGGTTCGGTAAATTCCGAATTGGGCTTACATTGCAAGATTGTAGGGCCCCGTCAAAAATAAAGAACGCACAGTTGCGACGACGGTAGCGAACTTGACACCCGCAATGTTATATGGCAAGTATTGTTTCAATAAATTAACAATCGATGTTGATCCGACAAGAAAAAAATTAATTTGACACATTTCTTCGGAACCGGAACCATATGCAAGGTGACTTTTTGATCATCGTCCAAATTCATACTGGAGGCTTGATAAGTGATCAGTATCTTGGATCAGTAACAATTTTTGTGAAATTCGTAAAATTTAATTTCGGCTTCCCATAGAAATTCAGTTCCAGTCCCGAGTGAATCACTATGGGGAGTCGAAATTTCATTTTACGCATTTCACCAAAATTCTTATTGATCCAAGATACTGATCACTTACCAAGCCACCAGTATGAATTTGGAGTCCAAATTCATTCTGGTGGCTTGGTAACATTTTTAAAATAATAAAATTTAAATTTAAATTTTTAAATTAATAAAATTTTGGACGATGATCAAAAAGTCACCTTGTATATATTGCTTTTTCAGTATAATACGAGTTGCTCCGCAGGCCTCTTAAGGTTTTGACAGTGGATTTGCAACTTTTTATTTCTTTATTGTTAATAATTCTTGTTGGATTGAATTGAAAATATTTATTTTTACCAAAAAAGATTTGTAAAATAATTAGTGGCAAACTAATTTGCAACAATGAATTGCCTTCCCGAGATTACACCAGATAAAAAAGGTAATCTAACAGCCCATTAAAGGTTTTCAGGCTTCTTTTATTTTGCTAAGTGTTGTTTGCTAACCTTACCTATTTTTTTTTCCAAAATAAGAATTGTACAAAACCTCATACAATATTTATGTGTCTGTAACACAGAAAAAACTTAATCAAAAACTTGCCCTCAGATGTCCCTTTTATATTTTATAGGTACCCTATTAAAAATTGCAAAAAAGCAGCAGCGTAGCTCAGTGGTAAAGCGCTGGCCTTTCAATCTTGAGATGCAGGTTCGATCCTCGGTCGGGCATGCACCAATGAGTATTTCAGAATTGATGTTCATAGTATTTGTGTCTACTTATCACTTGTCTTGCATCATTAATCGTATTTGTTGTTTAAATACAGCATATGGCTTCGACCAAAATAAAATAAATGGACGGGCCATAGCGTTAAGATTTTTGAAGTCTGTAAAGTGAGCGCCGGCTCTCACTTCATCTCTGTCTCTGTCTGTTAGAAGAGTGACACGTACGCTTATTATTACATGCCATCCAAATAACTGACGAAAAAATGCCTTCTTGTGCATTTCCAAAGTGCAAAAAGCAAAATAAAGACTTACAATTAGGTATTGAAGTATAGTATATATCCAATTGCTTAGACTCGTTATGAGTGACCAAATTGTAAAGACAAGGCCCGTCCATTCATTTTATTTTGGTCGAAGGCATATGGTACATAATACACAGGAATTATAAATTCCTAACTACTTTGGTTTTTGAGATAGACCCCGTAACAAAAATGGTCTAAAAATGTCAAATTTGATACACCCCATTTCTTAATTATATTTGAAGATAAAAAAAAATTAAATACACTTATATTTGTGGATATATTAATAATTTAAAATATTCCGCTAAACACTCTTACCTTGCTATTCAAAATGCAGACTCAAGGACCGCCCACCCTCCCGCATAAAATATGCACAAGCAAAGCAAGCAGTACGAGCACAAAATAAAGCGATTTTAAATAACAAGCAAGAAAACTTATCGACACGTATTTCGCCTCAGCAAATATATATATATATATATATGTATAGTTTTCTTCCTTGTTATTTAAGATTGCTTTATTTCGTGCTCGTGCTTGCTTTGCTTGTGCATGTTTTATCCGGGAGGGCGGGCGGTGCTTGAGTCTGCATTTTGAATAGCATGGTAAGAGTGTTTAGCGGAATATTGCAAATTATTAATATATCCACAAATTCATGATGGACTTCTGCAAAGTAACGCCTTTTTCAATAAATTTTACATTTATATTCTCTACTCACTGAGCTCTAGACAATGACAGAAAGTAAGAAAAAAAATTTCATCCATGAAGCCACTTCTGAAAAATTATTTAATTAACTTTTTTATTCAATATCCGGTTTTGGGTCAACATTTTACACAACATATCAAAATTTCAGGTTTCTATCTCATTCCGTCTGAGAGCTGGATCCCCGTGATATATGGACGGACACACAGACAGACCGACAGTGGAGTGGCATTAATTGGGCTCCGTTTTGCACTTTGGGTCCGGAAACCTAAAGAATAAAAAGAATTAAATTCAAGGGGGTTCTCATACAAAAAAGCTCGATGAATGCTTTTTTTAACATCATGGAAATAGAAGATTGCAGGAAAAAAATTAGGGTTCCGCAATTAGAGGGAGCCGTGGCGCTATCATTTTTGCGGCTTGTGTGTGCCGATTTAATGTTGCTATGAAATAACGTCAATGAGTATACTTTTACCATGTTTTTAGGGTTCCGTACTCGTGTTGTGTGGTGGTACAGAACCCTTTGTGCGCAAGTCCGACTCGCACTTAGCCAAATTATCTTGACATTGACTCTGATATTTTCGGGAATCTTGCACTAAGGAACAAACGCTAGGCATTCACACAGTATAAAAAGTAGACACTACTTTAACTGGCCGGTGTCCTTGAAATCAATACCTACGGCCGCTCGGTGCCTAACCACACGCTAGGGCTACCAACTGACTGTTTACGTATTTTATAATGCTATATTAAATTACCGCTTTATCTTTTCATGAAATATTACGCAAATATACGTATATGGTTCATTACGAATATGTTATTTAGTGGAGTGTCAGTAGTCCTATCCTCTATTTTTGTTATTGTAAAACAAGTTCTTTGATGTTATTTATGTATCTAGAATAGTCAAATCGTGTTGAAACAATTAGTTTTTAGACGGGTTTCGGAACTGGGTGTACGTAAAAACCTCAAAAAGTTTCTGATACACAGAAAAATGTTTACGTGGTATTCTTACTTCCGAAAATAAATTAATTTCATTTCATTACGTAAAACTCAGGTTTGTTTAAAATTGGAAATAAATAAATAATTTTAATTATATCTATTTGGGTTTAATCTCTTGTTTCAAAACTGACTAACTATAGAGGGAATGGACTAAAAATTAATTAAATATGTATATAAAATTACAAAACATTGATTTACTGACAAATTATTTTATAATTTCGTGCCATAATTTACGAAAATGCGTTGGAGCGGCTTACGCCCTAGGGCCACAGCTTCAAGCTTCTGACGGCGCTTCTTGCTGCGCTGCCAGGCAGTTTTTGCGACGGGTTTTGCCTACCACGACACCCGTCGGCGCCATCATGTATAGCGCGCTCGACACTAGGTTCGTCCTGTGCGCTTGATCACTTTTTCAACCGCCCGCCTCCCCGCACACCGCCGTTGAAAGAGCGCAAGTCGCTCGAAGCCGAACAAAACGCGCGGGCGGCGCAGCGACCGATGGCCGGTTCAATACAACTTCATACATTTGCTCTCTCCACCGGCGCCGTTGCAAAAAGAACCATTTGGCGCGCCTCTCAAAGCCTGAAGCTATGGCCGAGGGGTTACAGTGTCAACGCGGCAACGTGCGTACGTAACTGCGGTGCGACCGCGACTGTCGTAAACTGAGTTGAACCGACTTTTGGGAGGGGTTCGTTTCGGCCCGTTTGTATGAAGATAGAATACTGTTTACTTTTCTTATACCGTGGCATTCAAGAAAACCTTTAGAAAGTTATCAAAATTGAGCAAATCTTGTACAAACAATGTAGGCAGGGTTCTGACAAAGCGAAGTTTACTGACAGAAGGCCGGACGCGATAGGCAAAGGAAGGTTCACCTTTTTTGTTGGAACCTTAATAATACACAATCGCGTTATTTCTACACGAAAATGGGGCAAAACTTTTGTTTAAATTTGTAACAAAAAAGAAATACTGCGTAAAAGAGATAAACGCGAGGATCTCGGAATTTTTCATAAAATTTGCTTTGTGAATTGTCGCAAAGTTTTTGTATAGAAACTTTATTGTACTTTGGGACAAATATCTTGCTTTTCTTTTAGCCAACATTATTGTGGTAAAGTTTTGAAGACTTAAACGGTTTTTTATACAATACAAGGTGGCATTAATTTACATGGACAAATTCATACTGAAGACTAAAGATACATACTGAAAACTCGGTAAGTGATCAGTATCAAGATTCGATGTTCCTTTTTGTGAAATTAGTAAATAATTTTTTTCGTGTTTCCTACAAACGTAGTTCCAGCCCCGAGTCAAAATTTTATTTTGCGAAATTAGCAAAAAGTATTATTGACCCGTGATACTGATGACTTACCAAGCCTCCAGTATAAATTTGGCTGCATAAATTAATTTCACTCACGCCTGTCGCCCAGAGGGGTAGACAGAGACTACAGATTTCCATCTGCTACGATCCTGACTCACCTCTTCCATATCCATCAATCAGTCGTACAAGCTCTTCTATTCCGGGTACTTTTAACATGGCCTTCTTCAGTATGTCACCAATTTGGTCAGCATACATCCTTTAAGGGCGGTCTGGTCGAGCTGTACTTCTAATTACGCATCATAAATTTCTTTCGTCACTCTAATTTCATTCATCCTCTCTACTACATGTCCTTAT
The DNA here is from genome assembly GCA_934047225.1 of Ypsolopha sequella. Classification (NCBI taxonomy): domain Eukaryota; kingdom Metazoa; phylum Arthropoda; class Insecta; order Lepidoptera; family Ypsolophidae; genus Ypsolopha; species Ypsolopha sequella. Next base: position 15,481,314 of record OW204005.1, on the reverse strand, counting down.
ATTTATAATTTTTTCCATCATAAAATTATCTGTCCGATTGTATTACGTATTATTCTAAATACTCTATATAAAAATGTGTGCAAATAAACATATTGTTACTTAGGTAGTAAGGACTAGAAAGTTCTATGTTCCAGAAAGTTCTATAATTTACTCAACGGACATACGAGAACATTCCATAAAACATTCCAGATCATTTCCGACAATGCTAGAATGTCTAATTCTATGTCTCTATACAGCCCAAAAAGCAAAATTTGATAAAACACCATCTTAATAGCTGTCAGGATATCGTGAACATTGCTTGGTTTTTACGCAAAGTTAAGGCGATATGCGAAAAAAATACGGGTGTTTCTTTTCTGTGTAATTCATGAAATACACGGAAAAATTTAATAAGTTTCTGGTATATGCATTTTGACCATATAATCTAGGCTTTTGAAATTGGAAAACATGTTTGGACACATTTTCCTCGATAGAAATAATTGTTGAAATGAGGTCTTCAAACACACTTTTTCTCCTCGTTTGTAGAGTAGGAACCATACACAGAACTCAAACATATTTTATTAGGTGTGTTTCAACAATATCTAGAGATTTGATATTTGAAACTTTGCTAGCTTTTTTAGTTTTTTTATAAAACTAACATTTTTCGCTTTCGCCCTGAATGACAGTGACAAAAATAAAATTCGCATAGCCTCTTAAGCAAGTTGTATAACTTTTATCTTTAGCACTGATGTATTACGTACACTAGAGAAGACGCCCAGACTTGTTTGTTTATAACACTCGTTAGAGCCAGCTGGCTCGAACTCACTTCTGTGATAGACGCTAGCCGCAACGTGACGTTTGCTTGAAGTTCGAAACCAACGAATATGCGTCCAGGTGTCCTGAAGTACTGCGTAAACCATTCGAGGAAAACAAGTAAGAGCGTGTGACTTTTCACACGTAAGTTCACTGTTTTCTCTATAAGATAAACTTATTTTGTTTAAAGGTAAATAAAGTTTATATCAACTAGTAACGATGGATCTTGAATTTAAAATACTTTGAAATTCTAATTTACAGAAACCAATGGAAACTTTGCAATGGAAGCGTACACAATACATGAGTAATAGGGTTTTGTTAAATAACTATTGAGTGAATTTGGAATTTAAGAGTTCTCTTTCGATTAATTAGAAAAAGGCGGGCTTTTCACAATCTGGGTGCGAAGCCGCTCTTAAGGCGCTCCCAGAAGAGTGACTCTCTGTCTTTTTCTTTACGTGTAAGGAGTAAAGAAAATAACCACACTTTTGTACTTTTTCGTTGTTTTATCGGTTTTTAAACTGTTTAAAAATAAGGGATATGTTAATAAAACCCACTTACGTGGTCGACCTAGAAAGTTTAAAGAGCAATATTACCAGATATGTTTCGTTAATAAAAGAGTGGAATTATGGAACTGGCATGATTTGAAAGGTCTTATTACATGCTGTGTTCGTGAATTATTTCTATCGGGCAAAGTTTCGTGTAACACATGCATGGAAGACCTAGATAAAAGTTCGAACTATATTGCGTATTTTATTTTGGAAGTTTTAGACGATATTTGAAAGTTCTATTTGACTTTGAAATTACTGATTTTGGGATAAGAGCGCCTTAACCCACTGAATGTTTCACCCGGGCGGGCCGCCGATGTACTTGTAGCTTCTTGTAGCCTTCACGAAGTGGAACGGGCCTGACTCTGTATAAGGAGACATTGATTGATTCAGACAAACTCATATTCTTGGCAAAGAGTATAAACTATTATTTGCTCTTGGTAAGTGATCAGCATAGACGAATACAGCCTACAGACTCCTCATAACAGACGACCGATTTCTGTCAACACATCTGACTGAACCAGCAGTTATAATTCACTACTCCAAAATTATATTTTTCGGTAGGCCAAACCAAAATGGCTTCTATATTTATTACTTTAGAGTCTTTGTCTTCGGGAAAGATAAGTTTGTGGCGCTACACGTAAGATTGGATGAGCCAATAGGATTGTAGTATCCTGTTTCTCATGCCTCGGATTGTTGACAAAATTATTTATATTAAAATCATCCATGCGTGACGCACCCACGGACAAATCTTTAACCAGTTCTCATGATGAATGTTATCTTTCCCTATTCTTACAATTAAAAAAGACTGCGTATGTGTGCGTTTAACCCGCCCGCTGTATTGTAAGTAGGTTTATATACCTAACTAGGTTTAAGTTATAAATAATATGTTTGTTTAAAATGTAGCTACCTACGGATCACCCGATATCTAGACAAACCTTGCAAGGTTTATTGATATCGTAGAATAATGTAATTGTGTTTTCTTTGATGATAATAAATAAATAAATAAATTTGTACGCAAGATGTTGAACAATAGACGTCTTTCTGGGCTGTATTGTCTATGGTGACCAATAACAGAGGAGAATGTTTCTTCCCGCGGAATATACAAAATTTAAAGAGGGTCAAAAAAATTAAAATCTCTAAAAAAGAGCCATTATGAATTATTTGAATGTATCAGTCAATGTCGCTTGATTTATTAAGACCCAAAGGTTGGCTGGAAGAAATTGCTTTTAGTAATAAGCCCACCTCTGTAATATATTGTGTTTTCATTACTTTGTATTCTTTATTTTTATTTCGTGTGTGTACAATAAAATAAAGTGTCCATTCATGCATTTAATTTTTACGAGTAGATCTGCTCACGATGAAAAAATCGGTCAAAATAAAGAAATTTTTATCCATCATAGCTTTTGGAATTTTCGATCCTATTTTATACAAAAAGCATCCATTTCACTACTGCTAAATGCTTTTACCTGGTTTTTCGTTCCAGAAAATTTATTTTCTGTTAGGGTTCCGCAAAAGGGTGAAAACCTTTACCTTGACGAAACTCTGTTCAAACTCGACTTTCGAAACTACATAAACTTTTCTTTTGATTAATAGGATAAGTTCCAAAAGTACTTAGAGTAATGTTCCAGTTAAGTTACTTTTTGTTAGCCGAAAATCGTTTAAGAAATGCACTTTATTTGATTACTTAATCATAAAAACATCTGTATTTATACGATTTTTATTAGATGCCATTCAAAACGTTGCTGGACCAGTGAATTTGCGTTTATATTTTAGAAATAATCTGTTTCGACTGAAGTATATTTTATTTTATTCAAATTCAAATTCAAAATACTTATTCCAACTAAGCGTTTACAGGTTACATTAAAATAAAAACTTAATAACTTAGTTACCCTTATCGGGGTATACCTTACCCTTATACTGTCATAAGAGTCATCGTCTATATCTAGTATTATTCATGTATGTTTATGTATTTGTATATCTAGCTTTATGTAAATTTACCATTTGTATGTATTTATACAATATTCCCTCTTTTTATATATTTTTTTATTGTATTATATATATATTTATTTATTTTTATATAAGTACATCATGTATATTATTTATAAAGTATTCATTACCTTTCTTATTTTTGGGCACTACCCTACATTTCCTACAACGCCCTAGGTTAACTGGAAGAAAAGGCTTTATACCGTTAAGTTCGCCTCTGTACAGACATTGTTATTGTGCAATAAAGAATTTTTATTATTATTATGTAGGTACACTTTTCAGTCACGGGCCCATAGGGACCCGGTCATTTGAAAGGCATTCATGGGGCCGAAGCCAACATTGAAGAGGCCTTTGGTACCATTTAATCTAAATGTGAGATGGCTGCATCCGTGGAGGCCTCTCCCTCAATGTATCATTGAGATACACTAACGGACAGTCCCCCACAGTTGCCAAACTATTGCCAGGAAGGAAGCGACTTGAAAATCTCTCACAAATTTCTCACAAATTTAAATATGGCAGATGGTGACTTGCTGCTTAATAACTATCCAACAGGATAGCCGTTGTGGGCCCCCTATCTAGCCACCATGGGGCGGCCAGGGGGCAACACTATGTAAGCAGCTAAGGCTGTCGAGAGGTGAGTCTGCGGGGCGCAAGATCCTTATACAGTCAAGTGCCCCGGGCGTTATGACATTTTACACTTCCAACCTGGAGCATAGGTTCCGCTCTTGCATCTCCACTCTGGCCGGCTGGTTAAGGCAAGCGCAGAGTCAGGGGGTGTGTTGCTGTGTGTATGTGTGTGTGTAAGCGAATGTGTGATAGTGTCCCCTGGAGGTAGGGTCCGTGGTGTCTCCACTCACCATCGGCTTGCCACAAGCCGCCCTGCGGTGACTGATTGCACTGGACGTACTGGACGTACCAGAGGGCGATGGGTTCGTCACATCCCTACGCCTTTTTATTATTATCGGGCACAGTAACAGTGTTCCGAGATTCGGGGTTCGGGGTTATGGCTTTTTAAGACGGTAAAAATTCAAATTTCTGAACAAAATAAATACCACTTGTTACCTTACAAGATGAAGTGCAGGTTCATTAAAAAAAATCACGGCAATAATGTATAGTAACTTCAGAAAAAAAACAGGAATTTCAAGAAAATCTCTTGAATAGCATTTGCAGCGCTACGGGTGTAACCTGAACTTGACATCATTGACATGTTTTTTTTTTCTGAAGTTACTATACATTAGTGCCAAGATTTTTTTAATGAACCTGTACTTCATCTTGTAAGGTAACAAGTGGTATTTATTTTGTTCAGAAATTTGAATTTTTACCGTCTAGAATCCCTTGCTACGCTCGGATTCTAGTCTAGAATCCTTTGCTTCGCTCTGGATTTAAACAATCACTTTCGCCCTAAAAACATTATTTTGGTCCCTTGTGGCACAATCTGCCATATAATAGGGGCTACAATTTAACATTTTTATTATTGATTGGGGCAAATTTCTATTATTTGTTCTGTGGGCAAAAGTAAATTATCTTTGTGTCGGGTATTAATTCGATGGGTATCTTTGTGTCAGGTATTAATTCGATGGGTATCTTTGTGTCAGGTATTAATTCGATGGGTATCTTTGTGTCAGGTATTAATTCGATGGGTATCTTTGTGTCAGGTATTAATTCGATGGGTATCTTTGTGTCAGGTATTAATTCGATGGGTATCTTTGTGTCAGGTATTAATTCGATGGGTATCTTTGTGTCAGGTATTAATTCGATGGGTATCTTTGTGTCAGGTATTAATTCGATGGGTATCTTTGTGTCAGGTATTAATTCGATGGGTATCTTTGTGTCAGGTATTAATTGGATGGGTATCTTTGTGTCAGGTATTAATTCGATGGGTATCTTTGTGTCAGGTATTAATTCGATGGGTATCTTTGTGTCAGGTATTAATTCGATGGGTATCTTTGTGTCAGGTATTAATTCGATGGGTATCTTTGTGTCAGGTATTAATTCGATGGGTATCTTTGTGTCAGGTATTAATTCGATGGGTATCTTTGTGTCAGGTATTAATTCGATGGGTATCTTTGTGTCAGGTATTAATTGGATGGGTATCTTTGATTTGTATAAATAGGTTTTTACCACTAGAGAATGCACCGCCGCGGCGAAGAACTGATGCCGGGCTCGACTGTGGAGGTGGTACCACCATCTTACTTGGAGACCCCTTCGAAGTAATTCGGGGAGAGTAAGAGGACAGCTCACAGGCAAAAAACCAGGAGGCCCACCATGCTCCAGGCATGGATGGCGGTATATCCGTCCCTAATAGCCGGGCCTTATATGGAACAGACTGGTGACGGGCAGCGGCGTTACTGGTGCGAGGGTTCCAGCACCGCGCTCACCAACCCGCCTGCCCAGCGTGTGTTAGTATGGGCAATTCTTCCAGGATGACCGCCGGGAGTGGCAAAGTCCTGGAAAGGCTTATGTCCAGTAGTGGACGAACTAGGCTGATGGATCGATGGATATCCGCAACAACCCTTGGTGACATAACTTCTTGTCAACACCCCAGGACACGTCAGTCAACCACATTGTGCACTACACGCCCTCCCCACTTGAACTTAGTTCAGAAGCTCTTATTATAAATATGGATGTTCTGTTATTACCATAGTCATTAAATATACAATACTAATCATATAATTTATCCAGTAACTCATATATAAGTACACTGTAATCTTTAGAGATGAGCCCTGGTACCTAAAATCTATTGCATTGTTTTTGAATGTGTGCGTTAACATAATGCCGACGCGCGCACAATATGAGTGCGCAATCTGTCTACCTACGGTCAGCAAACTGATCAGACTAGTAAAGTCGTAAAAATTGTTTATTAAATTAATTGTGCACTTAAGGCGTCCAACAATCACTGTGTTCAGATGAGCACATTTTGGTGCTGTCATAGTACGGTAAGGGCTAATCTTTACTTTTGAAATCTTTGTTTGGAATAACGTTAATTAAAACCATTATGAAATATTGAATAAGTATTTCTTTTGACCTCTCCAAGGTTCAAAACTATAAGTCGCGTTTACGATCGACAATATTTGGTGATTGACCTAATTGTCGTCAAACGTATCCTGGCCGACAGCTGACTGACTCCAATAAAACAATACAATATGACACTTGACCTTTTCTTCTGGTTTAGAGTATTTCCAGCTGAGTAAAAGCCACGGTTCTGGTTGAAGTATTTTGTATTTTGTGTTTTCTATCGATATTCGTACACACCCGCAATAAATCCAAATTAAATCGGACCTTAAATTGTCGGACTACTGAACCCACAGAGCCGCATTATAGGATGTGGAGGCCCCTGGACAATAACGAAGTAGAGGCACCTTCTTTGATTCAAGATCGATCATGTACTATAACAAAAAACAAAACTAAGAATACCCACAATAACATTATCCTATTATTATAACTCATGTTTTTTGGCAATTGTGTGATAAAACTTGTTGAATAACAAGCTTTCCAAATTTTAACACTTGTCACGCACGCCAGTATAGTTTGCCATTCTGACGCTTCGCATACAGTCCACTAAAATTAATATTTTAATCTTGATAAAAACACTTGTACTGTTTCACAATATCACTCTTTTATTAATCCAACCGGTTTCGCCTTACGGCATTATCAAGGAACTGTTAAATATAATAAATAAACAATAAAGGAATGTGTAGTTGTTGTTCACATTGCAGATGGTTCACCATCATATAAATGTTTTAATTTATTGGCGGAGCCAATATTGTGGGGGGCCCTCTCTTGTGGAGGCCCCGGGGCTGTAGCCCCGATTGCCCTCCCCTAAATCCGGCCTTGTGAACCCAGATCATAATGGTCTGTGAACTTCCGGAAATTCCGTGCGTATTTGTACGTAATTGTATGAAAACGTAACCAAATTGCTCGGCCTAGTGTTATTTATCGATTCGATTTGAAATTCGATCGAATTTATCGAGCCTCGAGATAGAATGAGATAGAAATAGACCGAGAATGGCGGTCCGAAAGATTCCACCAACTAATCAGTGTTTTTGTATACAGGATGGTTGGTAATTCGACATATTCCTTTAAAGGGGTTATACTAGGGATCATTTCCAACAAATAATGCCTGTCAACTAGGGGTCGAAAATGATAATTTTTTTCAAGTAAAACACGTCGATAAAAAAGGTTTTCTTTCCACTTAAGACCTTTTAATTCTGAGATTATGTTAATTCTGGGCACGGTTTTTTTTTTATAAATAATCACTCATCTATCATTGATCAGAAATGTAATAAATAAGTGCTGAGAGAGGAATAGTTATTTATAAATTATTTATTTTTGGTTATTAGTGGGAAAGTTTGAAAAATAATATAAAAACCTTCGTAACTCGGAGACCATTCATTTTCGACACCTAGTTGATAAGAATTAATTTGTTGGAAATGATCTCTAGTATAACCCCTTTCAAGGAATAGGTCGCATTACCAAGCATTCTGTATACTTGCTATAGTTGCTATATTTTTTATATGTTACCGGCCAAACCCGATTTTTGGCTTAAGCCAAACTAGCTTTTCGGAAAAAAACCCTTAGGTTAAGTTAGTTTTATGTTAGGGTGTTAAGATAAAGTTGAAGAAGCCGAAAACTGGCGATAGAACTCGTCCACACATACTACATTTCGTGAAAAAAAATCGAAAAATCGAGAAATAAAAACAGTTGTCTCACATATTTTGGTCGAGTTGCTATGTAATTTTGCTACGAAACAGCAGATTTTTTTTTCGCGTTTCGAATTTCGCTCCATAGTTTAAGGGTCCGTTTCGCCAAACATGCTTTCGCGTTTGGACAATTTAGCATATAAAAACAAAATATTTTTAACAAATAAAATTTGTGTAGGTAGTTAAGGAGTTGAACTACATTATATTTTTTCAGATTTCACACAAGTATCACAAGCATCGGGAAAAAAAAAACGGAAAGATCACTAAAATCACAAAAAATGTAATTTAGCGTTGCAAACAGAAAAAAAAATTTTTTTTTGTTCCAAATTGAAATATATTTTTTTACGTAAAGAGTTCAAAGTACCTTATTCGTATAAAATATTAATATTTTTTTCCTTTGGTTATTTAAAAAGAAATACACAAACTTCCAAATTCTTTTTGCGTAATTTTTCTGTACAGGAAAAATGTAGAATGTTTGAGTATTTCTTTTAAAATAACGAAAGGAAATAAAAAATAATAAAAATCTGTAAAGGCTACTTTCATTTCTTTGCTCTATAAAAAAATATTTTAGTTTGTAGTTAGATCAGTAGACTGATCATAATAGTTCCAAAGCCAAATTACGTTTTCCGTGATTTTACTGATCTTTCCGATTTTTTTTCTCAATGATTGTGATGCTTGTGTCAAATCTGAAAAATTATAATGTAGTTCAACCCGTTAACTACCTATACAATACAAAGTTTATTTGTTAAAAATATTTTGTTTTAATATGCTAAATTGTCCAAACGCGAGAGCATGTTTGGCGAAACGGACCCTTAAGCTGTTAGTGTTAGTATGGACGAGTACTACCACTAGTTTCCGGCTTCAGTATATGCCAAGTCACGCCACCCGTCATGAATACTTTCGCGGTTATTTTTTATGACAAACTTAGGCCACATTGGCCTAGGCCAAACCAGTTTGTCCTAAAATCGGGTTTGGCTGGTAACAAATACATCTTACTCCCGCTTACAGGAGATTATCTGTTTCTATCACCGCCTGGTGTTGGCTTAGCCAATCAAAGCGCTTTAAGGGGCAGGTAGTCGCCAACGACCTTGAATCGAATTGTGCCGGTTTGTACGACAGAAACTATAGGTATATTGAAATATTGTTCATATCAGCTCGCACTGCATATTATGACGTCGCAGGGTTTCTGGATAGCGGAAAACAGGTGAAAATAATACGAATACTATTAGTGGTTTCAAAAAAATTACCAATTTTACTTAATTTAAGTCTAAAAACAGCTTGACTTTGAACAATATTTTCATAATGTTCTTTCAACGCAAGAATAATTCTCAGAAATCAATTTTTTTTTCCTATACTTTAAATACCACTTTATATTTTTTGAAACATCTCATTTCAGAGAAATATTGTTATCAGTAAGAGTAATTTTCGGATGACGCTGGAAGAGGCGCCTTAAAGTGCAACAACAGTTGGCGAAATTTATTTCAAACATACCTTAGTTAGTCCTCTGTGTTACGGGCCAAAGACGGCAATATGCAAAATATGTGAGCATAGACTTCATTATTTTGTACAGGTCAACAGGTCCACGCACCGTCAAGTCAGTGCAGTTCAAATATAACCAGTCGGCAAAAACTGGCGCTTAAAATAGCAGATAAAAAATAAATAAATAAAAACATAGCCAATGCACACAATAGATACTACCAGAACTTTGATTAATTAACCGACTTCAAAAAGGAGGCGGTTCTCAATTCGACTGTATGTTTTTTTTTTTTTTGGCGTTGTTACTCCATAACTCCGTCATTTCCCAACCGATTTGAACAATTGTTTTTCTGTTTGAAAGAGTATACTTCCAGGTAGGTCCCATTTTGGGTTTGGTCATGATCTGATGAAGGTCTTCAGAGATAGGCAGTGGAAATCCTCAGAAAATGAAAGCATATCTCTCAAAATTGAGGCAATCGCTATCTATGTACTTGGGTGCTGATTACAAGGTATTACTTGAAAATCGACATTCTTCCACCTGACCTTCGATCCTGGCTTAATCAACATATTCACCATAGAACTCTTCAACGGATCAGAGCACATAACTCGAGATTGCGGCAATCACTGCGTTAGGGTGCTGATTCAAGGGTATTACTTGGAGATTATCAGAATACCCACCTGACCTTCGATCCTGGCTTCATCACCATAGAACTCCTCAACGGATGACAGCACATAACTTTAGATTGCGGCAACCAGTTTGTGTTAGGGTGCTCATTGCAGGGCATTGCTGAAAATTGCCAGTGTACCCACCTGAATTTCGATCTTGGCTTCATCACCGTAGAACTCTTCAACGGATGACAGCACATAACTCGAGATTGCGGTAATCATGTTGTGTTAGGGTGCTGATAGCAGGAAGCTACTCAAACATGGCTACTTATACTCACTTGAACTTCGTTTCATGTTAACACCACGTTTTCAAGAACTACCTATACCTCACAATTTAACCCAGCAACACTAAAAAATGTGAAATAAAATAAACTTTTAACAAAAAAATATTAACCGACTTCAATAGTAACAGCAGTCATTCACTAAAAAGTTAATAATAATTCTATAAAGACCGATGGTACCGAAGCAACACTTTTGCCGACTTCTTTCTTCCTGAAACATTATGTTATCTAGAAGTCGGCGTATTTCCTACGATATAGCAACATAGAAACCAATATAAGAACTCCGACTTCTAGATAACATAACGTTTCAGGAAGAAAGAAGTCGGCAAAAGTGTTACTTCGGTACCATCGGTCTTTATAGAATTATTATTAACTTTTTAGTGAATGACTGCTGTAACTATTGAAGTCGGTTAATATTTTTTTGTTAAAAGTTTATTTTATTTAGTGAAGATTCGTAACGCACTTACTCGACTGATTCGAGAAATGGAACAGGTATGCAAGCGAAAGACTGTCGCCGCTAGCGCAACTGAACTAGTCGCACACATTCATGTTGAATATTCCGTCCTTTTCTGCAAATGGCGAAGTGTAAACAAAACAAACAGGAAGTAGTTAAGGAAATTTTCTGGTTTTGGTGTACTAACGTGTGGAAGATGATGCCATGAAATTTGTTTTTTGTCCTTGAGTGATTTGTACACCCGATAAAAGGACACGAAGGCATATTTGCAGGTTTTTTCTGGATTTTATAGCACAGGTAAAGGTGTTTTCAAATACGTGCACACAAACGCCGCCTGGAATACTACTAAACAAAGATAGGCCCACTGGACCTGTATTTGTGGATCCAACCGCGTTGTGGTTATACCGCATCTTCACTAAATTAATCAAAGTACCAGAAGGCCGACTCCACGACGGAGCGAAAACAGACGCACACATGCATAGATGCGTACGTACGATGATCTGTAACCGATAATGAGCAGAACCTTTACATCAGTAATGTCAAAGCATATTAAAATGTTGTTATTTTGAAAAACACATGTTTTTGTTGCAAAATTTATGTTATTTTCAGATATTTATCATATCATACAAAAAGAAATCTTATATTATGTGCCATAAACATCTACGGAAAATTTACGAAAACATTTTGTCTTTATGTTTTCTTTTCAGCTTTCAGCTATTGAAAAGCATAATGGAGTTTTCTTTACAAAGTGGTTCCTTCGCCTAAATGTAATGTTGTTTTTCCTCCGAAGCCCCTCAATATAATGTTTTGACGATGTTTACTGATTGATGTTCCTTCAGTGTGGCTTTTTTAAACCAAGTATTGAATGAAAGTTGCACAGAGTTTGAGACAACTTTAGTTCCTGTATCCCTTACAAGTATATGTAAATTTTTAAAGCACGTTTTGAATGAAAGTTGCACAGAGTTTGAGACAAATTTATTTCCCGTCTCCCTTACAAGTATATGTGAATTTTTAAAGCACGTATTGAATGAAATTTGCACAGAGTTTGAGACAGCTTTAGTTCCTGTATCCCTTATAAGTACATGTGAATTTTTAAAGCACATATTGAATGAAAGTTGCACAGAGTTTGTGACAACTTTAGTTCCTGTATCCCTTACAAGCATATGTAAATTTTTAAAGCACGTTTTGAATGAAAGTTGCACAGAGTTTGAGACAAATTTATTTCCCGTATCCCTTACAAGCATATGTAAATTTTTAAAGCACGTTTTGAATGAAAGTTGCACGGAGTTTGAGACAAATTTATTTCCCGTACCCCTTACAAGTATATATGAATTTTTAAAGTACGTATTGCATGAAAGTTGCACAGAGTTTGAGACTAATTTATTTCCTGTATCCCTTACAAGTATATGTGAATTTTAAAGCACGTACTAAATGAAAACGTATTATATGAAAGTTGCACTGAGTTTGAGACAACTTTAGTTCCCGTATCCCTTACAAGTATATGTGAATTTTTCAACAGCCACTGTCACTTCAAATAGAAAAACGCGCAGTGTGAGAGGAACGGATTCATGCCGAAAGAGAAAATAATACCTTTTTCATTGATACAAAAAAATATGGCTAGCCAAATTTCCTCCAACCAAAATCTGGATATTGATAAAACCTGTCTAATAAAATATGTTTGAGTTCTAATACATGATTCCTATTTCTAGAAAAAGGTTAAAAAATGTTATACTAATTTATCAAACTAGTAGCTTAATCAGAAGAAAGTAGTGACAGGACCGTAAAAAAGTGCTAACATTTTTATGATACCGCCTTAAATATGACAGTTGAAGGGAATACCCGCATTTCTGCATTTCTGCAGGGAAAAATATATTTTGCATTGTCATGTGCCAAATAGCAAATAAAAAATCTATTAAGAAAAAATTCTTTAGGAAAAAAAATATTCTAATTGATTTTTTGTAACTGTATATGTTGTGGTGGCAGTATGTTGTTATCTTTGTATAAATAAAATAAATATATACTTAGATGTTATCAGGAACAACTGGGTCAGTTTAATTTCACCCGATCATACATGTTTTGTTCGATTAGTTAGAGAAACCAGTTAACACATAGTGCTTAGTTGCCCAGTGGTTACCTGGTCATTCTAGTATAATCATAGACTCAGCTCAATCAAGGGCGATTGTTTATAACCTACTGGCTTTTGCTCGCAGCTTCGTCCGCGTGGATATAGTTTTTATTATTGGCCTTATATTTCAAAAGTGACAGATATTGTGTAACAGACAGATGTCAAAAGTGACAGACGTCAAAATTGTCAGATGTCAAAAGTGACAGATGTCAAGCAGGTTCCCAGATATTCATATTTTGAGTTCAAAATCACATGATATTTAATTCAAACAAATATTTTCAAAAGATGACTTAAATCCAAATAAAAAAAATTGCAGGATGGTATCAGATGAAAATCTGGTCTGGTTGAAGACAGGAGTGAGTGTATGTATGTATGTAAATTACACTATTCCAGCATGCAGGGCTGTGAAATGCATCTATTAAAAAGCTCATGTTTTTGTTTATGTGCACGCTAATATCTCGGTCGTACAAAGAACTAACAGTCCTTTCATCTTCTTTTAGATCCTGCCGTATGAACTAGGCGTTGATAGTTCAGTTAGTCAGTCACTCGGTTTTTTTTAATTACTTAAGGGCCTTACTATCGCCAAATGGGTACTTTCTAAAGCCTACTCCTCGTTTACAGCCAAACCAAAAATAATGAAAAAATTTACTATGAATAATCAGCTCTTAGACAACATATGCAACATTTTTCTATTTCATACCACCAAAACTTCTACATGAAAAAATGTATTAACTAAATGGTGTTTTTTGGCTTGAATTTCCTACTGCTCCTAAGTGGCTTGGCCGATTGAATTCATTTATGCTTTGATAAATATATAAACTTGATAGCTATAAACATAACATAGGATTATTCATTTGAAAAATCACGTCCAAGTGAAAAGTATAATTTTCTCCTATTTCGCCCTTTCAAGGACGCAGCGAGCGTCGTAACAGCCACATGCATTGCGCGCTTTTATTAACGTTATTTCAATGTCGTTTCCGTTGATATTCTGTTGATACTGACAAATATCGAGCTGCTAATTTGGCGATGGTAATCGCCTTAAAACATAAATATGTAGCTTTGAGATACAACTAATAATAATCAGTTCCATGACATAGAGACCTCGAAAACGCTCGCTTAGGTCGTAGTCCTATTATTTCTTCTGTGCTTAGGTATGAAAAATATAGAAGAGGCATCGTTACGCGCAAACCTTCATAAAAACGCTGTTAACACACTATGAGGTGTCTATGGAATGTTAGTATAATATTTTAGGCTGAGTCTATTAACATTATCTATATCTATGTTTAAGTCGAACTAAAAATCGTGAAATTTGAGTAATATATTAAGAACGAACCCCTAAAATCGGTAAATTTAACGGTTTTTAACCAAAAAAGTAGTGTGCTTTTATTGTTTTAGATTAAATCAAAATATGAATACAAGTCAAACATCGAAAATGTTATCTAGATTAATAATAACCAAAAATAATGTCTGAAAACGCCCACAGTCTTGCCAAAAGGTGGTTTCCTGAAACAAGTTTTCAATTGGGCGCGACGAAATCAGCACGATTGTATTGTCCTCGCAAGTTTCATGGAGTGTGCACCTTATAGCGAAATGAAACAGCATGACATTTCACCACGTCCACAACGGAGTTGGTCACGTCATGATCTCTGTTCTTAAGGCGGGGTTTCCCCAATTTGTCTCTTTCAAAACTCATTTTAAACCATGAAATTGTGACAAAAAAATTAATTATAATATATATAATCGGGTCTACCGCGATCAATTTTTACCTTTTTACGAAAAGGGGACACCCGACGTTTCGAGACAGTTGCATGTCTCGTGGTCTATGGGAAACTGGCAAGTATGGCGAGGCGCAGTGATGAGATGCAGGTGACGACCTTTTCCTTGTACCCGCAAAAACACTTTAGTCTTTAAAATTAATTGTTATCTTATTCACGCACGGCACACAACGCTCATAGTATCCGGAGATGCACTAAGAGAAGAAACCCGCGATTTAAATTTCCCGATGACTGGACTCCATGTGGGAGACAATTTGAAACCATCTTCCCTATTGAAATTATTTGGATGTTTCTTGATTTCAATCGCTTCACGCACAATTCTAGGGTAGTAATGGCGATCGGTGGAGAGAATTTTCGGGTTATGCAGTTCTATCCAGTGGTTGGTCCCGGATTCTAAAAGATGTTCTGCTATCGCTGATTTGTACATCTGCCGGTTTTTCACAGCTGCTATGTGTTCCTTGACCCTTTTCTGTACGCTACGTTTTGTTTGGCCAATGTAGGAACTTCCACAGCTGCATTTTATCTTATAGACACCTGGATTTTGAAAAGGAATCACATCCTTTGGTGTGCGTAAATGGCTTGCCACTTTGGATAACGGAGTATATACAGTCTTAATAGAGTATTTATTTAATGCTGTTCCAATCTTATCCGTAATACCTTTGATATAGGGCATAAACGCTGGTTTTCTGTTAACCTCAGGACACTTTTCCTTTTTTGGTCTTGGATGTCGCCTCTTCATCTGATATCCGTTTTGTCTGAGTACCTCCTGAACATGTGACAGCTCATCCTTAAGATAGTCAGGGTCACAGAGATCATGTGCTCTGTTTGTTAGTGATGTCATGACGGATTGGATGTGACGAGGATGGTGGTGTGAAGAGGCGTGCAGGTATCTATCTGTGTGTGTTGGTTTTCGATATACAGTGTGGGCCAGAGAACCATCAGATCTCACCATTAATTTGACATCAAGAACGTTCTGTCACATTCCATCTCATACGTAAAGTTTATTTTTGGATGGATGGAGTTAAGATGATCTGCATACTGTTTTGCTTCCTCGTTACCCCCCTTGAGAATGCTAAATACGTCATCAACATATCTTTTCCAGAGTCTGATTGTTGAGGGACCGGTACGTAAAGCTGTAGAGAAATAACTGGATACTAGGGTTCAATGTATTTTATTAAATCGAAAGAATAAAGGAAAACATTTTTACATTTTGATAGCAAGCCAACCGTCTACCTGACGTCTGAGTAAAAGACAATACAGACTTTTTAATCAACCTTAACAAAAGCCTCCTCCTCAAAATGTTCCATCCAGATATTGGCGAGCACCGGAGCCACAGGACTTCCCATCGCCACACCATCTATCTGGAGAAAATATTGACCCTGGTAAAGGAAGTAGTTGCCATCCAAGCAACGCTGTAGCAAAACAATGTATTCTTCTGACAGATTGTTCATCCTCAATTTTTGTCTGATAACATCAAGACACTCTTTGATTGGAACGTTAGTGAAAAGGGATTCCACATCGAAACTTATCATAATCTCATTCGGTTCCAGTTTCAAATTCTTGGCAATATCTACGAAATGGCGAGAATCTTTCACGTAAGACGAAGTTTTACCAACTAGTGTCTGCAGTACTCCCGCAACGTGTTTCGCTAAATCATACGTGGGTGAACCAATCTGACTCACGATTGGACGTAGGGGCACGTTGGATTTATGTACTTTCGGCAGACCATAAAGTTTAGGTGGCTTTTCGTAAAAAGGTAAAAATTTATCGCGGTAGACCCGATTAAATATATTATAATGTGTACAAAACGCGAGAGTTAAAAAAAAATTAATGTCATAATTCTCTTTGATCTTAATATTTCTGCCGTTCGATATGCGATTACTTGTATTTTCCTGCATCCAATAAAATCGCAAAGATAGGCATAAACTATGATGTAAATATAATTTTATTTGACAATAAAACTTACCAAAATAAACATGCTACAAAATGTGATATAAAACACCCATCTTTCTCATTGCAAAATAATAAATAAAAACACTTTAAAATCGTGAGATTTCTGAGCCGCCCGCTTCCACTGAGTAAGATAGTCAAGTTTAAAATGAAAGCGTTGGAGCAGGACCGATGTTTCCGAATACCCTAGCCAACGGCATCGGCCATGGCATCGTACCTTCTCTATATATATGCATACAAAATGGAATGTCTCTTTTAAAACTCTAGATCAGATAACGAATTTGGATGCAGTTATTACTGTTAGCCAGGGGGTTATTTATTATGCAAATGTTTAGGCCTATACAACGTGTAACAGAAAGGTGTAACCATATCTGAAGAGGTTATTCAGTTAATGGTATAGAACAACTTTTACTATAGAGCCAACCATGAAATCTCAAAAAAAATCTATCCTTCCATACATTTCGGCCGAGTGGCATTGCATTTCTCTATGAAGTTGTCGATTTTTTTTTTGAGATACAGGGTTTGTTCCATAGTAAAAGTTGTTCTATACCATTGACTGAATAAGCTCTTCAAATATGGTTACACCTTTCTGTTACACGTTGTATAATAAAGCTAAAACGAGTACTAAATACAAGCCCCAGTTTCGAGTGGTTTTCGTTGTTACCTAGAAGGTTGCTTTGGAAATGTTTGATGATATGTAATTTTAAACCGGCCTTCAGAAGCGTGTATTTCACACTGTTATTATTATATATATTTTTTAAATCTTTTTACCTATGTCATCAATGAGGCACTAATCCAATATACAAGGCGTCTTTCCCAAAAAAAAGCAAGTTATAAATAAAATTAAATAAAAATGGAAAAGGACATGTTTCCTTGTAACTAATACCAAATGAACGTACACAAAGAAAACAAATAAACCAAATCACTTCTTATTTAAAGAAATACAGATGAAATTTAAAAAGTGGGGCAGCTATCCTGCACTTACCCTAGACCATAAATGCGGTCAAAGATCTTATAATAACAATAAATTATAGTACACATAATACGAAATATTGATAGAACCTTATCAAAATTATTTGCTTAGTTTTAAATGACAACAAAAAGCAGCGGGTTGTGTCAGATACACAACCGTCAATTATTTATGTGGATACTTCTAACGTCACCTCTTTACTCAATCACAGAAGAAGTAATCAATCATAATAACAAAAGTCGGTGATGGCAGCGCGTTTGCTTACGAAGCCTTTTCAAAATTTTTATTATTCCGATCAAATAAGGGTTAACTTATCATGAATTATCAAATATTATCATTATTTTGTTATAACTGATAACGAAAAAATTACAACTATAATACAGGATTTAAATCAAACCACATCCTCTACTGATCATATTGAACACCTGTCTTACGAAAAATAAGTAAGTCTTCAGACATGAAGATATTCAACTGTAACTTAAAGATTTTATCTCGCAGGAGCAAGGTCTATTTTAGAACGCTACGCATGAACAGCTGTTTCACAGACGACGCTGCCTCAAAAAACGTCCATGGGCTCTACCGCGTAATTCTCATTTGTATCAACTTCAAGCAAGTGCATGTGAAATTCAACGCGTGCAAAAGAGATGGCATGTTAGGCGGGCGTCGTCGTACGCACGTCGAATTTCAATCTCAAGTTGATGTTTATGAAAATGAGAATTACGCGGTAGACCCACATATCTCGATGCGATAGGGTTCGCGCGTTTTTGTTTGAATCTCAAATATTTCACAAACTAATGCTTTGCGCGGGTATGTTTTTTAGGTAAAGTGTGTGGTTTCATTCATATTCATATTTCATTGCATTCATGTTATAGGTACATAAGTTGTTATAAATGGGTATAGTGCAAGACATGAACTCTGTTAGGGCAGAGCAATTATATAAACTATATAAATTAAAGTAAATATCAAGACTTAACAATTAAAAATTTAAAATAAGGTTTAAATTTTAAAATGGCACTTTTTATTTAACCTAAATTATAAAAATTTTAATTCGTAATAAGTAGCTATCCATTATTTTTATTTATTTAATACATTTATTTACCTGTCATCATTACTAAGAAATTCCTGCAGCGTGTAACAACCTTTTTGTGATAAGTATTTGATTAAGTTTGTTTTAAAAATATAATTTTTCGTGATGTCTTTTATTGAAGTTGGTAATGAGTTATATATTTTTGCGGACATGAGATGGGGGCCAGAGTTGACGAATTCTAATCGCGATTTTACTTTTGCTAGTCTGTTTTTGGGTCTTAATTTTGCGATAATTTAAAGGTAGCATTCATTTACACCCGATATAGGTAATCAGAAATTCTTTCTTTATTCCTTGTTGTACACACACGGAAATATAAACATAAACAAAATGACAGTGAAAACAGATGCACATTGGCGAGCTTATCTCTAAACAGATATTTCTGACAGCAAAACCATCACAATAGGAAAAAGTAACATAAACGAAGTAATCATACACGTGTACACAGAGAAGAAGAACATACAAAGGATTTATACAAGTTTAATAACAAAATAAAAATTTATATCAATACTTACTATAAATACAATCTATAAAATATTATAAATATACATAGTGTGTAATAAACTACATAAACATATATATCAGAAATCAGATTATTCCTTGTTCGAAAAAGTTCATCCCGGAAGTGACGTACACGTTCTAAACATGTCCAAGGATACGAGATGTGAACAAAAACGTATCTACTTCAACACTCATTTATATATGGCAGCACTAGATTTGTTACAAAGCGCAGTCCTAGATATATTTCGTGGAAGGAAACCGTGCACCGGGCTTCATTCAGCAATCAGGCTGCATTGCAATCAGGCTGCATTGTCGCAGACTTGAGAGTATACCTATAAATCATGTGCGCTTCATGTCAATAGTGTTTTGTGCAACTGTAACATAACTTGACACATTGGTTCGTTCGTTACGTAATAGACTGCACGAGTGTCCCAATGTATAATTATGTTCAAGTGCACAATACTTTATCTACGACCATCAATAACGTCGTCTTCGCGTGACATTGTTTATAATATTCACAACTAACAATTTTATGAAAAATTAGAAAAAGAACACTCGTTCATAAGGTCCAGATGCAGTGAAACTCTGCGAAGATCTACAGAACCAACTCGTCTCTCTGTTGGAGATGGACGATAAAAGTGTTTACTCTCCGCGAAACCTCTAAGTAATTAATTTATAGGCTCCTGGTACTTTTACCGTGTTTTCATGTACTATCGAAGCTGGTTTTCCTAAATTGAAACGTGGGACTACCAAGTGTGGACTGGGACTTGCCTATACTCACACACGCTGGGCAGGCGGGTTGGTGAGCGCGGTGGCGGAGCCCTCGCACCAGTGACGCCGCTGCCCGTCACCAGTCTGTTCCATATAGGGCTCGGCTATTAGGGATGGATATACCACCATCCATCGGTCCCAGGCATGATGGGCCTCCTGGTTTTTTGCCTGTGAGCTGTCCTCTTACTCTCCCCCGAATTACTTCAAGGGGGTCTCTAAGTAAGATGGTGGTACCTCCACAGTCGAGCCCGGCATCAGCTCTACAAAGTGCGCGCCAATCTTTTAGTCGCCTCTGAATAAGTAACGAGTGCAAGCTTGCGCAGGTACAGTCAAGGAAACAATAATATCAACGGTTGATTATTAAATGTTTACTATAAGTGGGAAGGTGTACTTGTTGTACCTACCTATTTAATTATTTATTTATTATTTTAGTGCAATCATAACTATATAAATAAAACGCATTAATTGAAACACCATTTTTCTATATTGTCGACTTAAAACGCTATTACATCCGCGAAGCATAACAACAATAATAAACATTAACAAACTAAATCAACAAAACTTTAACAAACTAAATCAACAAAACAACAAATACTTTTCTTGGTACTTTTCATGCAACGCGCACGTATGTAGTATACGGATGTAGCACTGATACTAACGCATAGTGTTGACACCTGCTAAATGGTGAGCAGGGGGTGTGGTGCGGCACGCGGGTGGGTGTGCTCCGCGCTCTCGCTCCTGTAACGGGGACGTAAAACGGCTATTGCGTCGCGTCTTGCGGCTATCTTCAGAGGCGACTAAAAGATTGGCGCGCACTGTAGCCAACTGGACCCTGTTGAGGCCATAGTTTGCTAATTCCCAAACAAAAGAAACAAAAAAATGTATAAAGTTAATCTCAAAATCATTAAATGAAACTATTCACAAAGTAATAAAAAATATCACACTGAATTTGGTTTTAAAAAACCATACGGACCGTTAAATGAAAGCAAATGCATAGATGGTTCTAGAACAGTAAGCTATCGGCGGAAACTGTATTCTAAAGTATTAGGAATAAGATTGAATTTTGTAACAAGCATAAAAACACAAAAGTATTTGATTGACCGTTGAGAAGTTAGGGCGAGGGAATAAGATCCTTATTACAACATGTCAAAGATAAAATTCGAACGAGGAGCTAGCTTTGCATAGAAAATTTCTGGAAAAGATGCATTCGATAGCATTTACCCAGAAAACATGGCGGATTTGGGGTATAAATAGGACTAAAAAAGAGAGGGGAGGGAAGTTCTAATTTTCGAAGGATACCGCGCGGACGTTACGCTGCCCGATTGAGGTGCGAGTTTTCGGTGATAATTTATTTATTTCTAAAACGTTTAGAAAATAGGATTCTCAGGCAAATAAATTTAAATTTATATAGGGAAGTAAAAGTATTAGTTTAGGATTGTCTGAGAAGTGTACATAGGCTTGTGTGAGGGCCTTGAAAAATAGCCGCGAAAGTGAAATAAGTGAAAAATCCCTTTTCTGCGAAAGAATAGGATGAATTGTGATAAGTGGTTCACTAAATATAGTGAATTTTAGTTATATTATGGATTGCTCTTCGGCAGAGTTTGTGAGTAATAGGATAATCAAGCTCTATTACTTCTAGAAGTGTATCTAAAATTTATTTTGACCTACTGATTCTATATATTTTGCTTGCGAAATTCCTCTAATTTTTTGTCTTGATTTTGTGATGTATACATGCAAATTTGTTTAAATTCTTCAAAATGCTATTTCTTGTATTCCTATTTGCATGATCTTTATCAAAGTGCAGAGCATGTGAATTAAATCTTGAGCAAAAATAAACAAAGAGACCCCTTTATTTGCTGTATAAAATAATAGAGTCAAATTAGATTCTTCTAGAGAAAATTTAATATTCTCATTGGAAAATTCATGTAAGGGAGTTTTGATAAACAGGCCCAAATTCATTAAAATAAATAAAACCGTGCCTAAGAAATATATTATTTTAACAAAGGAGATATAATTTCAATATATAAATTTTTATAATACAAAATGATGTGTCTGTTTGTACTGAATAAATAATATTCTTTCATTTTAACTGGTATATTGAGACCCAGGCTATAACACTATATACCTATGGAATAGTGAAGCCAAAAGGTTAAAATGGTATAAAATAGATGCTTGTGAACTAAAAATAAAGTTCTAATTTATTTTTAATAAGTCAGTAAATGAGACTTGATTGTTTTATTGAAATTATTATCACTCATAGTCAAGAAAATAGCCAAGACTTATGTATGATCGAAGGGAACCTTTCTTGTTATTTACAACCTTTACTAAATATAATTTTTAGTGAAATAGTAATTAAAAATATATTAAATTTATTTATATAAAGGTAATTTATATTGACTTATTTCATATAGAGACTACTAAGTCTTAAAAGGGTTCATTAAATGAAACCTAGGTACATATGAAATAAGGTACTTACAGAAATTGGTTTTGGTAATTGGTTTATGGAAGGTACCATGTGATGACTAGCTTCCGATATGTCAGGTAGCACTTTCTGATGGATTCAATATCTTCCAATTTATTTGAATAAACTAAGAAAATTAATCTATAGTTAAAATTTATAGAAATATGTACCTTATTTTTAAAGTACTAAGCTTCATTTAAATACAAACATCAGTTCAGAAATATTATTGTGTAATAAGTTCTTATAATACAAAAGATTCACAAAGTCCAGTTTAGAAGTCAATATGATTTACTGCCGACATACCCTTAAGTAACTTATTCAGAAAGATAAATATTACATATTTCAAACTTCTAGAAGTTCAATAAAAGATTCCTAAAGATTATACATAAGTTACAACTGTTATGTAATATCATAAATAATAATTTAGATAATATATATATAATCATAGAAAGAACACTATAAATATAATATAGCTGTTAAGTTCTTTATTTACTCAAAATACAATCATAATATCCAAAGTTAGCAAAATCTAAAACTAAATTGAATTTATTTCTAGTGCAGACAGACATTTTCATAAATAATTTTAATCAGATAAGCTCTCATATATTGATTTTACCAATATCTTTAAAGTGATGACTTTTGATTTGTTTTCCATAAAAATTAACACCTAGAGTCTAATATGGTAGAAAATATTTACACTTGGTATTCATAATTTTATTGACTAGGTAGTTGTAGAATGGTTCATTACAGTATTGCTTTGAAAAGAACAGGGGTTACTATTTGGTTCACAATGTATGGTATTTTTCAGACGATCACTCTTCAGGCCTTAGTTTTAAATCTGTATCAAACAACCCAATAGAAGTAGTTAATGTAATTTGGGGTTCAAGTTATGTGAGTGGATAGTAAGTAGGTTCATAGTCAGATTCAGTCATGTCAGTTCTTTCAGTATTTTTAAGTGTCTTCAGGGTTGAGGGGGTACAATCTGGTGGTGCCGTTTCCCAGGATCCATTAATTAAGTTATTTCAAATGTTCTGGTGTATTTTTGTGGAGGTGGTTTGATACAGCAATGTGGCCCTTAAGGTCACAATCTTTTGCCGGAATAAAGATAGAAGTAATTTAGTAATGAACCATAGTTGGTAGAGCTTTTGTTGTGCTTTAAGTAGAGAACTAATGTAAATGATGGACATCCGCTTCTTTTATATCATAAGGCAGGCTTCAGTACGATGCACGGGTGGTAGAAGTAGGACTTGGTTGTGTCATCGGCTTCTTTGTTTGAAGGAAGGGTTTGTCCGGGGTTCAGTGAAGGACTTTTGAGTGATTGTTTCTTGTTTAAAGCCTTAAGCCTGAAAAATTAAATGAATTATGAATAAGGTCCAATTTTAGTTTTCACTCAGTATTACAGGGTCAATACTTCAAAATATATGAACACTTTGTCACTGATTTTTATTAAAAACTAATTTATTTTCGACGACTGATTTAAATTAAGACAGGTCAGTACATGAGTTATAAAATGTTAAGCACTGCAGTAAGAGAATTGGTAAATAGGGGGAGACTAGTATTTATTAACTGTCTACATTTACTAAACTATACTGAGAAATCTTTGTCTATAATAACGGGAAGTATATTAGAGTTACTTACCATGGGTCAATGACAAAGTGGAAGCTTCTGGCTTATTGTTATTGTTATTGCACCAAATTTGGGTTGCCATGAAGATTGACAACCGTTATATCCATTGGAGTTACATAAACAGTTCTGAAAGAGAATTATTCTGTCGGTAAACAATTTTTACAACTGAAAAATTAGAGCATGTGTGTTAATAATCTTGTATCAATCTATCAGTTCAGGAAAATTATATTTTATTTCACTGTAACTGAGTGAAAACTAAAGACTGAAAAGAGAAATTGAGGTTTTGTCAATTATGAAGTCAGATTTCCTTCATGTGTCTTCATATGGTGACTTCATCAGGAAATTTACAGTATCTCAGTGTTGAGGTACCACCTGATGGCCAGACTGAACACAGGTGCCTGTTATTTTGAAGTAATGTTGAAGGCACCGATTTGTGTTGAAGGGTTTTTCTTAGGCCTCACATCTGTAAATCAAAAAGATTTATGAAAAGTTTAAAGAAATGATTTGGTCTATCAAATGACAAAGAACAATTTACATTTATATTTAACAATTTTACATCAATTGTTGACTCTCAGAAACAATGTCTATCAAAAGATATCAATGATCAAAAGCTTTGATTTCTTATTATGATAAAAATTTAAATCAAATAACTTCCAAGCAGAATCTTTTTGGATGCGTTTAAACAATTGTTTGTACTAACCTTGTAGGATAATTTTACGACAGGATTTTGTCATTACATCCACTTGCTTTATTTTATATTTATCTTGCATTATCGTTCTATTTAAATTAATCACCTTTTTTCAGCAATACCGGTATATGGCGTCCATTACCAACAACAACAAACAAACAAAACAACACACAGTTTAGGTTCATAAAGCGAAAAAGCGCTTCATATCAATGGCTGCACGTTTAGGTACCAAAACGGCAGTCACTATTATATGAAAAGACTGTTCAAAAGCAGGTAGCGTTAAATTTAAGTGTTGGATACTGTTCTGTTTTGCAGACGATGCTAGCTTACGTTGGGATTACGATGGATTGAAATTGCTTTGATTGTCAGTTTATTTTCAAACACAAATGTATGGTCACGTGGTATGGTTGCTTGTTTGGACTTAAGGCGATTAGGGTACCTAGTGTCACTATTTGTCTGGTGGCTAAGAAAGAAAATCTATCTGAAATATGCTAATATGGTTTTGCTAGGATCACATAGGGTAAAGAAAGGTGGTTTTACGTAGGAATATTTGTCGGAGTTTATGAAAAATAGGAAATATGTTATGGTACAGTATCCGGTATACGCAAGTGCTTGGTCTGTGGTTTAGTCGAACGGACCTACCTTATACATTTTTCTCACTCGCACTGCATTCATAGAGTGTCATTCTATCACTGTTGTTCGGTGGCGCGGTGCGTTCACGATATAAAGACATATTATCATTTATTCAGAAAAATGCGGACACCGTCGCCTTAAAACGACGCATTGAACATTGCATTGAACTTGTTGGAGGTATGGATCTCGATGTTTATAGGTTATTTATTACAGGACATTTGGAGATGATTTTTGTGTATTTCTTTTATCATGTTTTTACATAATTTGTACGATTGCTTTTCTTGATTATCTCAGTTTTACAGCCGAGAAATGAGTAACAGAAGCTGCTTTTTGGAATCAGAGATTTTCATTTTGCAGAGACGCGGGACTGATTTACGGCTCAAAAACTTTCAGTACAAATTGGTATAGATACGCACTTCAAAATAGTAATAGGATTTTGCGACATTAGCTAGTTCGTGAGCGTGTATTTGTTTAGAGTCCGCTCTCCTGAAGCGCTGTTTTGTTATTGAATGTTGATCAATCCTCGCCTTAAGTTCAAAATCGCATTGGAGAGAATTGTTGTCCTTTACTTCTAGATAAAAGGTCTATATAATATTTTATAGGGAGTTTTATGTCATAATTTAATTATGATTAATGATAGACTAAGAATTATTAGGGTTTGACTCCATTAAAATTTATTTTAAAGCAGAGCCGAACTAAGGGGAGGGGAAATTGGGGCTGCAGCCCTGGGGCCCGCCGAATATAAGTACATTTTCTAATACCATAGAATTTAATCGAGACCAACAACTATACAAATAAAAAGTAATTAAAAGTATTTTTACACAAAGTTTAATACCTACTGAATTGTGAAAGGTTCAATTAAAAATAAGTATGTGAAATTAAGTTTGATGTTGAATTACATTTAATTTATACTTTAATTAGATACCTAATAAGTGAATTTTTCAACGGAAGTTTTCTTTTTGTTAATCTATTAGACACAAAAGCAGGAAGGGACCCTTACTCTTAGTAGCACGGCTTACAGAGAATACTGAATCCGGCTCTGATTAAAGTTACTTTAAATTGGATGCTACGAGATTGAATTGGGCTAAAACATAATCAAAAGGTATACTGCTTATTAGATAGGTATATGAAAATTAAATATTATTTCAAACAAAAGAAATAATAAGAATAATACGACGTCGGTTAAGCAGGTTCTTATAGAGCAACGATTTCAGATTGATCCATCTATCGGTGAAAATTTGAAACTCTTGTGTTTTGTGCTAGGAAGTTTGAGTAATTTGACCGCGAATAGGTAGGAGATGGAAAGTCTGATTAAAACACGAATTATAATCGCGGACGGACATTTAATTGATCGGACAAAGGTTTCACATGGGATAAAGAATCTTATAAGTTTTTCTAGCTCTTAATATTTAGGATCAGATAAGTTATTGTTTACACAATAGAAAAAGTATTTGAGATTCTGTGCAGAGATTGTTTAGGTGGCGTGGCGATTCAATTTGGAGTTTTGTAAAGTGGTAGCCGAGCTTCTTTGCTAGTAAATTATTTGTCCGCGAGATGGCGCCAGAAAAGTGATAAAAATATAATTATGTAAATTAAACACCATAAGCAGTTCGGTCATAACCGTTTCGTTTCGGACCATTTTGACTTGCGTTTGATAATGGGAAAATTCTTTTGTTTTAAATACTAGTTTGCAAAGAAATTACGACGATCCGTTCGAAGTGCCAGTTTTTGAATTGTTGTCGGATAAACATTCATGCTGCGGGCGCGCTGATTTGATCGCGTAGGCTCGAAAAACTTTGATCGCTTCATTCACTCATTAAATAAACAACGTAAAAGGAATTTATTTATTTAATCATAACGTTTACCATGTGTTAAAATATGCAAAAAAAAAAAAAGATAGAGAAGTAGACTAGTACAGCCACCTAGGAGAAAAATTTATAAACTAGTTTAGTGGGCAATTTGCAAATGAAAGTTTAAAGCAATTACTTTGAAACAATTATGCTTTTTATTATGATAAATTGTGTGGTAATTATCAAGTATTATAGTTATTATTTGATATGAGTTATAACTCATATCAAATAATAACTATAACAGAAATAAGCTACAGAAAGACCTGCGTCAAGACCCTAACAATGAAATCCTTCGTATCACATACAGGCGTTATAGAAATTATTGCAATAACTTGATTAAAAGAACAAAAAGAAAATATGACCAGGATAATATAATTAAATCACTACATAGCAATAAATTACTTTGGGAAAACATCAAAAACATCACATATACTAATAAAAGTCATGTCTCTAATATCGAATTACTTAATATACAATCATCGCCCTCCAAATCTGCCGATTACATCAACCATTATTTCGCCAACATTGGAAAGCAGCTTGCAATTAAAATTAAACCGGATATACTAAATATTTCGAGCTCGTCTTTAGATAACATACCCACTACATCGCAATCTTTTGTGCTATTACCAACTGATCTCGATGAAGTTACGAGCACCATAGCAAATCTTAAACTAAATAGTGGAGCTGGATGGGACAATATCACAAATAAATTTTTAAAAATGATTGTTAAGGAAATAGCGCCTATCATCACACACCTAACAAATCTATGCTTCGAGAAAGGCACTTTTCCAAATCTTCTGAAACAATCTATAATAACTCCAATATACAAGGGCGGGGATAAAGAAGATATTAGCAACTATAGGCCTATATCAGTTCTGCCTGCTATTTCAAAAATTTTAGAAAAGCTTATTAATGCCAGGCTAATGAATTATCTAAACAAATTGGATATTTTATCTCCAACTCAGTTTGGCTTCAGGCAAGGAAGATCAACTGAAGATGCCGTCTATGAGCTAAGTTCGTTTGTAACACAGCAACTTGACAAAGGCAACAAATGTCTGTCGGTCTTCCTTGATCTGAAAAAAGCATTCGACACTGTGTCCATTCCCATCCTTGTGCGCAAACTTGAGAAGATTGGAATAAGAGGGGTTCCACTTGCACTATTCACAGATTATTTGTCCGACCGGAAACAAAGAGTGAAATTGCCGGGATGTATCAGTGATGAAGAGGTAGTGTCGTATGGCGTGCCACAGGGGAGCGTACTGGGACCAACTTTGTTCCTCATATATATTAATGACCTCTGCAACATGAAGATCAACAACGCTAAAATACTGTCGTACGCCGACGACACTGCTATTGCCTTCGCAGGTACGTCCTGGTCAGAAGTGAAGAATTGTACCGAACTTGGTCTAGCTCAGATTGCTCTTTGGCTCAAACACAACTTGCTATCCCTCAATACAGTTAAGACAAATTACATTTGTTTTGGAATGTACAATAATTCACAACCACAGAGCGATTTCACAGTAAAAATTCATAGTTGTTGCGACAACAATAGCCGTACCTGTAATTGTCCATCAATAGATAAAGTATCTAAAGTCAAATACTTGGGCGTTCTCGTAGACCAGAGACTATCCTGGTATCCACAATTAGAGCATGTGAGTAACAGAATTAGAAAGCTTACCTGGATGTTTAAAGCACTTCGACATGTAGTACCTTATAACTCAAACGATTCTCCAAAATTTTTACTAAATCAAATTTATGTAACGCTTGCACAATCCGTCTTCACATACTGTATAACAATATGGGGCGGTGCAGCAAAGACACAGTTCCTAAACTTAGAAAGATCGCAACGAAACCTTATCAAGACCATATACTTCAAAAGGAGGCTTTTCTCCACTGACGAACTTTATAATATTAGCGGATTACTGTCTGTACGGAAATTATATATAATAGCCACTATGCTTAAAATCCATAAATCCCTCCCACTTGACCTTAGTCTAATAACAAAACGAAGGAAAGACATTATTGTAAAATTACCCCCCGTCAGAACTACATTTGCTAGCATGCAGTATGATACGCGCTCGGCATTTTTATACAACAAAATAAATAAAGAAATCTATATCTATGTTAAACCATCTCGGGAGTGCAAAAAGCTACTTACTAAATTTATCCAACCTCTGACCTATGATGAAACAGAGGATTTATTAACATACATCACATAAACACACAAATATACACACATACACACACACACACATACCCTCTCACACACACCCTCACACACTGGTACACACACTCTCAATATTAACACACTTATGTTATCTTGTATAATTAAGTCTACATCCATAATGTTATCTATCTATATCCATAATGTTATGTTTTGTTTCGGTATTAAAATCACCAATATAGCTTTATAGTACTTTATTATTAATAGTTTAGTTATAGTTAAGCTTCAGTTTGTCTGTCTATGCCATACGGCCAACCTCGATTTACCTGATTATTGTGGAAGAGCGGTATCTCCAAACACAGGCCACTCCAGCTTAAATGGAGATGCCCTACGAACCTGTCATATTAGGCTAAGTATTAAGAGAAATAAAGATTTTTATTTTTTTTTATTATTATTTTTTTTTTATAACTGTACCAGGGAAGACGCTAAGGTTGAAAGATTAAATACGCCATATTGACCAATATTACGAAACAAATTAATGACGATACATAATGGAGGGAACTAGGTAACTAGCAAAGTCCTTTAGTACGTAGTTCTTTAATTATCCGGTAGATGGCACATTTTGTGAATTTGTTTTAAAATGGGTTGAAAATGTTCTATTTTATTGTCAAATTATGATATTATTTGTTCTTGTTATTAAAAGAATAAAAATTAATATTACAAGTAATGTTATCTGAGATTATTGTAAAATTGCCTTTACATTTGTCGCTTTCCACAAAGACTAGTATGATTTACTTGGTTTGCTTGCGGTTTTACCTACATTAAAAATATATTTTAGAGATACAAGGTTTTCAATAAAAAAATAGGGCAGGTATTAAAAACAAACAGAAAACACATATCACTGGAAACAAAGTAATTTTGTGGATTATTAGAGTTTATCTATATAATATATTTTTATGCATGAACAAACTTTTCATTTCAATTGTATAGTGGAAATTTTTTAGAAAAAGGAGATGGGGTTTGGGACAGTATTAAAGGGAATAAATACATGTTTAAGGGGGTAACATATTAGGAATTTCGAAACAAAGGAGGAGGGCGAAAAGTTAAGAAAGAGTGAAGTATTTAAAAGGGGGTGTTTTATTCATTTTATAACTGAAGTGTCGTGACATTCCGTGGTCATACCGCAGTTTAGTGGTAGCGTCTGTATTCAGGTTTGCGTGTGAAGACACGCCTAATAGATACGTTTTACCAATAATAACGTAATTTAATTTTGGAAAAAAGTGGTAGTTTGATTTAAGATTGTTTTTTTATAAAGATGGAATTAAATTGAAAACAAAATGACAGTAATTGTTTGGAATTTGGAGGGGATGGGGGGAGAATTATGTTAATTTATTAAAAAAAAAAAAAAAATATTTCACCCGCAATTTACTTAACCATTTGGATCACATTCTTAAATAAAAACAATCAGGGTTCATTACGCAAAACTAAAATTCTTATAGAGGGTTCTATATAAAAAGAAGAGGTTTCTAAGATATTTTACAGACAATTTAAAAGGAAGGTATCTGAAATTTGAGAGGTGGTAAAGTGGACTAAAAGTAATGAGTTTCATGGTTGTACTAGATGAGTGCGGGTCGGACTCGTGTGCCTGGGGTTCCGTATCGTGGATGAAAAAAAAATAATAAGTTTGTAATTTTTTGTGAATTCCTCAACCCATTTGTTTTCCGTTTTCCCTCTAATTTTGACGTAACAACCGTTATTTTTTATTGTTTTTGTGTCTCGATATCTAATAGTTTCGGTGACAGGGGGGAGGGACATCCTTTTTTTGTAGTTTTACAAAAGATTTCTCGAAGCCGGTGCCATTGAATATGGTAAAGTATATGTTTTGCAATCGACTCTTTAATGTGTGCAGTTTGGTTTCCGTGTTGTATTTTTAGGATAATGTTTATATTCTTGTCGCTTTTATATTGGAGTATTTGGAGTGTTTTTGATTCTCATTATCTCTAATTTAATCCCTGTGTAAAGTGTCATTGTTGAGGTCCAAGGCAAAGACACGTTTCAGTCTTTGGAGAGGTTGAAAGCCAAGCCATTTTTCTA
This sequence comes from Ypsolopha sequella, assembly GCA_934047225.1. NCBI lineage: Eukaryota > Metazoa > Arthropoda > Insecta > Lepidoptera > Ypsolophidae > Ypsolopha > Ypsolopha sequella. The sequence goes on along the minus strand of OW204005.1, from coordinate 15,449,722 downwards.
TTTGATAGTATTATTTTTCTATTCTCTGAATTGATCCTTCGCTAATGTGTCTTTGGCGGATATCGATAGTGATAGATAGGATAAGGGGTAGCCTATGTCCTAGTATTATATTATCTGGCCTATGTCCTTTTACAGGTTTGGAACTGCATTTGTGTAGGGTTTCAGCCCAGTCAGTTCAGTGGTTGCGACGTGAGGGGGTGACAAACATCCATCCATCCATTCATACATCCATACATCCATCCATACACCCATCCATCCGGATTTTCGCATTTTTAATATTATAGTGGGTGTGGAATAGTGGGATAGTGTATTGACTCATCTGTTACAGATTATTTTTGGTGTCTATTTGTAATAAAGAAAAAAATATATGTATATGTTTAAAATACTTAAGTAAAAATTTACCTAGTAGTTTTATTTTGTGATTGCCTTCAGTTTAGTAGATCTAACACATTAATTACCAAAGGAAGAGTAAATACATAACATATATATGTGTATAAAAATATTAGTTAGCTTAACTTTTAAATTTCAGAGACGGGAAATCTCATTTGAGGTATTTATTTATTTTATTATACCTATAAACAACGAAAACAAATAAATACAATATATTTCGACTCCTATGGGTCGTCATCAGTAAAGTATATAGCACTAGTTTTGATGGGAAAGTAATGAATGTTGTTTTCACAGTGGTTTCTAATTACTCCATAGCTCAAGGGGTAGAGCATCAGCCTGGGGTACTAGAAGCCCAGAGTTCAAATCACCGATGGTATCAGGTTATACTTTTTGTGTTCTTTATATCTCCTTCTCATTCATATGGTTAGTTTATGTACTTAAATTATTATATTAATTGTGACCACATTTTACAATATTTAACTTTAATTAATTTTTTAAAGAAGCAGAAGGCTATGGAATAAATTGTTGATTGTTTAGTTAGAATATACAAATAGTCATATTGTACGAAGAATTATCGTATTAAATTTATTTTTAGAGGTTGAGGTTCAATTAAATGATATTTATTCTTATGAACTAAATATGACTAATAAATCTACATTTTAGATTAATTAACCAGAATAAAATGGAGTTGTGGGAACTAAAGTATTTTTTTTTGAAAATCGGGGTTTTCTGACGACACTATATTCATCAGATTGCTTATCACTTACCTAGAATTTAGTAAAGCCTAGAATAGTTTTAAAAGTAATCAAAATTATTTAGCAATTTTCAGTTATATTTTGTAGGGATGTCAATATTAATTCTAGTATTATACTATTTTGTTTATTTACAGGGAAAGAATATAATGCAATTGGTTATTTAAATTAGCCTGTGAATTTGGGTTAAATGGACATCTACGATAAAAAAAATCTTATGACTTTTTGTAGCTAGTTGGAGCTTTATTTTGCGAGAAGAAAATTGCTTTAAAATTGCTTGTTGTTTTATCAAATGAAATATTTACGAAAAAAAAAAAAACAGAAAAAAAAACGGTACGTCACTGATAAAAATATTATGATTTACAGGTAGATGGAGAAATTATTGAATTATAATTTTCAGTACAAAGATTATTTACAATACAAAAGAAAGGAGATTTAGAGTAAGTAGAGAAGAGAACTCAAGTTGATAAAATTATTTATTTTGACTATTGTAATAATAATAATAAGAGAGGATAAATAAAATGAATTAACCATAGAATCTAGTTGTTTTACTAAAAAAATAAAAAATAAATAAAATTCAATAAAATTATAAAAAAATAATATTGAGGTCTTATTGTAGAATTGTTGTAGTAGTTAGTTGTAGTTAGTTAATTTGATAGTTAATTAATAAGTTAGATGATAAAAGGTTTTAATTAAATAAAGATAAATCAATATACCTAGATTAGTCCATGTTTGTAGGACTGGTGGCTTGCTAGAGTATCTGCTAAAGCGAATGAGGAAGGATGTATGTTGTCGGTGGAAGAGATTGATTTACAAGACTTTGACAATTGACTTTGACTTTGACAAAGAAAAGGGCTCTAGCGAGACAACAGTTTCGAGGATGTGGACTCATATTTATTGTCATGATATCCCAGAGGCGTTACTCTACACAACAAACTATTAAGATGAATTGGAGTTAGGTTAAGGTCTTATGACTAAAAAACAGTATATACTGTGATTCTTAGTAGTTTCACTATACACGCAGCTAATGCAATTTTATCAACAACTATACAAACTCCAAATGGTTGATTGGATTTTAATATTGGGAGATTTTCTAAGTTTAGGAAATTGATTATTTGGGTGCTTATCTTGAGAGCTATTAAAGTGATCTCGATTCAAGAAAGAGACACAAAGACGCGTCTATTGTTCAAATTGAAAATATGGAATTTGACTAGAAGGTCGTTGTGTAGCCATTAAGGCTGAGTTATCTCACAACTAATTTCTTTTGGAAGGATTCAGATCGCCTTGTTAATAGATACTTATCTGTAATTAATAAACCTAGTTTGGAATTTCAACTGATTTAAATTTTGATTAACTATTTGGTTTAAAAACACACTACACTTGAACTTTCTGGGAGAAAGATGATAATAAATACATTGCGTACTTACTTAAGTTTATTTTAAGTTTGTTTGTGAATAAAATGGAGGAAGGTTTCCTTCGCTAAGTGTATGTTTCGCTGCGTAAATCCTTCAAGGGGAGATTGTAGCCAACTGGACCCTGTTGAGGCCATAGTTTGCTAATTCCCAAACAAAAGAAACAAAAAAATGTATAAAGTTAATCTCAAAATCATTAAATGAAACTATTCACAAAGTAATAAAAAATATCACACTGAATTTGGTTTTAAAAAACCATACGGACCGTTAAATGAAAGCAAATGCATAGATGGTTCTAGAACAGTAAGCTATCGGCGGAAACTGTATTCTAAAGTATTAGGAATAAGATTGAATTTTGTAACAAGCATAAAAACACAAAAGTATTTGATTGACCGTTGAGAAGTTAGGGCGAGGGAATAAGATCCTTATTACAACATGTCAAAGATAAAATTCGAACGAGGAGCTAGCTTTGCATAGAAAATTTCTGGAAAACATGCATTCGATAGCATTTACCCAGAAAACATGGCGGATTTGGGGTATAAATAGGACTAAAAAAGAGAGGGGAGGGAAGTTCTAATTTTCGAAGGATACCGCGCGGACGTTACGCTGCCCGATTGAGGTGCGAGTTTTCGGTGATAATTTATTTATTTCTAAAACGTTTAGAAAATAGGATTCTCAGGCAAATAAATTTAAATTTATATAGGGAAGTAAAAGTATTAGTTTAGGATTGTCTGAGAAGTGTACATAGGCTTGTGTGAGGGCCTTGAAAAATAGCCGCGAAAGTGAAATAAGTGAAAAATCCCTTTTCTGCGAAAGAATAGGATGAATTGTGATAAGTGGTTCACTAAATATAGTGAATTTTAGTTATATTATGGATTGCTCTTCGGCAGAGTTTGTGAGTAATAGGATAATCAAGCTGATAAGTATTTAAGGAGGGAAACAATAATACGTCCGTTAGGTTTCACGTCTATATTGGAAGAGAAAGATCTCCGAGTACCTACGTATAATATCAGCAATGACAATATTCTAGTTACCCTACAAGTACACACCAATACCCCTACACTTAATTATTGTTATACACCTATTAACAATTTAAACCCACTTAATTAACTAACTAACAAACATGACTAAATCATAAACAAAACACATAAAAATCATTGACAAATAATAGCAACAATAAATACATTATTCACTATACGCAGACATACATGACGCAGATTGCTAGGAACTTATTTAATCAAATTCGAAACCGTAACGCTTTATGGTCTTTCTTTCTCGAGTCGGCCATCGTTGCTGAAACACCGTCGGTGGTGCAGCTTCAACCCTATTCCCCTCCGACTGGGGAGCCTGGCTCGCGATCACCTCGGCTGATAAAGGTGAACCTATCCGTCGCGGTGATCGCGTTGCCGATGCGGGCTCTGACTCGCCGACCATGCCCCCCACGCACACTGACCCCCGCCTTCCACCCCCGCGACATTCGCTGAGAGGGATAACATCAAGTGCTGGGTCCTGATTCGAACTGGTAGACTCGTCTTTGTACAAATTATTTTCCTGGTCTGAGAAGGTCGTGGGGTATACGCAAGAGTTTCTTGATTTTCTTTTGAGTTGGTCGACGTGCCTATGAACACAATCTCCCGTATCAGTCGTTATCTGATAATCAGATCTGCCCATTCGTTTAGTAATAACCCCATCGGACCATTTACGGCTAGGGCCGTAAGTTCTAAAACTAACTGATTCACCTAAACTTACTTCCCTTGATACCTGCGTTGATCCGCTTATTTGTTTTTCCTGTTCCTGCTCAACCCTAGCAGCCACATCCGGTTTCAGTAGGTCTAGACGCGTGCGCAACCTGCGACCTTGAAGCATCTGCGCCGGTGATTCACCGGTAGTGCTATGTGGAGTATTATGATAATACAATAAAAACTGGAAAATGGCCTCGTCTATGTTACGTTTTTGGACGATAGCCTTTTTAATTACATTTTTAATTAACTTGACCGCCCCTTCAGCAGATCCATTCGACTGGGGATGATATGGAGCCGCGTAAATATGTCGAACACCATTAGCACATAAGAAGTCATTGAACTGTTTACTCGCAAAAGGTTGCCCATTATCACTGACTATTTGTTTCGGTAAACCCCAACGCGACCACGACTCCCTCATCTTAGTTATTGTATTGTCCGCCGTCGTATTAGACATATTATAAAATTCTATCCATTTAGAACGAGCGTCTATAAGTATCATGTACGTTTTACCTACTATAGGTCCCAAAAAATCTATATGTACCCGCTCGTAGGGGCGTGAAGGCCAGCGCCACGGCACAGGCGTGCTCTGTGGAGGGGCGGCCGCGACCGCCGCACATGTGTCGCACGCTTTACATTGCGCCTCAATAGCTTCGTCTAGCCCTGGCCACCATACATAACTCCGTGCCATGGCCTTCGTCTTCACGATACCCATGTGAGGTTCGTGTAGTTCCCGCAATACTTGGACACGTCCCGCCTCGGGTATGACGACACGGTGCCCCCACATGACACAACCGACTTCCAAATAAAGCTCGTTTTTCCTATGTAAGTAAGGTTCTAATTGCTTGACTGAAACCGTGTCCGGCCAGCCGTCTCTTATGTAATTAGCAACTCGGCCTAAGATCGGGTCTCGTGACGTCATCCGCTTTATCTCTCCGTTATCTATCAATAATGCGTTAGAAGCAAAATGCAAATACGATTGTTCTGGAATCTCGCATTCCTTTTGATCGCCTATAGGTAATCTAGATAAGCCATCTGCCCAATTGTTGTTCGTGGTAACGTAACGTATCGTAAAATCATAAGCAGATAGAATTAATGCCCACCTTTGCATACGGCTGGCCGCCATGTTTGGCACCCCAGTTAATGGCCCAAATATACTGACTAACGGCTTGTGATCAGTAACTAACAGGAAATGTCGACCGTATATATACTGATGGAACTTTCGGACGCTGTACACGATAGCTAGTGCTTCGCGATGAATTTGTGAGTAATGTCGCTCTGCGTTAGTTAACCTACGTGACACATATGCCACTGGGCGCTCGTTACCCTCCCCGTCCGGCTGGGTAAGTAAACCGCCTACGCCTGTTGAACTAGCATCGCAGGTGAGGGTTAAAGGTCGACTAGGGTTATAATGCGCTAAAGCTTCGCTGCCCAACAGTATATCTTTAATTTTTTTGAATGCTGTACTACATTCCGGTGACCATATCCACGACGCCCCCTTTTTTAACAAGGAATATAGCGGGCTAAGATGATCACTTATCTTTCTTACAAATTTTGCATAAAAATTGACCATTCCTAAAAAGGATCTTAGTTCTCCTACGTTCTTAGGCTCCGGCATTTTTGCTATGGCTGCTACTTTACTGGGATCTGGGCGAATACCGTGTTTATCTATAATATATCCCAGATAAGCTACCTCGCTAACTAGAAAAATACATTTGCTCTGTTTTAATTTTAATCCGTATGATTGCAATCTATCTAGGACCATTTCTAGCGTTTTTAAATGACTATCAAGGTTTTGATTAGCAATTAGCGCGTCATCAAGAAACGTTTTTACATTTGGAATGTCTGCTAGCAGATTAGACATGATTCTCTGAAAAATTCCGCTGCTGGAAGATAGTCCATACACCAATCTATTATAACGAAACAATCCCCTATGCGTATTGATCACTGTGTACCTTTTTGAGTCCTCTGTTAAACATATCTGGTTGTACGCGTTTGCCAGATCAATCTTGGTAAAGAATTTACAGCCGGCCAGATCGGAAAATAAGTCCTCCACCCTAGGAAGCGGGTAACGATTTACGCTCAAGACCGGGTTGAGAGTTACTTTAAAATCAGCGCATACCCTAAGACCTCCATCTTTCTTATTTACTGGTACTAAAGGAGTCGCCCAGTCCGAGCAGTCCACGGGCTCGATGATTCCCTCACGCAGCATGATATCCAGCTCAGCATCGACGCGCTCGCGGAGGGCGAAAGGCAGAGGCCTCGCACGGTGGAACACAGGCGTCGCGTCAGACCGCACACTCAATGCCGCCTCTCCGCCAGTGAACCGCCCGAGACCGCCGTCGAAAACTCGTTTATATCTGTCGAGTAATGAAGATAACCCGTTAGCGACCGGCTCGGATTTGTTTACACACATCTCCATACTATCACTTGTAGTGAACTTAGGTATGTTTATAGCTAATTCCGCTAACCACTGCCTGCCAATTAATGAAGTTTCGCCTTTATCGATAACATACAAATCTAAGTGCTTAGCTATGTTATTATAACGCACTAAAGGTTTTATGACGCCTAGTGGCTTGATTTTGGAACCATCATAAAATTTGAATAACACATTCGTAGATGTTAACTCTAAATCACTAAAATGTTTTATATATGTACTACTGCTGACACACGCCGAAGCTGCCCCCGTATCCAGCTCCATTAAAATCTGATGACCGTTCACATTTAAAGGTATGCTTACCGGTTTGTATTGATTTAAAGACATTTGATACACTGCTTCCTCCTCGCAATCCGTGTCACTGGCTTCAGTCTGTGACTGCTCCACATAAAAAGTTTTCTGCTGACGGTTGCCACGCCCGCGCACCGTTCCTCGGTTTCGCTGGTAAGCGCCGCCATTTTGCCGCGCGGATGTGCCTTGGTTTGCCGCCACTCGTTCCGGACAAACTCGACGTAGATGCCCTCTTTTTGAACACGCACTGCATACTGCGTCTTTGTAACGACATTTTTCAATAAAATGGTTTGTCGCCCCGCAAGCGTAACATGCTTGCGCAAATGAAAAGGAGTTATACGCACTACCCTGCTGAGAAACCCCCGGTATGTGATCACGTGGTCGCAGCGCGCTCACAGCCAGCCGATGAACCCCCGCTGCCGTCGCCTCCCCTCTCGTGCCTGCAGCTGACGCGCTCGCGCCATCTCCGCTGCACAAAGAAATTTCAACTTCTGCCGAGTTTTTCTCCGCTGCTTCTAAAGAGCCCGCCAATTTAACGGCCGTTGAAAATGATAAGTCCTCTTCCGCGAAAAGACGTTGCCTAACAATGTCACTACGCACACCGCACACAAATTGGTCTCTTAAATTCTCTGTTAAATTAGAACCGAATTCACAAGTACGCGCCAATTTCTTTAGTTCCGCCACATATTGAGATAATGATTCACTTGCGCCTTGCCGTCTGAGCCGAAACCTGTAACGTTCAGCCAGGATAGAACGCTTGGGACTCAGATGATTTTTCAGCAACGTAACCAGCTCTTCATATTTTAGTTTGGCTGGTTTCTTCGGGCTTGCCAAAGTTACCATTAACTCGAAGCAATCTTCTCCGCACACCGCGATTAGTGTATCCACTTTTTCGGTGTCTTTGACACTATTCACCGTGAAAAAACTGTCCAATCGCTCACAATAATTAGCCCAATTACCGGATTCCACGTTGAACTCCTTGATTTTTCCCAACGACATCGTTAAATAATTTGGCTATTATATATGTCGACACAACACTCGACTAGCACGCGTTTACTTTTTACCAAAGTCGCCACTGATAAGTATTTAAGGAGGGAAACAATAATACGTCCGTTAGGTTTCACGTCTATATTGGAAGAGAAAGATCTCCGAGTACCTACGTATAATATCAGCAATGACAATATTCTAGTTACCCTACAAGTACACACCACAAGCTCTATTACTTCTAGAAGTGTATCTAAAATTTATTTTGACCTACTGATTCTATATATTTTGCTTGCGAAATTCCTCTAATTTTTTGTCTTGATTTTGTGATGTATACATGCAAATTTGTTTAAATTCTTCAAAATGCTATTTCTTGTATTCCTATTTGCATGATCTTTATCAAAGTGCAGAGCATGTGAATTAAATCTTGAGCAAAAATAAACAAAGAGACCCCTTTATTTGCTGTATAAAATAATAGAGTCAAATTAGATTCTTCTAGAGAAAATTTAATATTCTCATTGGAAAATTCATGTAAGGGAGTTTTGATAAACAGGCCCAAATTCATTAAAATAAATAAAACCGTGCCTAAGAAATATATTATTTTAACAAAGGAGATATAATTTCAATATATAAATTTTTATAATACAAAATGATGTGTCTGTTTGTACTGAATAAATAATATTCTTTCATTTTAACTGGTATATTGAGACCCAGGCTATAACACTATATACCTATGGAATAGTGAAGCCAAAAGGTTAAAATGGTATAAAATAGATGCTTGTGAACTAAAAATAAAGTTCTAATTTATTTTTAATAAGTCAGTAAATGAGACTTGATTGTTTTATTGAAATTATTATCACTCATAGTCAAGAAAATAGCCAAGACTTATGTATGATCGAAGGGAACCTTTCTTGTTATTTACAACCTTTACTAAATATAATTTTTAGTGAAATAGTAATTAAAAATATATTAAATTTATTTATATAAAGGTAATTTATATTGACTTATTTCATATAGAGACTACTAAGTCTTAAAAGGGTTCATTAAATGAAACCTAGGTACATATGAAATAAGGTACTTACAGAAATTGGTTTTGGTAATTGGTTTATGGAAGGTACCATGTGATGACTAGCTTCCGATATGTCAGGTAGCACTTTCTGATGGATTCAATATCTTCCAATTTATTTGAATAAACTAAGAAAATTAATCTATAGTTAAAATTTATAGAAATATGTACCTTATTTTTAAAGTACTAAGCTTCATTTAAATACAAACATCAGTTCAGAAATATTATTGTGTAATAAGTTCTTATAATACAAAAGATTCACAAAGTCCAGTTTAGAAGTCAATATGATTTACTGCCGACATACCCTTAAGTAACTTATTCAGAAAGATAAATATTACATATTTCAAACTTCTAGAAGTTCAATAAAAGATTCCTAAAGATTATACATAAGTTACAACTGTTATGTAATATCATAAATAATAATATAGCTGTTAAGTTCTTTATTTACTCAAAATACAATCATAATATCCAAAGTTAGCAAAATCTAAAACTAAATTGAATTTATTTCTAGTGCAGACAGACATTTTCATAAATAATTTTAATCAGATAAGCTCTCATATATTGATTTTACCAATATCTTTAAAGTGATGACTTTTGATTTGTTTTCCATAAAAATTAACACCTAGAGTCTAATATGGTAGAAAATATTTACACTTGGTATTCATAATTTTATTGACTAGGTAGTTGTAGAATGGTTCATTACAGTATTGCTTTGAAAAGAACAGGGGTTACTATTTGGTTCACAATGTATGGTATTTTTCAGACGATCACTCTTCAGGCCTTAGTTTTAAATCTGTATCAAACAACCCAATAGAAGTAGTTAATGTAATTTGGGGTTCAAGTTATGTGAGTGGATAGTAAGTAGGTTCATAGTCAGATTCAGTCATGTCAGTTCTTTTCAGTATTTTTAAGTGTCTTCAGGGTTGAGGGGGTACAGCACTGTACCAAGCGACGACGTTCTATCAAGTTTTAATCAACGAACTAGAATGATATAAAATAATTCTATATAGTTCATTGCTTTTAACATCGGTTTCTTGAGCAATGTTGTATCTTCGTTCACATTTCTGATCAGAGCACAGAAACGAGATAACCCTTTTAGCGCCTAAAGTAGTTCATGCATTTAGTTTGGTTACTTACACTTCATCACACATGAAAGTGATCTTCAAACTTCCGGGATTAAAAGGATAGAACTTTGTTTGTGTTCGTGGAACTTTCTTCGGAACTAATGAAACTGAGAGCGAAACAGTTCATATGGAATGTAAGTTTCTACAAGGTGGCGCAAAAGTAATGTCATAATTTGAATTGGCTGCCATTTTGTTATAAATGGAAAAAAAGAGCTCTGTTTTCATAAAAAGTTCATTTGAAAGTGTAAAATTGATGACATTAATTGGATAAAATTACATCGCTCAAATGGCCACCTCCCGAGTTGATACATAATTGCGCTCGCTTTACGGCATTTTGAGTTGTTGCTCGCAAAACAACTGGCTATCTGGCTCCAAATTGGCGATTTCTCCTTCAATATTATCTTTCAAGACTTGCATTGTTAGTGGTTTGTTGTGGTAAACGCGAGATTTTAAAAAGCCCCAAAGGAAGAAGTCTGGTGCTGTTAGCACTGGTGATCTGGACGGCCAATTCGAATCTCCAAAACGGGAGATCAAAATTTTTCAAATGAGCAGTGATAATAATTCTACGTTTTTGAGGTGTGTATCGCTCAATGGTTTATTGACAACTAATTCTCTATATATCTACATCATAAATGTCAAAGCACAGTGACATTTGGCGCTATCTGCAAAAATGGCAGCCAATTCAAATTATGACATTACTTTTGCGCCACCTTGTATAATTGGTATTTTTAAGGCGCTACGGAAAAAAAATCGACACTTTTAGAACTTGCATATCTACTTAGTGGTGGGAGTTCTGTTATCGTTTTATGTTTCGTATTTATATGGGTTCGTTCCGAAGTTCGTGAAAAATGAATTGTTGTTTTGCGTATTTGCAACTTGAACCGTCAGGAATCGTTCTAAAGTTAATTATAAGGGTTCTTTATTAAGGCGTTACGGAAAAAAAATCGATACTCGGAACTTGCATATGTACTTCAGTAAAGGTATTATTTTAATAAAATAGAATTATTTTTGGAATCTTTTTCTAGGGATCTGTTAAACAGAAACGCGATTGGAGAAATTCAGCTCGATAAAAATATTTATTGAAACGAGGTCCTTTTCAACACCATTTCTACTATCTACGTATATATTATTTTATTAAACCGATTGTTCAAGATACATAATGTGAAATGGTAATTTGAAGTTGTTCATCTGACCTTATAGAGACCCTTCCCAAACGCAAAACTTATGATCAATTTAATTGTTTATTTAATACAATTAATTTTCTTGATGAAGTTTTTTATTTAACATATTGTGCTTTTTTAGGCTTTATTTATTTTTTTGTCTTACATATTAATATTAAAACAATAAATAAATTTGCTAGGATGTACATATTTATTGATAGGTAATTTTAATTTAGAATTATTTTAGCTTTATGAAACAACTTTGTAACCTTCGACATTATAAACCCATTTTCTCTCATTAGAAGCGAGGTGTAGCAATAAAAGTAAATTGTATTTGACAATAAAAATATTTCGGCCCACAGTATGACGGTCCCACACCGTGGGTCGAAATATATCGAATAAAATATATTTTTCACTTATCATGCTCGTAAAGTTCTTGTTTATGCTTGCTATAAGCGGACTAACACTACGTTTTATGGTGTAGTGCATAAAAGTGTTTATTTCGTTTAAGAACATACATACAGCCAGTACAACATCATAAACAAACGTTTTAAAGCTCAATAATGGTGGAAGAAATTAAAAAAAAAAATACTTTGGCGGGAAAGAGCTGTTGTTTTTCCTCAATACTTACATATATTAAGTTTTTTATTTAAATTTGTATTAAATAATACCTACTGAATGTTAAATATGTCATTTGCTAGCAATATCACTATTTCATTTCCTCGCAATCGAAGTGAAAAGCAGAGTGTATGACTCTGGCATAAAACCCATTTTATCCTTATGCCGATAAAATGGATTGTTTTATGCCCTTGTTGTACAAATTACTATTTCTTGTTTTATATTAATAAGTAAACAAAAGAGATTAATTTTCTTATTCTTTAATACAAAATTTGAAAGAATAAAAATTATCCTGCACAACAACTTTAGAGAGTGTTTTAGTTAATTGTTGTGTCGGATTATATAACTTAAACCATAAAATAACACAATTTGCTAGAAAAGCCTTATTTACATTAAACCATAGTTGCCAAATGACATAAATTACATTTATTTAATACATTGTATAAAAAAAAAGAAAAACAATCATAATTTTTGCGTTTGGGGACGCGATCCGTCGCATCAAACTTAATCTTAAACATTAATTGGATCATTGTCAAAGTCGCAAAGATTAATTAGTCAAAGTAAAGTTTGAATTAAGTTCGACAATTTGGTACAAGTTAGTCTATTCGTCAAAGTTGATCAAATAAACAAAATGAATTACGTCAATGCTGTTTATAGGAGAATATTTCATTTGAAAAATTACTAAGACCATCCGACCAAATCTACAGGTGGTAGAGCTGATGCCGGGCTCGACTGTGGAGGTACCACCATCTTACTTGGAGACCCCCTCGAAGTAATTCGGGGGAGAGTAAGAGGACAGCTCACAGGCAAAAAACCAGGAGGCCTACCATGCCTGGGACCGATGAATGGCGGTATATCCATCCCTAATAGCCGGGCCTTATATGGAACAGACTGGTAATGGGCAGAGCGGCGTCACTGGTGCGAGGGTTTCAGCACCGCGCTCACCAACCCGCCTGCCCAGCGTGTGTGAGGATGGGCAATTCTTCCAGGATGACCGCCGGGAGTGGCTAAGTCCTGGAAAGGCTTATGTCCAGCTGTGGACGAACTAGGCTGATGGATGAAAAAAAAATCCGACGAAATTGGCGACATATTGAAGAAGGGCAAAGTCAAAAGCACCCGGAATAGAAGAGCTTGTATGGTTAGATTGATGGATGTGGGAGTAGTGAAAGAGTGTTTTAGAATCGTGGCAAATGGAATTCTTTGGTTTCTACCGAATATTCTGAGAGACAGACATGATATATGTAACGTATGTATTTAATTTTTTTATTTAAATTTATTGCATTTTTGTACATTTACATACATATATTTAAAACACATTTTTACATAAAGAACAGACATTGTGTACAAAGGCGGCACTTATTGCTTAAAGGGCTGCACAATGCTAAAATTCAGTCCTGCCCTAACGCTTTTGTTTTAGCTGTATATCCTGCTCTAATCAGAGGCCACGCACGCAATACGTCAGGTATTTTGAAATCGCGGCTAAATTAGGACATTAACTATAAATTCTTTATGTAATAAAGACGTTTTTTTTCTAGTAAGTATCTGCGTGTGTTGGTTTCGTTTCAATCGGTTTTGAAATAAGGAAATTGAATCGCTTTTTCGTGAAATTCATGCTTTTTTGAAAGTATTTTAATGAAAAGAAGATTGAAAGCATGTTTATTTATAAAGTGTAAAAATGATTTCCTGGAGTCAACAAATACGCCATATTTTTTTCAAATTTTTACTATCTACATTGACGGAACTATATCTAATGCAGAACTGATGTTTAGCATTATGGAGCCCCTTAAAGCAATATCTCCCAGGCAACCTTTGGGTGGAAAGAAAATATAATTAAAAAAACCGGCCAAGTGCGAGTCAGACTTGCGTACCTAGAGTTTCGTATTGTGGATGATAAATTTAATTTTATCATTTTTCTTCGTCAATTTCTCAACCGCTTTATTTTTCCTGCAATCTTTACGTAAACATATATTACCATGATTTTTTTCATATTTTCGGTCCACCAGTTTTGGAGATTAGGGGAGGAGAACATACAATTTTTTATGGTTATTCAAGGATTTCTCGAAATAGATGCAATTAAATGTAGCCAAACTATATATGTTTACAATCGGCTCTTTAATACCTACAATTTTATACCCATATTGTATTTTTATATAAAATAAAAGTTATTTAACTTTTTTTTTTTAATTTCTCATTTGTATATATATAGTTATGAGGTTGTGACATACGGACCGACGGACGGACAACGGAGTCTCACCAGAAAGGTTCCTTGTGTACCTTTTACGTACTAAGGAACCCTAAAAACTAACATAAAAAAGGGTATTGTAAATGCTAACAAATCATCAAACTTGCGGCGCGGCGGCAACGACTGAGCGGTGCAAATTTAGCTCGCAGTGAAGGCTCTGTTTGTGCCGTTTAGGGTGGAAACGTTCGGAGTTTGTGGTCCAGAAGCGCGACGATTATTCCAATAAATTTCGTTGCGCTTAGTTGATATTCCAGGTGACTGAAGAGCTGGAGCTTATTTTGGCCAACCCATTAGCGGCTAGCGTCTCGGGCATGCTGCCATGCGACAGCGACAACCTTGACAAGGTTTTTTAATATATTTTAGCTTTAGATAGGTTTAATTAAATTTTTAAAGTAGGTTCTTATTTGTTTAGTTTTTTTGGTCACAATTTATTTTCCTTCATTTAAATACTAGCTGACCCGGTGAACTTCGTATCACTTACCTCCTAATATAAACTATATTAATTTAAACCATATGTATGTATTTCAGAGCCGGCAGCTTTATAAAGGCATCATCAGATAGTCTAAGTATCGGCTCCATAGTGGGCGGAAAGAGTGGGCAAATCACGCACACATGTCCAGCTTAATGTTCATAATTATTTTGCATGAGACATTATGTTAGATTATAGACACTTATATTAACAAATAAGGTACCAGCCTATTTTTTTTGTCTGTATCGATTACGCCACATTACTAAACGTAATAGTAACCTGCCAACACTGACTGTCAGTGTGACTGTCACCTAACTTTCCAAGAAAATATAATTGATATTTCAAAACTATTTTTCAGAAGTAAAGTTAACTTTTAACAATGCATTGTCTCTTTTGTAAAAAGTGGATAGAACGGCAGAACAACAGAAGTACCTGTCCTAGTTGCACAAAAAAATTGTAAAGATGCGACGAATGTTTCACAATAACCGCTGATACCTTCAAGTTTTGTATAAAGTGCGGTCACAATTTGAGCCGAATAATACGAATTAATAGGGCTAAGGAACAAAAAAATCGAGTGAAACAACAACTGTTATTAAAACCGAAGTTCGTCTCAACAATGCCATCTTCATCATCTGTGTGACATCATCTGAAGGAATAACATTTTCAGAACTTAATTTAACTGCCGATGAACTAAAGGATTTGGATGAGATTTAAGAAAGTCATGAGCACAACATTGGCAATATTCTGGTTCTACCAGATTTGTCCGAGTCACCGAGGCCTTCCGCCACGCCGTCAAGTCCTGGCGAGGCAAGTCAAGACATCTTTAGCAAGCCTGGTTCGCATTTGCTGTTAGATTAATTGATATGTTGCCGATTCAGGTGTCAATCGCGGAAATTTTAGAAAATATGGTTCCTACCGTAAAGGTTGATTTGTATAGTCTTTAATAAAAAAATATTTGAATTGAATCAAATTGAATATTATTTCGGAAATATGTATTAGTAACAACAAATATACCCAAATGCACGATACCGTGGTAGCGCGGCCTTCCAATGTAAGTGGCCGGCAAAATTGTCATTTTTCCCACATTGTTTGCATTGCCATCGGCCCATCGGCATTAATAGCATCACGAAGATGAATGTACTCTTCAGATCGAAGTTGCTGTTGGTTTAGACGGATGTACGTCAATCGTTCAGTCTCAATTTTGACATACATGTCAACTTCAAATTGATGAAAAAGCCGTTGACACATCAAAATGTGATTTACTTCACCTTCACGGATTCTGTTTGAATAAAAATTCATAGCACTGACTTTTTTGTTGGTTTCAGCACCTGTAATCAATTAATCAACCATCCCAAAAACTAATGAGTCTAATGGATCAGGTGGACCTAATGGATGGACCACCACAACATAATCCTGCAAATTCACCGCTGTATTTTAAAGCTTTACAATGTTGACACATGATTGACATTTCCCCAATTGTTACAGATTTGTCGGCACTATAATCTATTTCCGGATCGTAGGAGAATGCTCCTCGTGCCAGGTTCACAGGAACATTGCGTCTGCGGAATCGATCAATTTCATTTTCCCGTGCTCGCTGCTGTTGTGATCGATGTGCCCGAACTCGTTCCATTCTATGCCTATTATCCACTTCATTGTAATTCACTCTAGAATGCAAATCTAATACGACTGTTATCATTATCAGTCTCTCGCTGGTCATCAGTACGATTAGCGCGTGAGGTAGCTCGTCGCACATTCGATCGACTTCGACGACCTATGTTAGGTCGTTTTCTCCTCGGCATTGTAAGCAGTATCAGAATGACAAATCAAGTTTTGAATCTTTTTTCAGGTGTTAAAAACATAATGTGTGTGGGTAATAGATAAATTGTATGCAACTCCGTGCATTCTGAAACTTGACTGCTGTTAAAGTAAAATAACTGACAAAATCCAATGTGATCTTCTAAAATAATCGTTAAAACATTTTTATAGATTTTTTTGAGGGTTTGACAATTTTATAATTGCTAAAAACTAAGAAAAAAGGAAGCAGTTTGATCACAGAAAACTGTGACGTCATAATGTAAAACCTCATACAAATTTCATAGTATCGGGGCGTTTTTTGGAAGTACCCAATTTTAGATCGTATAGCGAACTTTACTGTTTCAAAGTATATTTCTGAACGCACCCAACACAACAACCAAGTGTCATTATAGTGTCATTATTTTACATGTTTTAAATCTAAATACGCGATAATCAGACTATTTTGGATATATGTTGTCGATTCCAAACCCTTATTTAATCTAGATCTACATGTTTTTATTCCTAAAATACCGAACCGACGACGCGACGGGGCGAACATCAAATGTTTGACAGATAAGAACAGTTTGTATGGGAAAATAAAATTGTCGTTTTTAGTATTTTACTCGCAATTTTTCCATATTTTCTCATCGTGTAAACCTTCCCTGGACTTCCACAAATATTTCAAGACTAAAGTTAGCTAAATCGGTTCAGCCGTTCTCGAGTTTTAGCGAGACTAACGAACAGCAATTCATTTTTATTTATTTATATAGATAGATAGATGTGATGATAATATTCTTATAAATATGGCCAATGGAACTTACATAACGTTTTATTGCTTGACATTAACAAACTAAACAAGAAAAAACGTACTTAAAATTAAAAACATGAACTAAATATAGATACATATACCTACATACTTAAATAAAAATAAGGGCAGGATATTTAAATGAAGTTTTATGTATATATATATGAACTACACCTTCAAAAATTTCGAGGGAGTTCATAATTTTACTCGAGCAGCCTCTGGTGTAAATACTCTCAAAAATCGCTGAGCGCCCTGCGCGTCCAGTACAATGACGCTTTCAGGATGCTGTTGTGTGGATGCCTCCCTTCTGTAGTGCATCGGGAATGTTTGCTGAAGCATGCGTGGACGGATTCCCAGCCATATTGCGTAAGCGGGCTGAGTCGCTGATGTGCAGAGTGCGGGCCAGCGACAACGGCATTTATGTACGAGTGTTCTTTCCTCATTTTTCGCAAAATTGTTTTTGATGGTCGTAGATAAAGTATTGTGTGTAACTGAACATAATTAGACATAACGTTAGAGTTGCGCATCAATTTGATATAAATAATTGTATGTCAAAGAACCAAAGTCATCGACATAGCCTCTAAGATAAGCAAGCTGAAGTGGAAGTGGGCTGGCCACATCAGCCGAAGAACCGATAACCGATGGGGGAGAAAGGTTCTCGAGTGGAGACCACGAACCGGCAGACGCAGTGTAGGACTGAAGATCTAAATAAGATTGCCGGTAGTGGCTGGATGAGGATGGCCGAGGATAGAAAAATGTGGCGTTCCCTTGGAGAGGTCCAGCAGTGGACCGATATTGGCTGATAGTGATATCCGATAGTGATAAAATAAAGCGATTGTCCCAGTAGGTTCCAACTAGGCCACTTTATCAGCAGATTCCCAGTTCTCTAGAAACCGGTAATTTAACCACGAGGTTCAATATAGGCCCCCAACTTTGCTTATCTTGTGATATTCAACAAGTAAACGCTATTGTTAACAGGAATTTCTTAAACACACCACAGGGCTCCAGTTGGATATTAAATTTTGACGACAGCTCACGGCACTCTTCAATATATGTATAACCTAGTAGCTTTTGCCCGCGCCTAAACTCGCGTTGATTAAAGTTTTGTGTAGTCCTATCGGAACTGTCAATATTTTTCAGAACATTAATTTTATAGAACGTATTTTCCTGGGTAAAGTGTCTTTTGCGGCTAAAAAGCGGGGGTACCAAATGTGGACTGTGACTTGCACTTGGGAACACCTCGGTCTGGGTCCTCGATAATGTCGTGACGTGACGATGTTTACTAATGTTTTTTTTTTGTTTTAATAAATACAATTTTTTTTAGTACGTTGGTAACTAATGAAACAACATTTTTTATTGATGCTTCACACATCAATCAATACAACCTGGTTTATTCGTCCAAGGATACAGCATGCGGTTTTTACATCGCTTTTCTATATGAGATATATATTTTATGAGATAAAAAGTAGCCTATGTCTATAACTTATAGTGAAAGAGTAACACTTAACTTTTCTATTAGTGGAAGATTTATAGCAACCCAATGTATGGGAACCAATATTTTCGTCATTAAAGCATGAAACTTGGCATACTTGTTACTTAGATGTACTGGAGTAGAAAACGCCCGGGATACAGCGGGTAACACTCTGCTGGGGGGGGCTAGAGGGGGGGGAAGTTTCCTTACGCTGCGCCCTCTTTTGAGCCTCATATCTGCTCAATTATACCTATTAGGGCAAGTGTGGTGTCATTTTCAGATAAATATATCCTGCGAGCAGTGTTTCAAGCAGTCCATGTATGGGGTCAGATGTCACCGACTCAAAATCTTCCTAGTTCATCTAATTGGGGATGGACCAAAATCGATGACAGCTGGCAACCTACATGGACAGACTTGCCAGTAGCTGCCGATGCTTGCATGGAAATGATCAGGTGCAGATGCAAAAAGAACTGCGGCGCCAGGTGCAAATGTTTTCAGCGGCAACTAAAGTGCACTGAGTTATGTGAAATAAAAAAATATGTACGTACTACATATACATACATACGTGTACTATACACAAGGTTTATCCAAAAATATGTCTTCTTTTTAAAAACACTATTTTGACTAGCAACGGTAACCTACCGACTATAAAAGTAGTTTTTGTTGTCAATATTTTTCCAAGAAAAGTAAGTGCGTTGCTCTGCCGCGCTGTGTTAATTTTTTTTTTTCACATTTTTTCATAAATCATTTCAATAAAATTTATATTGTTGGAATTTGGATGAATGTGGCTTTCTAAATATATTTTTTTTATGTCGATATCTTTACTAATTTGAAATTTATCGACATTTCTAAATTTTATTTTGTTCATAATATTTCATATTTTGCGTCGTATTTCTTTTTTTTTCTATGTAGAGGTGTTTTTTATATACCAGAAAATGATTGGCCATCCGTTATTTATCTGAAAATGACACCACACTTGCCCTAATAGGTATAAATGAGGAGATATGAGGCTCAAAAGAGGGCGCAGCGTAAGGAAACTTCCCCCCTCTCTAGCCCCCCCCAGCAGAGTGTTACCCACTGTATCCCGGGCGTTTTCTACTCCAGTACACCTAAGTAACAAGTATGCCAAGTTTCATGCTTTAATGACGAAAATATTGGTGTATGGCTATAAATACTCCACTATATAGGAACTTGACACCCTATTGCCAAACTGATTTATATGATAAAAATTCCAGGTATAGAATTACATTCGTGCAAAGTTTCAGTCCAATCGGTTTAGTAGTTACGGGGCGTGAAGGAGTTATATTATATACATCCATCCAAACCTTCGCATTTATAATATTTCAATGCAAGTGCTCGTAAAGGCTCACTTTTTATGCATCAAAACCGAACAGAAAGTCGATTATTTTGCCCTAGGGCTTTATTATTATTATTTTTTTATTCATTTACAATGGTTGGCTAACCTGCAACCTTTACTGTGTACCATAAATGTAATACTTTTTTTCCATTGTTTCAGGGCTCTGGATACAGTCCTTTTGAGCCAATCATAATTGAAAGTTCGCAAGATTATATTTGTTTTATTTCCTCACACTATGCATTGAAAAACGTAGTATGATACACGGGCGTAAGAGCAATAAATTACTCGGTTACGTTTAAAACACTCGCCACGCTCGTGTTTTAAATCGTCCTCGTAATTTATTCCTTTTCGCCCTTGTAGCGTAAACTACTATTATTAGTGGGATGGGATTAATAAATTACCGTTACCTGAAATTTTAATGTCCAACTTGTTGTTCTTGGCCATTTGCCAACATTGCATGTTTCCAAGCACTTTATAAAAAAATATAAAAACAGCGATGCTCAGTCAGTAGGACAAAAGACTCTCAATTGATAGGGAAGTTTGCCCGCGGCTTCGCCCGCGCGGATTTCATTTTTGCATTTTCCCGGGATAATAAGTAGCCTATGTCTCTCCTCGGCCCATATACTATATCTATGCAAAAAATTATGTTGATCCATTGCTCTGTTGCTGCGTGAAAGAAGGACAAACCAACAAACCAACAAACATACTTTCTTGTTTATAATAGTGGTACGGATGTTGTGGCATATTTTGACTTTTGGATAATTTGGGAAAAAGTTCTTTGATCCTGCTATAAATTCATGTTCCTTTAAATCAAAAATCAAAATCAAAACCAAAAACTCTTTATTTAGGTAGCATTCCTAAACGCCTGTGCAGATATATTTTCACATACTCACAGCATAAGCTGATATTTAATTATGTTTTGTTACTTTTTATGTATTATTCTTATTCTATCATAAAAAGTTTATTTTTTTCGAGTAGTCCCTAAGCCTATTTTTGTGTACGTATTGTAACCTAATAGGTGGCCGCAAAGAAAAAATGGTTCGTATATAACAGGGTTTCTCAAGCTTATAGCCCCACGTACCCCTATAAAGTTTATTAGTCGACTGCGAACCTCTTTAAAACAAACATGCCATAGAAGGATTTTTATTTAAATATAAAAGATAATATAGTCACAAGGTAATGTTGTTAATTAGTTAAGGTGATATGTCGTCCGTGCAAAGGTCCCCGTTACTCCAGGCGGAAAAACCCGCAGTGCGAGAGGGACGGAATCGGGGAAAATGATCAAAAAGTCGGTTTTAAATTAAAACAAAATTATCTAAAATAGCTACGAAAATTTCCATAACCAGTAATTTAGGTATTGTTAAAACCCATCTAAATAAGTATTTTTGAAGTCCTCATTTCAATAATTATTTCTATCGAGTGAAATTCCTCCAATCGCGTTTTCGATAGCCCAAAATCTAGAAAAAGATCCCAAAACTGTTATACTAATTCATTTTACTTGGAACTTCGTTAAAAGAGCAGATAAATAACTTCAAAAAGTGTCAATTTTCACGGTATACCCCCTTAATGTGATAGGTGGGCTTGTTTCTTGAGTCGATTTTCAGTGCGATCTTGTCACGAACCCCCTACGATGAACTGGCGAACCCTTAGGGGTTTGTGTATCCCACATTGAGAAACACTGGTATATATGACAACTACTAAAAGCGTTTTTCGTTTTCAAAACCACAAAAATAACTCGTCCTAATTGACTCGATATAGTGAAGCTTTTTTTGTGTCGGAGCCGTCACAGAAGGAATTTCCTTGCCAGCCAATTTTCTTTACTTTCCTAAGAATAAATTCTCTGAGTGAATGCCTGTCCCCTGCAACGTCTTGTTATCCATTGTCAATAATAAAATACGGAATTTATAGCAACCTTTACGTTTTTACCAATGGAAGATATCAAAAAATATTGAAGGTGTGTGACAGAGCTGAACATTTTTTCTTCTGGGTTTATATTTAGATAAAATACGCAACAAAATGTTTATTTCTGTGGCAAGATTTAAATACCTTGTAGCCGCTGGCTACAGAAATGCAGAGATGATGAAAGAGGATGGATGGGTTGACACGAGAGAAGAAAAAATTGTGGGGAACAATGTGGGTGCGCTGACCTGGTTGGAATGTTTCTATGGGCTGGCAAATCCGCCGTGTTTCGTCTCCTCTCGTTGGGCTGATTGAGTTGGCGGTGATGAGCAGTGATGAGCTGGATGTCTTGGATCTTGGTAACGTGAACACTACACTTTCACAATCTAAATAATGGGTCCGCAATATTATTTGTGCTGGCAGCGCGAATGTTTATACACATGTGTCGTTCTCTAGAGAGTTCGGACGAAACAGAATGAAGCCAGCGCCCGCGCGCGCCTCGACCGGCGCGCGGCGGGGAGGGGGTGGTCGTTCGCGCGTGCGCACGCGAATCACACGTCATGCTGCGCGTGAACATCCTGGGGGGGCCGGGGCTGCGACTCCTCTTGAGTTGAATCCAACGGCAGCCTGGCTATCTTGAACACAGGTCGTCGCAGATTTCCATGAGCTGTGTCCAGATCCACAACTCGGATCACTCCATCCTTGCCAGGTATCGTGCGGAGAATTCTCCCCAACTTCCATTGGAGCGGAGGCAGGTCATCCTCTTTGATGAGGACCAGTTCACCCACTTGAGGAGGGGAAGAAGGGGAGAGCTATTTGGAGCGGGTTTGCAGGGTATGGAGGTAGGATCTGGACCAGAGAGTCCAAAAGCGCTGAGAGAGCGCTTGAATGAGTTGAAACCGTTTAAGAGTAGATATGGGTCTGTCGTCAAAAGACTGCTCAGGTAGAGCGGTGAGTGGACGACCAATAATGAAATGTCCGGCCGTGAGAGGTTCAAAGTCCGTAGGGTCGGATGAAATTGGGCAGAGGGGTCTTGAGTTGAGTACAGCCTCAATTCGAGCCAAAAGAGTAGAGAATTCCTCAAAAGTGAGGTGCTGTTCACCTATCACACGATAAAGTAGTTGCTTGGTGGATTTTACGTTTATTTCGTGCAGAGCGCCGAACCAGGGCCCTTTAGGCGGGTTCAGTAACCAAGTTATGTGCTGATTCGCGAGCTTGTGAGTGATTGCATCATTGTTTGACCTGAGGAAGTTCTGAACTTCAATGAGTTGATTCCTAGCACCTACATAGTTTGTGCCGCAGTCTGAGCGAATGAGAACCGGAGTACCGCGACGTGAGATAAAACGTTGCAATGCCGCAAAGAACGCTTCCGTTGAGAGTGCAGAGACTGGTTCCAAATGAACCGCCTTTGTTGCGAGGCAAACGAAAATACAAAAGTACGCTTTTATGAGTTTCGCGTTCCGCAACGTGCTGGATTTAACGAAGAAGTGGCCAGCAAAGTCCGTCGTGACGTGACTAAAAACTGGCTGAGGAGTAACTCTGTCTACTGGGAGATCAGCCATGAGCGGAGCCTTAGGTTGAGCGCGGCACCGGAAACATCTAATACATTTAAACACGCGGTGTCTAATAATACGACGAGCGGACAGAATCCAGTACTGCTGGCGTAATATGGCGTGTAATGTGTCAGCTCCAGGGTGGCAGTGTATTGTGTGATAGTGATCTATAATGAGATCTACGAGCGGACTTGAACTGGGTAGAATGAGTGGGTGTTGAGCGTCATACCTAATTGACGCGTGAGAGAGACGACCACCGACTCTCAAGAGGCCGTCCTTTATGAAGGGCGAGAGACGCTGGAGCCGAACGGGACAAACCTTATCAGTCTGGATACGATTAATGTCTTCAGCAAACTCATTGTGCTGAACAGAGCGGACCCAGTGCAACAGAGCGTCCCTGCGTTCACTAGCTGTCAACGGACCAGAGCGCCGTGCATCTGGGCTGTGCCGACAATTGAAAATGAACCTTTTAATACAAGCCGTCACTCCGACGAGCTTGTCAAGTGAGCTGTAGCGAGTGAGCAAGTCCAGATCGATATCTGGGACTGCTATGTGTGCTGGTACCTTTTTGGGCTTAAGGCCTGGGAGAGCATGATGGCCTAGAGCGGGTGGCATCTTGGGCCAAGTGCAGGTAGGCTCTTTGAGCCAACTGGGTGACCACCAAAGGTCATGAAGTGAGAGAGACTGGGCAGACATGCCTCTGCTTGCACAGTCAGCAGGGTTGAGGTTCGTGGGCACATGCCTCCACGTATGGCTAGTTGAAATAGCTGTGATCTTAGCCACTCGATTGGCCTCGAAAGTCTGTAATCGGTGAGGTGGCGTATTGAGCCATGCCAACACTATTGTGCTATCTGACCAGCATGTGTGTGTTTGAATGGCTATATGAGCTGACAATTGGGCTGACACTCGAGTCATGAGCTGAGATAAAAGAGTCGCGGCTGACAACTCCAATTTCGGGATTGAGAGACGAGTCTTTATGGGTGCGACCTTGGACTTGCCAATGATTAGGTGTACATTGACATTGTTCACGCCACAAGCGTGACGCATTCGGATGAGTAATTTCACAACACAGCGCCTGGCGCCAACTCGACTCGCGCGCCGGCGCTCGCTCTGTTCCGTCCGAATCGTCCAGAACGACACATGTGTACACGTTCGCGCCGCCAATACAAACAATCTCGCGTATTTACAGTGTTGTGTTCATACTAGTGCTGTGTACATTACTCCAAGACATCCAGCTCATCACTGCTCATCACCGTCAACTCAATCAGCCCAACGAGAGGAGAAGAAACGCGGCGGATTTGCCGGCCCATCGAAACATTCGAACCAGGTCAGCGCACCCACATTCTATATCCCACAATCTTTTTCTTCTCTCGTGTCAACCCATCCATTTTCCCTTTATCATCAGCTCTGCAGTTCTGTAATCCCGCGATTACATTTTGGTCACTTCGAGCCGTGAAACCCCGGCCCCCCCAGCCCCCTCGATTTACTACAGTCCATTTTCAATACAAGAAAAAATTTGGTCGAGCGGAAAATTTTTGGTTTATATCACCCCCCGTCTCCCCCCCCGCCGGCCCGTAACTTTGTTTGAACCAGCCCCCGTCGATTTACAGTCCATTTTCACCCGGTTACATATTTTGCCCCCTTTCCCGGCAAAAAATATTTTGTGGTCTCGAATACCTATTGCGGGTAGGTAATTAGAACCGCCGCCTAGAACATTCTATTTATCGGATCGGTATAGAACCGGCCCCCCCCCGCCCCTTTACAGAATAAACTCAAGTTCATCCCGTTTGATATTATTGTTCGGCTCAGGTAATATAATTGTATCCATTCAGCCCAATTGTTTATTACAGTCCACTATACTTCTTTATTAAACCCAAAAGAGTTTACGTATTTTGCGAGATATTTTTTTTTGGTGCGAGTTTTATTTCGTTTTATTTCGTTTTATTTTGAGTACATACGTATACATAAGTTATTACGTAACGAACGTTTACGTTTACGAATTATTACGTTACCAAAGTTTGATCTGCATCATTGGATTGTCCGCACATTTAGATACGATTTCTGCCAGGTGAACGCATTCTTTGTTTGTTTACGCGTTCGAGGCTTGTAGGTAGGTATTTTATTCTATAAATAGAATTTTCGACGACTGATGTTGTTGTTGTAAAGGTACTTTCGTGTAAACAAGAACCAAAGCGTATTGTCGGCACGTGATTTCAAGGCAAATAACATAAAAGTGAACAGGTTCATCAGCCCTTTTCGATATTTTTGTGTTGCGGTAATCTCACGTCGCAGTAATATATTGCCGGACCGTTTATTTGTGTTATTGTCTGCCTTTTTTACCCGGGTATATATATATAGCACAAATATAGTAAACAATTTGTTTTTTTTTTCTCTTCTCATCTCTGATCTTATTGTTAATGGTACACATATAGGGTGTTCCACGTTGGTGTATCAGCTCATATACAGGTTGTTTTTTAAAAAAAAAAAATTTTTTCTTCTCTTTCGTGTTTATTTAAGAGTTCCGTATTCCGTTTGAACATAGTCATTGTTACTTCATCCGCGCAAGTGTCTCAGCTCTGTTCATCTGTCTCATTAATTATTTTGGTTGTACGTCCGCTCTTATAGTTCAGCTCAAAATCGTTGCGTATTTTGTCTTAGTAATCAACCACCTACTTTAACAAAATTAAGATGCCTTCGAAATCACAAGCCGCGATGTTTCGTGAGGCCGTAAAGGCGATAGTTCTGTTAAAGGAGATCGGTGCGGCGGTAGAGGCAGGCGACAGAAAAACTTATTCTGTGGCGGATTTCACCGCTCGTTACGCAAACATACAAAGCGTTAAAACTAAGTTAGAGAACGTATATTACGAGATCCTTGACGATGAGGATTTGTCCGACGAAACTGAGGCAACCTATACAAAAAATTTTCAGTCGGCACTTAGCAACTATGATGCTATCCTAGTGGCATTTGAAAAATTAAATGAAAAATCAGCTCTTCCGGACAAGACGCAACCCCTCAGCTCAGGTACACCCGTTGGTGTTTTACCAAAGATACCCATACCGGAGTTTCATTCGAACGTTGAAGAATGGCCCTCATTTATTGCCGTTTTTAGGAGCCTCGTCAGTGAGATGGCTACAGTCTCGGATGCTGTCAAACTGCATTACTTGTTAGGCGCCCTAAAGGGTGAGGCACATGATATGGTGAAACACCTCTACCCTACCAACGAGAATTATCCCATAGCCATGGAAATTCTCACCAAGCGTTACGACAATCGTCGTGTACTCATTGACCGGTTTGTGGACATTATAATGAACCTTCCGCACATCCACATGCGATCGGATATCCGCACATCATTCTTAATTCCGCTTATCTCAGCGCAAAGCGCTCTCCGCAATCTGGATCTGCCCATGAAGGATTCTGACTATGTTTTCGTGTCAATGGTGGTGCGAAAACTACAAGGCGAGCTCCGCACTCTTTTCGAGCGGAAGTACGGATCTCGTGCAACTCTGCCCACGCTCAAGAACCTCATTGAGTTTCTGGAAGAGCACGCACGCTGCAAGGAGAATGAGTCATCGTTCCTTGCGTCACAGGAGGCTCCTTCTTCAGCACGGCTCGGCCCGTCAGAAAGGCTCGCTCAGCTCAATAAGCTGCTTCAGCCCACTCGAGGTACTCCACGTCAGCCCTACCAGGCTCATCAAGAGTTCCGCCCCATAGCTCCTCGGCAGGACAATCGCTCCCCCCGTCCTATTCGTCAACCATTTATGGCATTTGAGACAGCGCCAGTTTACTCGGCCCGATCATCCCCATCACCCACTCGCCGACAGGATTATTCGGCTCAACCTTCTTCCCCTACTGGTGGTATGCCATGCCCATACTGCAGGAATAGGGGACACAAACTCATCGCATGCCCAGGATTTAATAACCAACCGGTTCAAGGTCGGTGGGACTTTGTGAACGCACGCAACCGGTGCCGACGCTGTTTGGGTCCTCATTATGAGAACGAGTGCAGGTCTACACGTGCATGCAAGGAGTGTGGGCGGTCTGACCACCACACTTCACTGCATCGTCATGGGGCCATGTCTCCGACACGATCATCTGCTCATTTGTTGCCTCCGTCTCTACGTGAGCAGCCCAGACAGCGCTCAGCGCATGAGCCTCAATACCATTCGGCACATGCTACACAGGCATATACGTCCCATCCCAACTCGCCCACTCAATCGCGATCGCCAAGTAGGTCTCGGGTAGGTAGGCAACAATGACTACCTACAATAACAGAGCACTATGAAGGCGAGGACGACCAGCACTCAGCACACTCAGCACACTCATCACACACACACTCATCACATACACACTCAGCTCATTGTCACTCAATGACTTCAACTCCAACAGAAAATTCCTGTAACTCCGCACAACGTGTAGTGAACGTCACTAACACGCCAATTTTGTTGCCAACCGTCTCACTTAAAATAGCAGACGTACATGGTCAGTTTCACTCAGCACGAGCCCTGTTAGACTGTGGAAGTATGCTGACTCTTTGTTCTCAGCGCATGGCCACAATTTTAAATTTACCATTAAAACATACATCTCTAAAAATCGCAGGAGTTGGAAATCAGCACACACAAAACTCAAAGGCATCAATCACAATTGTATGCCGACCTACACACCGTGACACACCTACGATCACGGCCACAGCTCATATATTGGAGAACGTAACTGGGTACCTACCGTTAGAAAAGGTTCCAGATCTCGCTCAGTTAACAGGTCACCCACCGATTCCTCTTGCTGATCGAGAATATCACACACCAGCTCCGGTTGATCTAATACTAGGATCTGACGTTCTTGGTCAAGTGTTAGACGGAACCAAGGTTTCGCTCGGCCCTGGCAAGCCTATAGCCTTCGGCACGATATTTGATTTTACATTGATTGGACCTTTCGAAAGTTTACATACTTCACCCACGAATCAGGTCAACTCAGTTCACATTGTCGGCTCTCACACGGACTCAGAGCATTCCACTCATGACATTCACAAAAGTCTTGAGAGGTTTTGGGAATCCGAGGAACCCCAAACCTACAAGCATACCAGCCCATTAGAGGATCAGTGTGAGGACATTTTCCGCACCACAACTACTCGTGAACCATCAGGTCAATATGTGGTTACACTGCCCTTTCTGCACAACGCACCGACATTAGGTTCCACTCACGCTATTGCACTGCGCAGGTTTCTCAACTTAGAGAAGAAGTTGCAAGCGAACCCGCCCTTCCGCTCGAAATACGTAGAATTCATGTCAGATTACATAAAATTGGGCCATATGTCGCCGTGTCACCCCAATACCTTTGCTCATAAATCCCATTTCTATATCCCACATCATGGCATATTCAAGCCAGGATCAGAAAAGTTACGCTGTGTGTTTGACGGAAGTTGTAAGAGCTCAAACGGCGTCAATCTAAATGATTGTCTTCATACAGGTCCGGCTCTTCAGCAAGATATTGTTGACATTATCATGTCCTTCAGGATCCACTCACAAGTTTTCAGCACAGACATCCGAATGATGTTCCGAAATATACTCATTCACCCAGAGCAAAGACGTTTTCAACTCATTCTCTGGCGGTCTTCACCCGACCAGCCCCTGCTCACGTATGCCCTTAATACCGTCACATATGGATTAAGGTCCAGCCCATACCATGCCATCCGCACTTTACTCCAATTGGCTGATGACGAAGGTCATCGCTACCCCCACGCTGCTCAGGTCCTCCGCAAATCAATATTTGTGGACGACATTCTCTCAGGTGCAGATTCTGTAGAATCTGCTCAGTCGCTCCAAAGCGAACTGATCGAGTTACTCGCCCTAGGTGGCTTTCAGCTCAGTAAATGGACCTCCAACTCGCCTCAGCTCCTTGAACGGTTCCCAGATGACCAGTGCGACATGCCCAAGGACTTTGACTTCAGTCCCGACTCTAATTCCATTAAGGTTCTGGGAATACAGTGGATTCCTCAAACTGATGAGTTCACTTATCGCATTTCTCTGCCCACTCATGCTCAAGTCACAAAGCGCTCCATTCTCAGTACAGTAGCGTCTCTCTATGACCCCAATGGCTGGGTCACTCCAGTCATCTTCCGCGCAAAGATTCTTCTCCAGAAGCTTTGGCTTCTGAAAATAGGATGGGATGAGCCTATCTCTGAAGAAGTCCACACAGAGTGGCAACACATCTCAGAGGATCTTCCTCAGCTCTCAAACCTCCGTTTACCTCGGCACATTTGTAAGTACAAGCCCACGTCTACTTACTCACTTCACGGGTTCGCGGACGCATCAGAGGCTGGCTTTGGTGCCGCTATCTACCTTCATGAGCGCAATATCACTGGACATGTCAATGTACACCTAATCATTGGCAAGTCCAAGGTCGCACCCATAAAGACTCGTCTCTCAATCCCGAAATTGGAGTTGTCAGCCGCGACTCTTTTATCTCAGCTCATGACTCGAGTGTCAGCCCAATTGTCAGCTCATATAGACATTCAAACACACACATGCTGGTCAGATAGCACAATAGTGTTGGCATGGCTCAATACCCCACCTCACCGATTACAGACTTTCGAGGCCAATCGAGTGGCTAAGATCACAGCTATTTCAACTAGCCATACGTGGAGGCATGTGCCCACGAATCTCAACCCTGCTGACTGTGCAAGCAGAGGCATGTCTGCCCAATCTCTCTCACTTCATGACCTTTGGTGGTCACCCAGTTGGCTCAAAGAACCTACCTGCACTTGGCCCAAGATGCCACCCGCTCTAGGCCATCATGCTCTCCCAGGCCTTAAGCCCAAAAAGGTACCAGCACACATAGCAGTCCCAGATATCGATCTGGACTTGCTCACTCGCTACAGCTCACTTGATAAGCTCGTCGGAGTGACGGCTTGTATTAAAAGGTTCATATTCAATTGTCGGCACAGCCCAGATGCACGGCGCTCTGGTCCGTTGACAGCTAGTGAACGCAGGGACGCTCTGTTGCACTGGGTCCGCTCTGTTCAGCACAATGAGTTTGCTGAAGACATTAATCGTATCCAGACTGATAAAGTTTGTCCCGTTCGGCTCCAGCGTCTCTCGCCCTTCATAAAGGACGGCCTCTTGAGAGTCGGTGGTCGTCTCTCTCACGCGTCAATTAGGTATGACGCTCAACACCCACTCATTCTACCCAGCTCCAGTCCGCTCGTAGATCTCATTATAGATCACTATCACACAATACACTGCCACCCTGGAGCTGACACATTACACGCCATATTACGCCAGCAGTACTGGATTCTGTCCGCTCGTCGTATTATTAGACACCGCGTGTTTAAATGTATTAGATGTTTCCGGTGCCGCGCTCAGCCTAAGGCTCCGCTCATGGCTGATCTCCCAGCAGACAGAGTTACTCCTCAGCCAGTTTTTAGTCACGTCACGACGGACTTTGCTGGCCACTTCTTCGTTAAATCCAGCACGTTGCGGAACGCGAAACTCATTAAAGCGTACTTTTGTATTTTCGTTTGCCTCGCAACAAAGGCGGTTCATTTGGAACCAGTCTCTGCACTCTCAACGGAAGCGTTCTTTGCGGCATTGCAACGTTTTATCTCACGTCGCGGTACTCCGGTTCTCATTCGTTCAGACTGCGGCACAAACTATGTAGGTGCTAGGAATCAACTCATTGAAGTTCAGAACTTCCTCAGGTCAAACAATGATGCAATCACTCACAAACTCGCGAATCAGCACATAACTTGGTTATTAAACCCGCCTAAAGGGCCTTGGTTCGGCGCACTGCACGAAATAAACGTAAAATCCACCAAGCAACTACTTTATCGCGTGATAGGTGAACAGCACCTCACTTTTGAGGAATTCTCTACCCTTTTGGCTCGAATTGAGGCTGTACTCAACTCAAGACCCCTCTGCCCAATTTCATCCGACCCTACGGACTTTGAACCCCTCACGGCCGGACATTTCATTATTGGTCGTCCGCTCACCGCTCTACCTGAGCAGTCTTTTGACGACAGACCCATATCTGCTCTTAAACGGTTTCAACTCATTCAAGCGCTCTCTCAGCGCTTTTGGACTCTCTGGTCCAGATCCTACCTCCATACCCTGCAAACCCGCTCCAAATGGCTCTCCCCTTCTTCCCCTCCTCAAGTGGGTGAACTGGTCCTCATCAAAGAGGATGACTTGCCTCCGCTCCAATGGAAGCTGGGGAGAATTCTCCGCACGATACCTGGCAAGGATGGAGTGATCCGAGTTGTGGATCTGGACACAGCTCATGGAAATCTGCGACGACCTGTGTTCAAGATAGCCAGGCTGCCGTTGGATTCAGCTCAAGAGGAGTCGCAGCCCCGGCCCCCCCAGGATGTTCACGCCACAAGCGTGACGCATTCGGATGAGTAATTTCGCAACACAGCGCCTGGCGCCAACTCGACTCGCGCGCCGGCGCTCGCTCTGTTCCGTCCGAATCGTCCAGAACGACACATGTGTACACGTTCGCGCCGCCAATACAAACAATCTCGCGTATTTACAGTGTTGTGTTCATACTAGTGCTGTGTACATTACTCCAAGACATCCAGCTCATCACTGCTCATCACCGTCAACTCAATCAGCCCAACGAGAGGAGAAGAAACGCGGCGGATTTGCCGGCCCATCGAAACATTCGAACCAGGTCAGCGCACCCACATTCTATATCCCACAATCTTTTTCTTCTCTCGTGTCAACCCATCCATTTTCCCTTTATCATCAGCTCTGCAGTTCTGTAATCCCGCGATTACAGACATGTCCAGTGATATTGCGCTCATGAAGGTAGATAGCGGCACCAAAGCCAGCCTCTGATGCGTCCGCGAACCCGTGAAGTGAGTAAGTAGACGTGGGTTTACACTTACAAATGTGTCGCGGTAAACGGAGGTTTGAGAGCTGAGGAAGATCCTCTGAGATGTGTTGCCACTCTGTGTGGACTTCTTCAGAGATAGGCTCATCCCATCCTATTTTCAGAAGCCAAAGCTTCTGGAGAAGGATTTTTGCGCGGAAGATGACTGGAGTAACCCAGCCATTGGGGTCATAGAGAGACGCTACTGTACTGAGAATGGAGCGCTTTGTGACTTGAGCATGAGTGGGCAGAGAAATGCGATAAGTGAACTCATCAGTTTGAGGAATCCACTGTATTCCCAGAACCTTAATGGAATTAGATTCGGGACTGAAGTCAAAGTCCTTGGGCATGTCGCACTGGTCATCTGGAAATCGTTCAAGGAGCTGGGGCGAGTTGGAGGTCCATTTACTGAGCTGAAAGCCACCTAGGGCGAGTAACTCGATCAGTTCACTTTGGAGCGACTGAGCAGATTCTACAGAATCTGTACCTGAGAGAATGTCGTCCACAAATATTGATTTGCGGACGACCTGAGCAGCGTGGGGGTAGCGATGACCTTCGTCATCAGCCAATTGAAGTAAAGTGCGGATGGCATGGTATGGGCTGGACCTTAATCCATATGTGACGGTATTAAGGGCATACGTGAGCAGGGGCTGGTCGGGTGAAGACCGCCAGAGAATGAGTTGAAAAGGTCTTTGCTCTGGGTGAATGAGTATATTTCTGAACATCATTCGGATGTCTGTGCTGAAAACTTGTGAGTGGATCCTGAAGGACATGATAATGTCAACAATATCTAGTTGAAGAGCTGGACCTGTATGGAGACAATCATTTAAATTGACGCCATTTGAGCTTTTACAACTTCCGTCAAACACGCAGCGTAACTTTTCTGATCCTGGCTTGAATATGCCATGATGTGGGATATAGAAATGGGATTTATGAGCAAAGGTATTGGGGTGACACGGCGACATATGTCCCAATTTTATGTAATCTGACATGAATTCTACGTATTTCGAGCGGAAGGGCGGGTTCGCTTGCAGCTTCTTCTCTAAGTTGAGAAACCTGCGCAGTGCAATAGCGTGAGTGGAACCCAATGTCGGCGCGTTGTGCAGAAAGGGCAGTGTAACCACATATTGACCTGATGGTTCACGAGTAGTTGTGGTGCGGAAAATGTCCTCACACTGATCCTCTAATGGGCTGGTATGCTTGTAGGTTTGGGGTTCCTCGGATTCCCAAAACCTCTCAAGACTTTTGTGAATGTCATGAGTGGAATGCTCTGAGTCCGTGTGAGAGCCGACAATGTGAACTGAGTTGACCTGATTCGTGGGTGAAGTATGTAAACTTTCGAAAGGTCCAATCAATGTAAAATCAAATATCGTGCCGAAGGCTATAGGCTTGCCAGGGCCGAGCGAAACCTTGGTTCCGTCTAACACTTGACCAAGAACGTCAGATCCTAGTATTAGATCAACCGGAGCTGGTGTGTGATATTCTCGATCAGCAAGAGGAATTGGTGGGTGACCTGTTAACTGAGCGAGATCTGGAACCTTTTCCAACGGTAGGTACCCAGTTACGTTCTTCAATATATGGGCTGTGGCCGTGATCATAGGTGTGTCACGGTGAGTAGGTCGGCATACAATTGTGATTGATGCCTTTGAGTTTTGTGTGTGCTGATTTCCAACTCCTGCGATTTTTAGAGATGTATGTTTTAATGGTAAATTTAAAATTGTGGCCATGCGCTGAGAACAAAGAGTCAGCATACTTCCACAGTCTAACAAGGCTCGTGCTGAGTGAAATTGACCATTTACGTCTGCTATTTTAAGTGAGACGGTTGGCAACAAAATTGGCGTGTTGGTGACGTTCACTACACGTTGTGCGGAGTTACAGTAATTTTCTGTTGGAGTTGAAGTCATTGAGTGACAATGAGCTGAGTGTGTATGTGATGAGTGTGCTGAGTGTGCTGAGTGCTGGTCGTCCTCGCCTTCATAGTGCTCTGTTATTGTAGGTAGTCATTGTTGCCTACCTACCCGAGACCTACTTGGCGATCGCGATTGAGTGGGCGAGTTGGGATGGGACGTGTATGCCTGTGTAGCATGTGCCGAATGGTATTGAGGCTCATGCGCTGAGCGCTGTCTGGGCTGCTCACGTAGAGACGGAGGCAGCAAATGAGCAGATGAGCGTGTCGGAGACATGGCCCCATGGCGATGCAGTGAAGTATGGTGGTCAGACCGCCCACACTCCTTGCATGCACGTGTAGACCTGCACTCGTTCTCATAATGAGGACCCAAACAGCGTCGGCACCGGTTGCGTGAGTTCACAAAATCCCACCGACCTTGGACCGGTTGGTTATTAAATCCTGGGCATGCGATGAGTTTGTGTCCCCTATTCCTGCAGTATGGGCATGGCATACCACCAGTAGGGGAAGAAGGTTGAGCCGAATAATTCTGTCGGCGAGTGGGTGATGGGGATGATCGGGCCGAGTAAACTGGCGCTGTCTCAAATGCCATAAATGGTTGACGAATAGGACGGGGGGAGCGATTGTCCTGCCGAGGAGCTATGGGGCGGAACTCTTGATGAGCCTGGTAGGGCTGACGTGGAGTACCTCGAGTGGGCTGAAGCAGCTTATTGAGCTGAGCGAGCCTTTCTGACGGGCCGAGCCGTGCTGAAGAAGGAGCCTCCTGTGACGCAAGGAACGATGACTCATTCTCCTTGCAGCGTGCGTGCTCTTCCAGAAACTCAATGAGGTTCTTGAGCGTGGGCAGAGTTGCACGAGATCCGTACTTCCGCTCGAAAAGAGTGCGGAGCTCGCCTTGCAGTTTTCGCACCACCATGGACACGAAAACATAGTCGGAGTCTTTCATGGGCAGATCGAGGTTGCGGAGAGCGCTTTGCGCTGAGATAAGCGGAATTAAGAACGATGTGCGGATATCCGAGCGCATGTGGATGTGCGGAAGGTTCATTATAATGTCCACAAATCGGTCAATGAGTACGCGACGATTGTCGTAACGCTTGGTGAGAATTTCCATGGCTATGGGATAATTCTCGTTGGTAGGGTAGAGGTGTTTCACCATATCATGTGCCTCACCCTTTAGGGCGCCTAACAAATAATGCAGCTTTACAGCATCC
The DNA here is from genome assembly GCA_934047225.1 of Ypsolopha sequella. Lineage (NCBI taxonomy): Eukaryota > Metazoa > Arthropoda > Insecta > Lepidoptera > Ypsolophidae > Ypsolopha > Ypsolopha sequella. Next base: position 15,414,176 of record OW204005.1, on the reverse strand, counting down.
GAAACTGTAGCCATCTCACTGACGAGGCTCCTAAAAACGGCAATAAATGAGGGCCATTCTTCAACGTTCGAATGAAACTCCGGTATGGGTATCTTTGGTAAAACACCAACGGGTGTACCTGAGCTGAGGGGTTGCGTCTTGTCCGGAAGAGCTGATTTTTCATTTAATTTTTCAAATGCCACTAGGATAGCATCATAGTTGCTAAGTGCCGACTGAAAATTTTTTGTATAGGTTGCCTCAGTTTCGTCGGACAAATCCTCATCGTCAAGGATCTCGTAATATACGTTCTCTAACTTAGTTTTAACGCTTTGTATGTTTGCGTAACGAGCGGTGAAATCCGCCACAGAATAAGTTTTTCTGTCGCCTGCCTCTACCGCCGCACCGATCTCCTTTAACAGAACTATCGCCTTTACGGCCTCACGAAACATCGCGGCTTGTGATTTCGAAGGCATCTTAATTTTGTTAAAGTAGGTGGTTGATTACTAAGACAAAATACGCAACGATTTTGAGCTGAACTATAAGAGCGGACGTACAACCAAAATAATTAATGAGACAGATGAACAGAGCTGAGACACTTGCGCGGATGAAGTAACAATGACTATGTTCAAACGGAATACGGAACTCTTAAATAAACACGAAAGAGAAGAAAAAATATTTTTTTTTTTAAAAACAACCTGTATATGAGCTGATACACCAACGTGGAACACCCTATATGTGTACCATTAACAATAAGATCAGAGATGAGAAGAGAAAAAATAATTTTTTTTACTATATTTGTGCTATATATATATCCGGTTAAAAAGCAGACAATAACACGATCAAACTGTCCGGAATACTATTACTGCAACGTGAGATTACCGCAACACAAAAATATCGAAAAGGGCCGATGAACTTGTTAGACAATAACACGAAAAAACTGACGGCAATATATCATAACAGTATATTTACAACAACACATCAGTCGTCGAAAATTCTATTTATAGAATAAAATACCTACCTACAAGCCTCGAACTCGTAAACAACAAAGAATGCGTTTACCTCGCAGAAATCGGATCTAAATGAGCGGACAATCCAATGATGCAATGTATACGTATGTACTCAAAATAAAACGAAATAAAACGAAATAAAACTCGCACCAAAAAAAAATATCTCGCAAAATACGTAAACTATTTTGGGTTTAATAAAGAAGTATAGTGGACTGTAATAAACAATTGGGCTGAATGGATATAATTATATTATCTGAGCTGAATAATAATAACAAACTGAGTTTATTCTGTAAAGGGGCGGGGGGGGGCCGGTTCTATACCGATAAATGGAATTTTCTAGGCGGCGGTTCTAATTACCTACCCGCAATAGGTATTCGAGACCACAAAATATTTTTTGCCGGGAAAGGGGGCAAAATATGTAACCGGGTGAAAATGGACTGTAGTAAATCGACAGGGGCTGGTTCAAACAAAGTTACGGGCCGGCGGGGGATGGGCGGGGGGTGATATAAACCAAAAATTTTCCGCTCGACGGACCAAAATTTTTCTTGTATTGAAAATGGACTGTAGGGGCTGAAAAGGGGCTGGTTCTAACGGTTCGAAGGGCCAAAAATGTTTTACTACCGGCTCGAAGTGACCAAAATTTTGGTCACTACCGGCTCGAAGGTCCAAAAATGTAGCCGCTGGCTACAGAAATGCAGAGATGATGAAAGAGGATGGATGGGTTGACACGAGAGAAGAAAAAATTGTGGGGAACAATGTGGGTGCGCTGACCTGGTTGGAATGTTTCTATGGGCTGGCAAATCCGCCGTGTTTCGTCTCCTCTCGTTGGGCTGATTGAGTTGGCGGTGATGAGCAGTGATGAGCTGGATGTCTTGGATCTTGGTAACGTGAACACTACACTTTCACAATCTAAATAATGGGTCCGCAATATTATTTGTGCTGGCAGCGCGAATGTTTATACACATGTGTCGTTCTCTAGAGAGTTCGGACGAAACAGAATGAAGCCAGCGCCCGCGCGCGCCTCGACCGGCGCGCGGCGGGGAGGGGGTGGTCGTTCGCGCGTGCGCACGCGAATCACACGTCATGCTGCGCGTGAACATACCTATTATTGATTTAAGGGGAGGTATTTATTTATTAGTTCCAAAAACAAAATTAAACACTGTTTCTGACTTTTTGGTATTAATTTTATAATTTAGGTACAAAACATTTGTTGCCACATGTAGGAATTTCGTACAAACATGCGTCAATGAAGTATTTAAAATAAAATTTAGAGCAGTAATTACAACCTTTTGAGCTTACACCTAAATTATGATATTTATCATTAAGGTATAATTTAGTTAACTTTATTTTTCTCATATTCTATCTATCTTATAAGTTTTCTATTAATCTATTATTCATATTATTCAGAGATTATTCTCTGAAATATAAGTCTTACTTTTTATTTTATTTCTCCGATTTATATTTAGTTCAATATTATACGATTTACATAATATATATCGCATAAATAAATTACTTCATTTAATTTCATAATATTTATATATATTTAAGTTTTATGTATATTTATTATATTTTTTATTATTATTTATATATTTATATTTATACATGTTTAAAAAACACATTTAGAGAAATATATTTCGAACTTTATTGTTCGGTTAATGAAATTAATTAACTTTATTAACTTTAATTTATTAACTTTATTCTTCATTTAATTTCAAGATTGTTTAGTGGCGTATAGTAGCGTATAGCAACGTATAGTAACGTCAGAAGCACTAGTGTATAAGGTGACTTTGCATGATATAGCCAAATTCATACTGCAGATTCGCTAAGTGGTCAGGACCACGATCGACAGACCGTTTCTTGAAATTCGACAGTTATCAGCGCTAAGCGCAGATGTGGAGCATAAATAGTACACATATTTCGAAAATAAAAACCTACATGAAAATGTAAAAATGCCATTAGATATATTTATTTAAAAATAATTGAACCATTTTTTATTCTTTTAGAAGTTACTAGAGGTCCATAAATACAAATTTTTCATATCAAGTTTTACTGCAAACTATTTTCTGAAATAAAGGATGCTCAAAAGATTTAAACATAAAAGGCTGGCAGAGAAAATTATAATATTATGCTTAGTCGCCCCAAAATAAAGGCACATAAATTCCTGACGCCCCAATCTACGCAAAAAAAGAAGTAATAAAAAAGGAGGTTTGCCAAAACAAGGCTGAAAGTTAAATGCGATAACTAAACGGCCAATCATTCTCACTTATTGTACAAAGTACTAACGCAAACAAAAGTAAAGTCTCGACTATAAACCTTGTTGGATGTCACACATTGTAACAGCGGAGCACTAAAATGACGCTATACTCTCTGAGATGATGGAACGTTCTTATACAGTGTGTCCCTCGTACAAGTGCACATCTGAAAGTGGGTGAAAATAGATCTAAATATATCGACAAAAAGAAAGAAAAATTAATATTTTGAATTTTTTTTTAATCTTGAAAAAATACTCCACCTGGGTATCTTTGTATGGGACGCGAGCGCAGTGCCTTTGGTTAACCGCTCGTAGAAAATATTTTATTTATGATAGAACGTTGTATTTTTTTTTTGTTAGAAAGATAATGGAATAGGCAATGATAAATAGGAATAAAAGTATAGTAAAACGGGGACATTATTTTGAAAAAATTTACTATTACTGAAAAAAAGACGAAAAAATTAAAGAAATAATCTTTTAGAATATTATTTTTATGGTAATGGTAGTTGATCATGTTTTGTTTTTGATTTGGTATGGAACGTCTATTCTTAAGGATTATAACAATTTTATTTCATTGCATTACTCGCGATAGATCAAAAGTTACGACATATTTTATACATAGTCTCCATGGTAGGCAAAAAAAATATTTAAAACGTAAATTTATAAAACAAAGATTTTCTAAAAAAAAAAAGACATTTTTTTGTCGATAAAATAAGGTCTAGTTTCATCCCTTTTTGGATGTGCACTTGTACGAGGGACACACTGTATATGTTAGTCAAGGGCAATGTTAGAAGAATGGGTAGAACTAGGTTTACCCCGGTAAACTTAGAATTACCCAAGCTTATTGCGCAAAGTTACAAAATTCAGAGTTTACCTGGATAAACCAACGGGAATGTAAGACTAATTCGGATAAAAAAAAATTGGTGCGATGGCGAGTTAAGTAAAGTTATGAAGTAAAATAAAGTGAGATGGAACGTGTTAGGTTGCTATGATAAATAAATTCGGAGCCGATCGAATAATTCTGAAATTTCTGTTAATGACGTCAATACCATGATTTTTAATGTTAAAGTTGTATGAATCAATACTTAGATCTAAATAGCTTGAAAAAAAAACTTGCCCGGATATAAGAAACTACATACTGAAGTCATCTATTGTGATTAATGCGCCAAATTTCAGCTCAAAACTTTTCTGCCGAAATATTTTCACAATATGGCACGGACGAACCCACTGGCCGAAGCTTTGTTATCTTTCTTGTCAATCCTTAAAAGCTCACTTCACTGTTGTTTTACTTTTCTGAAAAAGGCCTAAACTAATTATCTTAGATAAATGAGGTGCCAAAAAAGTACTTAGTAAGAACATTTTAGTGCTCCGGGCGTGGCAATGTCATTAACCGCGGGCACTTCGAATTTATTGGCCCTTATTTTGTCACTCATAGCTTTTTATCGCGTTTTTACATCGTTTCGATGAGTTTTTGAAGGTTTCGAATGATGTGAAGTTACAGCATAGCGTTACTTATAAAATAAGGCAAAATATCGATTCAGTAACTATTTTTGATCGGAATTACACATATGTATATAACTTTAAATATATATGATAAATAAAAGAAAATTTTAAACTTGAAATATATTTCGGCCCTTAGTGGGTCGTCATCAGTCAAGTATGCCCACTAAGGGCCGAAATATATTTCAAGTTTCAAAATTTTCTTTTATTCGTTATATATATTTAAAGTTTTAAATTAAATATTAAATATAACTTATTTGTTTTTTTATTCAGTTAACATCATATATTTATATAAAAACACTTATTAAAATAATTATTTCCAGATATATTTCGACATATTTTATAGTCGGCGTCAGTGGAATTGGTACAATTAATATACTATGTTCATATTATATTAATTGTACCAATTCCACTGACGCCAACTATTGGAATTGGTACAATTAATATACTATGTTCATATTATATTAATTGTACCAATTCCACTGACACCGACTATTGGAATTGGTACAATTAATATACTATGTTCATATTATATTAATTGTACCAATTCCACTGACGCCGACTATTGGAATTGGTACAATTAATATACTATGTTCATATTATATTAATTGTACCAATTCCACTGACACCGACTATTGGAATTGGTACAATTAATATACTATGTTCATATTATATTAATTGTACCAATTCCACTGACGCCGACTATTGGAATTGGTACAATTAATATACTATGTTCATATTATATTAATTGTACCAATTCCACTGACGCCGACTATTGGAATTGGTACAATTAATATACTATGTTCATATTATATTAATTGTACCAATTCCACTGACGCCGACTATTGGAATTGGTACAATTAATATACTATGTTCATATTATATTAATTGTACCAATTCCACTGACGCCGACTATTGGAATTGGTATAATTAATATACTATGTTCATATTATATTAATTGTACCAATTCCACTGACGCCGACTATTGGAATTGGTACAATTAATATACTATGTTCATATTATATTTATTGTACCAATTCCACTGACGCCGACTATTGGAATTGGTGCAATTAATATACTATGTTCATATTATATTAATTGTACCAATTCCACTGACGCCGACTATTGGAATTGGTACAATTAATATACTATGTTCATATTATATTAATTGTACCAATTCCACTGACGCCGACTGTAAAATATGTCCAAATATATCTGGAAATAATTATTTTAATAAGTGTTTTTATATAAATATATAATGTTAACTGAATAAAGTTATAAATGTGTTATTCCAAATAAAAAGCTAATAGAGGCATATTATATATTTATTAAAGTATTTTTGATTGGGATAGCCGAAAATATTTACTGAGGTGAGCCGTTTTGCAATAATCATGTTTAATCCTCAAGTTTCATTCAATTAGCACCCGGAATAGAAAAGCCTGTATGACTTGATTGAAGAATGTGGAAGAATCGATAAAGGTCTCTGCTTACCCTCTCTGGGAGTCACGCGTGATAATAAGTAGTCACGTAAATACGAGTATGTCACTAGATATGCTTACAATTTTTTGGTACATTGTTGGTACATTTTCTGACAAATACATCTATTTTTTTCAAATGTTTTGTTTACTTACAGATACTTATGGATATATTAATAATTTGCAATATTCCGCTAAACACTCTTACCACGATATTCAAAATGCAGAATCAAGCACCATGCTCTTTATATTCTCTGACCATGCATCAGCATGTACATGTTTTATGCGGGAGGGCGGGTGGTACTTGAGTCTGCATTTTGAAGAGAGTGGTGCTTGATTGTGCATTGGTAAGAGTTTTTAGCAGAATATTGCAAATATAAGTAACGCCTGTTTCAATTAATTATACCTACAGATAACTTTTAACCTTAAATCTTAAAGGCAATTTTTTTTTCGATAGATACCTACTCTTTTGCATTTGTGTATATCAGATACCTAGTATGAATTTGGCTATATCAATCAAAGTCACTTCATACATTATTTCGTAACAAGGTGGTTTTGTAAAACAAAAATCACAGTCCAGAATTGCGGTTCTGGCAAATGCAAAAAAATTTGCTACGGCAGATTTCGAGTGATTTTACAAGGGATTTTATACCGAAATTGATTTTTCTGCTTTCGAAATTTTTGCGCACGCGCCAGAATTGCCGTCCAGCGTGGCTTGGTTTGGCAACATACATAATACATATATAATAAGGTTTTTTCGAATAACTTTTGAGTGAATTTTAAATTTAAGTGTTCTGTTTCGATTTATTAAAAAAAGGCGAGTAGGTATTTCACAATCCGACTGCGATACCGCTTTTAAGACACAAAATTAGTAAGAACGTGTCGCCAACAAACTCTTTAACAGTTTAGCGAAAATTTTAAAGTGTTATTTGTGTAAAATATGAAAATAAATAAACATATGAAAAATACTACTCTGGCTAAATTTGCCAAGATATAAGACTGCCCAGCGTTTAAACTTTGTCTGTAACAAAAAAGGTAATAATATTCACCTCGCATGTTGCATAAAATTTAACTAATTAAAGGTTTTAACTCGCATGGAAGCCGCGCCAGATTTATGTGTAATTGTTTAATTTACCTGACATTTTTACGCCATAATGCGGGATTTTTTTCAGCGATCGACAATATACACATTGACTGCTATTTGTTCAAATTCAAATACATATAATTCATTTTGTAATACATAATACACTTTTAACGAGTCACATTTAATCTTATAAAATATATGTAATAAAATAATAAATGTAAGTATATGAACTAAATTAAAGGTTTAATTAATTTATGTAGCAATATACAACGTGTAACAGAAAGGTGTAACCTTATTTGAAGAGCTTATTCAGTCAATGTTATGGAACAAATTTTACTATGGAACAAAACCGGTATCCCGAAAAAAAAATTACTGTTACATAGAAAAATGCAATGCTGCTCGGCCGAAATGTATGGAAGGGCAGATTTTTTTTTTTTGAGATTTTGGGTTTGGCTCCATAGTAAAATTTGTTCTCTACCATTGACTGAATGAGCTCTTTAAATATGGTTACACCTTTCTGTTACACGTTGTAGAAACGATTAAAATCATAGGTAAAATCTATAATTATGCAAGGTGAAATCTTATCAACCGCCCGAACCCATGCCGGAGACCCGGCCAGCAACCGAGCCCCCAGTACGAATTCAGGCAGCTAACAAAATCTTTTTTAAAACTGTTTTTATGCTATCTGTCTTTCCATGTGCGACTATAGATAGAGTTAGTGTGTAAGTAAGACTTAGATACCTTCGGTCGCCATTTCTATTTCCAACGTCTTTTGATTTGGGTTATACCTAATTGTGAAAACATAATACAGCCAGACACATTGCATTTAAAAATGGCAATAAATACAATGACCTCCCAAATAAACTTTAATATCTCATTACAAATAATTAACACCAAAATTACTAAATGTACACCAAATCTTGCCTTGAAGGATATCCGTTGGAAATCGGAAATCCTTCAGCGCAGAAGAGAGCCGGTAGGTTGGGTTAAAAGGTTAGGTATGGCGTGGCATCAACGATACATTTTTTCATGGCAACCCAGAATAGAAAAATTAAGTTAAAATTTTGGTGTATATTTACTAACTTTGTTGTACTTTTACTAATTTTGGGCGTTTACTATTTTTTTTCTAGTTTTATTCATATACGCGTCATGCCACATGGAGATAAAGTATCTTAAATATTGTAGATGGAACATTTTACTGAAAGAAGACATTGTTTTAATTTAAAAAACAATTTAAACTGCATTCACAGATTTTTTAAATAGTTACATGGTTGAACCGGGAATCGAACCCGTTACATGTGAAAAATAATTACTCTGTAGTTTTATCATACCGATTGAAAGGGTTCATCAAAGGGATTATTTTTTTCTAAATAACATAGTGTCAGAAATAAAAGGAAGACCATGAATTTTAACATTTTTAATACAAAATTAATCAATTTTTCACGTGTAGCGGGTTCGATTCCCGGTTCAACCATGTAAGTATTTAAAAATCTATAAATGCAGTTTAAATTGTTTTTTAAATTAAAATAATGCCTTCTTTCAGTAAAATGTTCTATCTACAATATTTAAGGTACTTTCCCTCCATGTGGCATAGCCGTGGAACGTCCTGTATAACAACCTCAATAACAATCTATTATTTTTTTATAGTTTCTTTTACTTTTTAAACACGAGCCTTTAAAACTATAACATGGAACCAGATTTTACCGGAACATTATTAACATACGTGTAACGTAGAACACCTGCCGTGCTTCTTCGCAATATAAAATGAAACAATGACAATCCACGTGATGACGTCACACCGGAAGGTGCTCGTTTATTGCTTTAGTAGCCTCACTTCAGTGATACAAAATAATGAAATATTGAACTTTATTATCAGAACATTACTACGTAAACATTTTTCTGATGTTAAGGCGATTACCGTCGCCAAATTAGCAGCTCGATGTTTGTCTGTAGGAATATCAACGGAAATGACATTAAAATAACGTTCATATCAGTGCACAATGCGTGGTGGCTGTTACGACGCTCGCTGCGTCCTTGATAGGGCAAAATAGGAGAAAATAATACTTTTCACATGGATGTGATTTTTCGATTGAAGAATTCTATGTTACATTTATAGCTATAAAGTTTATCTATTTATCAAAGCATAAATAAATTAAATCGCCTAAGCCGCTTAGGAGCAGTAGGGAATTCAAGCCAAAAAAACACCATTCAGTTAAAACAATTTTTCATATAGAAGTTTTGGTGGTACGAAAAAGAAAAATGTTGCATAATATATGTTATCCTAGAGTTGATAATCCATAATACATTTTTTCATTATTTTTGGTTTGGTCATAAAAGAGGAGTAGGCTTTAGAAAGTACCCATTTGGCGGTATTAAGGGCCTTAAATAGTATTTTGCTTCAAAAGAGAACCAACTACAGAATCAGTCACCACACCTGTAATAATTTTCACTTTGTCCCCTGAGTCATCCTTCTCGTAACTACCGATATATTGTTGTATATTTATTTATGTACAGTATATACACTAATATGTATATTATATGTATGTATATTTTTGTATTTATATATGTGTATGCAGATATTATATGTTATATTATTAAAAGTTAATATTTATAAATTAATTAATTAACTTATTTGGCACTACCCTTGTAATCTCCACATCACCAAAGGTTAACTGGTAGAGAATGCTAATTAGCATTAAGTTCACCTTTGTGCATTGTAAACTTATTTTGTGCAATAAAGAATTTACATACATACATACATACCTGCGCACACCGACAATCAGACATCCATACCGTCCTACTGTCATTAAAAATTGTATCACATAATCTAAATCTAAAGTATTATAGAGCGAACTTAAAACTTTTGCGTTTTTTCTAAAATGTTTAGATCAGCCCTATCTATATTGTTTTTTAAAACCGACTGACCACGTTACACATAACTAGGGCTGCCATCATCTAAATTGCCGACAGAGGACAAACACTTCAAAAACCCCGGACATTTAGGTAAAATGCGGTTTTTCCCCGGACACGCCTAAAACAAATATTCTTAAAAAAAAGAAGTTTTTATTTAACATTTTATTCTTTAAATATTTTTCATTCAACATTAATAATTATTCATTAAACAATAAATATGTTATATTGCCGCGCTGGAGTTGGCTTCGATGCGGTTTACGAACGAATGAATTATTTGCTTAGATTTGTTTTTATTTATTGATTATCCTTCAATTAATTGTGGTTACCCCGGACACATATAGTGTCCGGGTTTCACCCGGATCTTATTGCAAATCCTCCCCGGACGGCCCCCGGACGCCCTCCAAAATAGGACAAATCCGGGGAAACCCGGACGGATGGCAGCCCTACACATAACCTTTAAAATAAAGTTTTTGTGAAATCGTACTAGAATTATATGTATACTGAAATAACAACTCTATCAAGTAGGTACTTTATGTCACCCTCCGGCCCCTTGGTAGTTTTACCTTAACTTGTCAAACAATGGCGGCGGTGGGGAATTCCCATGGCGTAAAATATTGATGATTTATGTATGACGGAGTTGATGTAGGTTAACATACATAACATGACCGAAATTATAGTTTCACATGTTGCGTTACGAATAATTCCGAGTCAATTCGTACAGGAAGCCCATTTTTTATTCTGCGTTTTTCACAAAAAGGGTAATTGAACCTTGGTTCTGAACACCTACCGAGTCTCCTGTATGAATTTTGCTACTGTATTTATTGAACACAAAGCGTAGTAAATACATGTTAGTGTTTATATGAAGGTAGCTAAGAATCACCAGTCTGACTTGTGTCAAAGCCCGAACTTGTGCTGTCCATCAATACTGAAACTATAATTCCATCCATCCATCCATCCATCAGCCTAGTTCGTCCACTGCTGGACATAAGCCTTTTCAGGACAATGCTACTCCCAGCGATCATTCTGGAAGAATTGCCCATACTCACACACGCTGGGCAGGCGGGTTGGTGAGCGCGGTACCGGAACCCTTGCAACAGTGACGTCGCTGCCCGTAACCGGTCTGTTCCATATAAGGCCCGGCTATTAGGGATGGATATACCGCCATCCATCGATCCCAGGTATGGTGGGCCTCCTGGTTTTTTGCCTGTGAGCTGTGTCCTCTTACTCTCCCTCGAATTACTTCGAGGGTTCTCCAAGTAAGATGGTGGTACCTCCAAAGTCGAGCCCGGCATCAGCTCTTAACTATAATTGTCAGTATAAAATAGCTATCCAGCGTGTTTGGGACATCGATGTATATATTTTCAAGGATGAGTAAGAAAGTAATTTTGAAAATTTTGACTAGATTTACTATTTTGCAAAGTTTAGTATTTTTCGAGGTACATACACTTTTTAGTTTTGTCTGCTTAAGGGGCTTCAGTAAGTTAAATTAGCAGCTCGAAATATGTCTGTACAAATATCGGCAATAACGAAATAGAAATAACGTTCATGTCAGAGTGCATTGCAAAGTGGCTGTTACGACGATCGTTGTGTCGCCGGGTAGCGCAAAATAGAGAAAATAATGCTTTTCACATGTGTTAAGTTTGATATTTAAAAGTTTTAAACATCAATGTGTTAGATTTTTGTATTGCTCGTGTGTGTGTTAAGTTTTAACCTTGTCTCTTTTGAATTTAAAAAGTTTAAACTATTTATCAGTTTTTTAAAGCATTTGAAAGGTTATTAAAGGTATTTATTTTCTCGTTGTAGGTTAATGCTTTTAAGATTTTAAAACATCACAATTACGGGACATAGGTCAATATGTGTGATATATTTTTTTCAAAGTTTTGTAATATTCATATAGAAAGTTTAAACCAATTTAAAAACGTCTGTAAAAGCAGTTTTGATTGTGAAGCCCCTTAAGTTTAGGTAATGAAAAAGTTTACTGCAATGAAATGATAATAAAACAACATTTGTGGGTAAAAATACTATTTTTATTTTAAATTGTACCTAAATACACTTTTAAAACAGATTCAACCTATTTAGTGCGTGGTGTCGGAGTAATAGGGTGAACTGACAGGACAGCGACAAAGACAAGATAGACCAAGAAGTTTATAACTTATAGCGTCTTGGGACAGACCCTTCAGATCATTCTCAAAAATAGAGGATAAAGTTACTTAAGGGCCTGACTATTGCCAAATGGGTACTTTCTAAAGCCTACTCCTCGTTTTTGGCCAAACCAAAAATAATGAAAAAATGTATTATGAATAATCGACTCTTAGACAACATATGCAACATTTTTCTTTTTCATACCACCAAAACTTCTACATGATTTTTTTTTTTACTGAATGGTGTTTTTTGACCTCAAATTCCCTACTGCTCCTGAGTGGCTTGGCCGATTGAATTCATTTATGCTTTGATAAATAGATAAACTTTATAGCTATAAACATAACATAAGATTATTCAATCGAGTAATCACGTCCAAGTGAAAAGTATAATTTTCTCCTATTTCGCTCTATCAAGGACGCAGCGAGCGTCGTAACAGCCACTATGCATTGCGCGCTGATATGAACGTTATTTCAATGTCGTTTCCGTTGATATCTGTAGTGACAAATATCGAGCTGCTAATTTGGCGATGCTAATCGCCTTAATACAGATATTAAAACCGTTAAACGGGGCTGTATGCAAAGATTTCAAAAGTTTAGATGGGCCCTGACACCTAAAATCTATTGCATTGTTTTTGAATGCTTGCGTTAAGATAATGCCGAACGCGCGCACACTTATAAGTGCGTAATCTGTCTACCTACGGTTAGCAAACTGACCAGACTACTTAAGTTGTTAAAATGATTAACTTTAAGTGCACTTAAGGCGTCCAACTATCACTGTGTTCAGATGAGCACTGATTTCAAACGTGTGAGCGTCATCTATTTAAAGGTGGAAACATTTTGGTGCTGTCATAGTACGGTATGGGTTTATCTTTAATTTTGAAATCTTTGGCTGTATGTGTATGGGCGAAATTCCCTTTGCTATGGGAACTAACTATTATTTTTAAGGAAGGGAAGTTTTAAAGCTAAAAGTTTTAAAATTACCTTGTAGTGCAAACGATTATTTTTAAACAAGATAATGTTTTAGGTTTTAACAATGACTCGTTTACTTTTCATGCTGCATGACTCTGGAACCGTTTGCCCCTTTCTATTCAAAAGTTGAAAAAAGTTAACTCATTCAAGATCAAAGTGAAGCACTTTTTTCATTCTGGATACCCGTCAAAGTAGAACTCCATCTCCCGTCCCTAATATCCCGTCCCTAATATTAAGTATTTAAGTATGTATACGTATTTATTTATTTTAATTTTTGTAAATGTATGTATTTTTTTTATGTTAAATATAAAATATATATATTATATTATTGTGTTAATTAATATTAATATAATTACATTTTGGTTAAAATTAGCACGTTGCTTTTTTGCTAGCATTAACGCTACCCTTTTTATCGTTAACATCTTTTTCATTCCACCCAAAGGTTGCCTGGAAGATATTGCTATTAGCAATAAGTGCCGCCTTTGTACACAATGTCTGTTTTTTATGTGAAAATGTGTTGTAAATTATGTTCGTAAAGGTACAAAAAGTGTAATAAATAAATAAAGATAAATTTTAAAGGTAAAAGTATACTGCAAAGTATTAATTTTAAACCTTAGCTTTTTGAAGTGGTAATCATTGTTATTAAAGTTCATTTTCAATGCATGTGCTCGCAAAGGCCCACTTTTTATGCACCAAAACCGAACAAAAAGTCGATTATTTTGCCCTAGGGCTTTATTATTATTTTTTTTTTATTTATTTACAATGGTTGGCTAACCTGCAGCCTTTCCTGTGTACCATAGATGTTATACTTTTTTTCCACTGTTTAACGGCTCTGAATACAGTCCTTTTGAGCCAATTATAATTTAAAGTTCACAAGATTATATTTGTTTTCATTTCCTCACACTATGCATTGAAAAACGTAATATGATACACGGGCGTAAAAGCAATAAATTACTCGGTTACGTTTAAAACACTCGCTACGCTCGTGTTTTAAATCGTCCTCGTAATTTATTCCTTTTCGCCCTTGTAGCATAAACTACTATTATATATAATATCCCTTATAAAGTTGTTTCTTTATTTCTGTTTTGTTGGAGTGAAATAAAAAATACTGTATGTAAATGCCCAACCATCACATGATCCTCTTGACTAAAGTAAAATTTCTGACGCTTAATTTATCATCACGAAGAAATCACTTTAAGTGATAAGTCCGCCCTTGTCCAACATTTTGTATTCAAAACTCTGTACTAAATTTTGTATTTAACCGTGTACAGTAAAGTGCGTATTCCAGGGGTAGCCAACTTGATTATACCCAAGTTCTACTGTTTACTAACAAAACCATGTAGGATCTACCAACTACATACTTCTTGAAATTTTAAATGAAACATGTATGTAGTATTTTTATTAAGAAGGAATTCGCATATATTAAATTATGTTAAGGTGTGTTAATTCGATAACCATTTCGAGATTTTGGTTTAATAAGTCGTATTTCAGAAGTTGTGGTTTAAAAATCCTCATGATGATGAATATTTTTACAAAAAAGCTGCAACTTCCATTTGCTTTCATGTGACGTCACTTGAGAAATTGCTATTTAGAAATGTGTCCTTTGCTACATATCAAGATAAATTTATAATAATTTACTTCCAGCTGATTTGGCAGCTGGATGACAGATGAGTAGACAGACAGAGACCACTTGTGTTTTTAAGTAATCACACATCACAATCAGTATAATGTCTAAAACTCTCAAGTGACTTCATATCGTACAAAATCATAAAAAGTAATGGTTAATTTATATACCAAAGCAATGAAAACTATGTCTTAAAATGATGTAGATTCTCACCTTGAGTTAAAACACTTATACATTATAGTTTCACTTTATTTTATAAACTATAATTATAAACTATAATTATAAACTATAAAATAAAGTGAAACTATAATGTACAAGTGTTTTTAACTCAAGATGTGTTTCAAGTTTCACCAAGTGCCGACAATCGCAAGTATAAATTTTGATGTATGTTCTCTTAAAAAAAAATAAAAATACCTTTTAGAAATTAAGCTATAGGGATTGGATTGCCACGATCGACTGGACAAACAGCCGCGATCAACCGGTAGATCGCGATCGACCGGTAGATCACGATCGACCGGTTGACCATCCCTGGAGGGTCTACGAAAACAAAAATCGTAGCGCTTGCTACGCCCGTAGCAAATATTGCGTAGGTCTATTCTTGTGGGAATAGTTATACGGATTTTAGTTAATTTCAGCTATCTGTATTTGTTTAGGTTTACCACCAATATATAGATGTATATGATAATACCCAAACCCGATTTTAGGACAGATTAATTTGACTTAGGCCAAATAAGTTCTTAGTTGTCATAAAACACGAAGGCTATGTATGACCTAAAACACAGGCTTTCTTTTGCGCCGAAGGATTACATAAAACTGATTTATATAAAAATCTAATTTGGCCGGTAACATATACACAAATAATAGGTCTTTATATATGAAATTGCCGAAATTTTCTTACAGATTCATGAGTTCATAACTCCTGTATTACAATAGCTTTTTCAATTATTTGTTTTTTATTTGAAAGTTGATTTCAATGTTTTACATCTACGTATTAAATTTTGTTTTTATTTTCAGTTTGATTATAAAAATTAAATCTTCAACACAGTTCGTCCTAAATGCCGTCCATTTCCATGATAAGATTCGTAATAATTTTTACAGCTAACATTTTTCAAAACTTAAAATTA
The DNA here is from genome assembly GCA_934047225.1 of Ypsolopha sequella. Taxonomy (NCBI): domain Eukaryota; kingdom Metazoa; phylum Arthropoda; class Insecta; order Lepidoptera; family Ypsolophidae; genus Ypsolopha; species Ypsolopha sequella. Next base: position 15,398,109 of record OW204005.1, on the reverse strand, counting down.
ATGTTGCTGTTAGCTTAATGTTGTCTCATTCATACACATAAGAGATTACAAAATTTGGATTTGTCATTAATAAAAAAAAATGCAATCATGTTAGTACTGAAAATTGAGTTTCTTTCAAATTCTCTATAGAAAACGGCAATTTCATATGTAATGACCGTTAGTGGCGTAGGTATACGAAACGGAGAAGCTACGATTTTGTAGCACTTGCTTCGTCGTAGCAATTACTGTCTACGAAACCTGATAATTCCAGCAATCCCTATTTCCAGCAATGTTTAAGTTCTTAACCCATATTTGAGCCTCGATATAAGCTGTATACAGGTATTATCTGAAAATGGGAACTCAAATGGTTATGTAGGACATTACCATAGAAAGGGCATCCATCTTATTGGCATACCTAATTTTGAAAAAATTGCTTTTTGGCGGCTACAAATTAGTTTATTATTTATATGCCAATCGATAGAAAAAAAAAACATTCTGTAATAAAATGTTTAAGAGGCTACGCGAATTTTATTTTTGTCACTGTCACTCAAAGCGAAAAATCGCGCAGTGCGAGAGGGGCGGATTCAGGGCAAAAGGAAAAAAACTTGGTTTTATATTTTTATTAAAAAAACTAAAATAGCTAACAAAATTTCAAATATCACGTTCAAGTATCTCTAGATACTGTTAACACACACCTAATAAAATATGTTTGAGTTCTGTATATGGTTCCTATTCGTCAAATGAGGAGCAAAAGTGTGTTTGAAGACCTCATATCAACAATTATTTCTATCAAGGAAAATTTATCCAAACATGTTTTCCAATTTCAAAACCCTAGATTATATAGTCAAAATGCAAATACCAGAAACTGATTATAATTTTCCGTGTATTTCATGAAATAAACAGAAAAGAAACACCCGTATTTTTTTCGCATATCGCCTTAAGTGATATATTTTTAGGGAAAAAATATATTTCAGCAATATGAATATCGCTAAAAGTATACCATTTACAACATTTCATCAAGGAGTATTTTTTGTTTGTGATTTGACTAACTGTCGATTGTCATACAATTCATCACCGGCCGCTGACAAGTGATTTTAAAAAAAGAAATGGAACCGGCAGGTATGCCAGGCTCCATACAAATATGTTCGAACCCTTTTATCTATCTATATACAGGTGCTTGGTAATTCGACCTATTCATTTAAAGGGGTAATACTTATACTAGGGATCATTTCCAACAAATAATGCCTATCAATTAGGGGTCAAAAATGATATATTTTTTCAAGTAAAACACGTAGATATTTCAAAAATTACAAAATAAAAAAGGTTTTCTTTCCACTTAAGAACTTTTAATTCTGAAATTTTGGGAATTCAGGGCACGTTGTTTTTTATAAATGATCACTTATCTATCATTGGGCAGAAATATAATAAATAAGTGCTGAGAGAGGAATAATTATTTTTAAATTATTTATTTTTGGTTATTAGTCTGAAAGTAAATAATATAAAAATAATAAAAAAACCTTCGTAACTCGGAGACCATTCATTTTCGACACCTAGTTGATAGGACTAAATTCGTTGGAATAGATCTCTAGTATAACCCCTTTCAAGGAATAGGTCGAATTACCAAGCATCCTGTATACATAAAACAGATCCGTGACTGACTGACTGAGAGACAATACACAACCCAAACAGTGGAAGATAGAAACTGCTATAAACTGCGATATAGTACTGTATGTAGCTGGCTATAAAGTATCTTCAGGAGTTCTGGCTATATTTCATAGACAAACTACCCCAAAGACGGCTATTGTTCAATTTTAAGCGTACAATTAATTTTGCTAACCAGCCGAGGTATGAGGAAGCGGGGCGCGGCAATTCCGTCATAAGTAGCAATACTTTACAGGATTAGGGACGGGACAGGTTTATTTAAAACACGATATATTTTATCGATATTATTTTTATGTATGAATTGTTTTAATTTTATGGACTTTTACCAATTAACTACTGTAATATTAGTGTATCACAATGGTATGAATAATGCTTCATTAGGTATTGATAAATTAATTAAAGTTTCAAATTCCAAATTCGGAAGTCTGAGGTCGATCCTGAAAATATGTATTATTACATTTTATACATGACAAAACAAGACAAAACAAATACTCTTTATTGTACTCCAGATAAAACAAAACTTAAAGTAGAAAAACAAGATACAGATAGATTACAATTGGCGGTCTTATCGCTAAAAGTGATTTCTTTCAGACAACCTTTGGGTGGAAATAAAGCCAAGGATATAAATCGTAAAGGCAGTGTACATAATAGACAATTTAATAAGTGTTTACTCACTATATTATATGTACATTGTACTTATACTTTAATATGATGAAACATAAAATAAACTAATATATATCTAAACATATATTATAGATACAAAAATAACGTAGAGAACCAGTAAATAAATATTAGGTTTCTCATAAAATTGTAACAAAATACAAAAGCAAAATGAAGGAGTTTATGAGTCGTCTTGTGGTAGTTTGTCTATGATAGCAGGTATTTAGATGACAAACTTTCAATTAAAACTGTTGTTGATTTCAAGAAATATTTCTTGTTTGTGTCAGAAATTATAAGTACCTAATTAAGTTTCGTTTTGGTGTAGCAAACTAGATTGTTAAGTTTAGCCCCAGCTCAGATTAATATTCTTACTGCGAACACAATAAGAGAATAAACGAAATGTTAAAAACAAAGGCAGAGATTTTTAAAATCCACTGAATTTTATTTTAATATTGTAAATGCCGAAAAATGTTTGCTTTTTGCACGAATTCAGTGTTTTAAAAATACGTTTTTAGAAGCATACTTTAAATAATAATTTACAAACGATTTCTTTCGTTGTGTTATACTTTTGATTTAATTTTGCTCACCGGTTACTAACCAGTTAAAAGGAAACTAATTCCTAATGTCCTGGTTGTTAGGGTTCCGTAGTACCTACAAGGAACCTTTATGGTGAGACTCTGTTGTCCGTCCGTGCGTCCGTATCTCACAGCCTCATAACTTTAGCACCGTTAAAGATAAAGACATGAAATTTGGCACAAAACTAGCATTAATTTTTCCACATATCATGGCTGAAAATTTCTAAAACCAGCGCCGAAAATCGAAAAAAAACTACTCTCATGATACATGAACAACTCGGTTGGTGATCATTGAACCTTGTTCCTGGTCCCTGGCCGGGTCTCCGGTATGGGTTCGGGTGGCTGATTGGATTTTACCTTGTATAATATATATTTTACCTATCATTTTAATTGTCTATAAATTGCTACATAAATTAAATAAACCTTTAATTTAGTTCATGTACATTTATTATTTTATTACATATATTATCTTTATTAGATTAAATTTGACGTGTAAAAAGTGTATATATCTATACCTGCTTTGCAAAATAAATTATTTGAATTTGAATTTCAATTTGAATTCAAGTTTTTACTGCGATAATGTTCTATAAGAGATCCCCATCATTTTTCCGCATCCCAACAGTTTCAGTCATTTCCTTTAGTTTAAGGCATCTTTTCCAAGTGTTCCAAATAAAAAGATGAGAAATAAGTACTTCAAAGTAAGCCTTAATAACTATTTTTTTTTTGTTAAAGTCTTGTGGGCTGGAACGTAAAGTAATTCCTTTGGTGTTAAAGTTGTTTCTATTGAAATTTTATAAGAATGCTGACTAAAAGAAGGACGTCATGATTCAGAATTTTGATAAAATTCCAATAACCGTTCGTTGATGAATAAAAGATAAAATCTAGATTGTTACACCGTTCCAGTCTGCAGAATCCTCTAATTGAATTTCTGTTTTATTGATAAAGCCGTAAAACACTGACCCGCCCTTCGTTTTATTTTTAGGATTTTGAAAAGCCTGCTCCAGGGCTGTATAAAGGGTAAACAAAAATGTACCTAAATCGTAAAACTTTAATAGGGCACCGCCATAAACGCGCGGTTGTCATGGTAACGACATAAATGGATTATAAATCGTTTGATGTTTCGCATTGATCTGTCCTTTGGTCTGTTGACCTTTCTTAAATTGGTTTTAGATTAGTTTTATTTATGCTGTAACAGGTGACGGTAGGGCATAATGGTCTTTGACTAGCTTTGAATACACTAGTGTCCTTTAGGCGCCAAGTGGCTCACTGTAAAGTGGGTATCTATAAATATCATTGCAGTATGGGAAAGCACATCGATAAATTCACGAGTTGTGTTGAGACCTGAATAGCTCAGTTGATATAGCAATCGCCCGGTAAGCGAGAGGTCCCGGGTTCGAATCCCGGTTCAGAGCTCCTCACATCCAGATTTACTTTTCTTGCTGCGTTACTATACTGCAATGATATAATTTTAAGTTGTTTTTTTATGTTTTTTTTTTACTTTCATATCGTAAAATCCTGATTATGAACTCAAAAATAGTACATGATGACAGTTTTTTTTACGAACGTCTCTAATACAGAGAAAGCATTAATTAAAAGTATAGTTATCTTAATCGAGCCGTAGATGAGTTTTTAGGGTTCCGTACCTAATAGGTACAAAAGTAACCTTTACGGTGAGACTCCGTTGTCTGTCCGTCCGTCCGTATGTTACAGCCTCATAACTTTCGCACCGTTAAAGATAAAGACATGAAATTTGGCACAAAAGTAGCATTAATTTGCCCACATAACAGTGTAAAAAAAATATGAACAATTTGAAATTTTCAAAATACCTATTTCCAAAAATAAAAGTGAGAAAATTAAAAATATTATCCTAAAAATACAATATGGGTATGAAATTGTAGTTATTAAAAAGTTGATTGTAAAATTATATAGTTTAGTATATTTACTGGCACTAGTTTCGAGAAATCTTTAAAAAACCACAAAAATATGTATGTCCCTCTCCCTTATCTTCGAAACTGATAGACCGAAAAATATGAAAAAAATCATAGTAATATGTATTTACGTAAAGATTACAGGAAAAAGAAAGCGGTTGAGAAATTCACGAAAAAAAAATGTCAAAATTAAATTTATCATCCACAATACGGAACCCTAGGTACGCGAGTCTGACTAGCACTTGGCTGTTTTTTTTTATAGAATACACGAGTGTTTTAATTCCTGGTTATGTAAAGCTTATGCAATAGGTTATCTACCTATTTTCCAATCCATAAGATCTTGGTAACAAACTCAATGCTGTTAAACTTTTTGCCCAGAATACAACTTTCAACAGACAAAATAGCAGTAAATATTAAATTGGTGCGACGACGAGCGGTGCGAAGCGGAGCGTGTTAGGTTTACATGTATATACATTTGGGGAGCAGAGCGAAACTGAGCGGAGCGAGGCGACCCTCTTAGTTTTTACAGTAATATATGCCCAATTCTACGATGAGCTGACGATTGCTACTTGACGTCATCATATACAACAGGTATGGGCAACCTTTGGAAAGTTGCGGGCTAAACTGAAATCGCAAGCCGTAGATAACAGGTAGTTGTAAAAAAAAAGAGTGCGCAAATAGTTTTATACATTTTTAACTGTTCGATATTTGTTTTATTAGCCATCATCATAAAATAGATCTCTTTATAATTATATGTGCTTTCAAATGCACAATAGTAGTTTATGCTACAACGGCGAAAAAGAATCAATAAACGTAACCGAGTAATTTATTGCTCTTACGCCCGTGTATCATACTACGTTTTTCAATGCATAATGTGAGGAAATACAAATATAATCAAAGAAAACAATTTAATTATTAAAGTTGAAAGTTACATTGTTACAATTTTGCAAGTTTATGATTGGCTCGAAAGGACTGTATCCAGAGCCTTTAAACAGTGGAAAAAAAAGTATAACATTTATGGTACACAGGAAAGGTTGCAGGTTAGCTGACTTCTCGTAAATAAATTAAAAAAATAATAATAATAAAGCCCTAGGGCAAAATAATCGACTTTCTGTTCGGTGTTGATGCATAAAAAGTGAGCCTTTACGAGGACTTGCATTTAAAATATTTTTTCTTGCAAATGCTCTTAGTTGCGAGTGCTTTTCTTCGGCAAGATATAATCTGTAGATGTCACTAAGCTCCACGTCATTAAATTTCAACTTCAATTGGATATTCTCTACATACGGAGTAGCAAAAATTTTACGGCCGCAACATGTTAATGCGATAAAATTGTGGCTATCGACTTGGTAATTATTCATTGGTTGCACACACCGCAATCTAGTATGTAAGAAGTGTGCCAAAAAACAGTGGACATTACTTATTACGAAAGTTAAGTTATGTCGCTTTATATATAAAATAAAATAAAATAAATAAACCTCTCACTTGGCTCTCTTGAAGCGTGTACCAAAAATATTAAGATGTCCCGCGGGCCGGTTCAAAAACCGGAGCGGATCGCATCCCAGCCCGCGGGCCGTACGTTGCCCATATACGAAATACAAGATGGCTGAATAACTTTACCTACGTCATAAACAGCATGCCCTAGTTTAGTACTTGACGAGCTTCACGTTTAATTACTGAACCCTTCACACAGAACACTTTTTACCAGGAGACCCTTCAGGATCTTGTAAAAAGCAGGCTTTGTTCTGATTTCATTGTTTCAGCTCATAATCTGATGTTAACGAAGTCAACTTTATGAAATTACTCAGCATTTCATCGTGAACAATATTTCTAGTTTGGAAGTTATTCAAAGTTTGTTTAAAAAAAAATTTTGCACACAATATATGTATTTTTTTAAGAGGAGGATAACACAATTTCTTAGGTATTTTGGACAATAACTCATCAAACTAGATGACATTTTGTGCACAGGATATGGAAAGTGTATTTTATAAGTTCAGAAATGACACGATACTCAAAAACTCGTATTTCTATAAAAATATATGTATATGACGGGGAAAGGTGAGGGTTCAGGTAGCTGGTGGTCCGAGTTGTACGTCACCTGGTACAGATAGTTCAAAATGTCTGTATTAATAATCGTTATTTAATGTTACACACGTTCCGTCTGTGTCTGAATTCAGTAAATTAATGGCGTTCCCGCTCGCCTTCTCAAAGGACATGATGATCGAGCCCGCGCGGTGTAGCGCGCGCGCACGTGGTTCCGTTTTCTTGTTTTACCTCCGGAAACAGGAAGTCAAGTTTTCTCGTTTAGCCACGGCGCTACTCGATGGCGCCAGTGTTCCGGATATTGTTGACTTTTCTCCAACATATACAAGGTGACTTTTTGATCATCATCCAAATTCATACTGGAAGCTTGGTAAGTGATCAGCATCATGAATCAATAACAATTTTTGTGAAATTCGTATAATGAAATTTCGACTTCCCATAGTAACTTACTCCCAGTTTGAGTAAATCACTATGGGGAGTCGAAATTTCATTTTATGAATTGTACAAAAAAACGTTGTTGGTTCATGTTGTTGATCACTTACCATGACTCAAGTATAAATTTGGACGATGTTCACAATTTCACCTTGTATATGTATATTATGTATACTGTATAATTATGATGTTGTGTAATTATAGTAAGTACCTAGCCCATTTTTTCAAAGAAGGTATCACCTTCTGTTCGAGTATAATTGCTGCAACTAATTTCGCATTAAAACTTTTTACTTACCAAAACAGATGACGCTATTTAAACGAAATATACGCGTTCTAGTAATGAACAGCGCCATCTGTTGATTTTTTGTGTACTAAAATTTTATACGCTACATAATTCTGACCAAACAATTGTTCGTGACGTCTATAGGTCTTCATCACCAAGAATTATCATTTGCTGTAACCTCTAACAGTAGTAAATTAAATTCTAAAAATCTTTAAATTACGGTAACTTTTTTTCCAACACCCGACTTTATTAAAACAAAGCTATATTTTAATCCAAATTAAGTTCTGTCCACCTAAAAATGTTCTTTCAGTAGTTTCGGAGATGTGCGCGAACAAATAAACAGACAGATAGAGAGAAAAAAATATCTAAATATCTCTGATTTGTGTTCTATTACTCCTTTTTAGTCTACCCCTTTCTATTTTTATTACTTTTCTTCAATTTACAGACACAACGGGTTCTACTCTTTTAAATATTAAACTTCAGTCGCTTAGCGCAAACTGCATAAGTTAACTTTGTTTGTCTTGTAGTTGTAGTTGAAATTTTAAAAACATTTTGGTATGTGGCAGTTGACGCCAATAGTTCAGTATTAGTGAGGTTTCGGAAGCATGAGTTTGAAATTGAATACACAATTAGTAGTGATCTTGACCAAAGAAAATTAATATAGCATATTAAGTTGGTTTTGAGAAGACAATGACTTCATGTGTATATAATATCAAACTCGTGCTTTATAAACCTCGCTAATACTGATCTATTGGCGTCAAATGCCACATACCAAAATGCTTTTCAAATTTAAATTTCTAAACATGAAAAACAAGGTTAAGCTATGCACTTTGCGCTAAGCTACAGGACGCGGCACGATTTTTGACTGCTCGGTGAAAGTGAGCGGGGGACTAGCGCATGTGTTCATTCGTGCACAAAATCACTAAGTGCGATAGAGAAAAAATTACTAGCGCAGTCAAGGTCAGACCTCATAAACCAGGGTTTCTTAAATTGGGGTCCATGGATCCCCAAGGGGTCCGTAGCGTGAGTGCTGAGGGTCCGTGGCATGATAACTGATACCGAACGCCGCACAGCGCTATTGTGTCTATACCGCGCAAGTGAAAATGAAAATATGTATCGATACTATCAATATGAATAAAACATTATGCTATATAACATTACATTTGTATTTACAATACAAAAAACTTTACAAACAAACCTTTGTTACTTTTTGGTGACAAGTGGAAGTAAATATTGCTTTTCGTGATTGTTCGTGCTCGATTCAATAGAAATTTAAGTTTAAAACATTATTACTTAATTTATTTTTTTATTCATGAAAAATTGGTAATTGCTTTCTCTGTAATAAGGTTTGGAATGGGTCCATAATTTTTTGAAATTTTGCAAGGGGTCCGTGACTTCCAAAAGTTTAAGAACCCCTGTTTTAAACAGTGCCACTATCTGTACTGCTGTGACTTGCATTTCATAATCCATACCTATTTGGAAAACCCTCTTACACCCCGCAGGGATTCATGTCGTGACATTGAAATTGACAGTTTATTTAAAAAGGCAAATTATTGCAAATTTATTTATATACCTATGCATAGGCACTATATGTAGGTATGCCTCCAAAGTTGGAAACGGATATTGAACGTCATCTTTTAGTTGACAGCTCCACTGTGTATTTAGTTTATGTAGTCATCGCTCACACCAAAATATTTACGTGACAACCGCACGCAATGAAATCTACATTCAGTTTGACTTGAGTATCTCCATAAAGCAAGGAACATTCACCCTTCTACGAAAGCCATAAGAACTACGGCAATTGTGGAACAAGATCTAAGAATTATGTGTATAAATAGAACCCGACAATTTCGAGTGAGTACCCTCTTTTGTTATGGCCCACAAAACTTGTATGGTCCTCGTATTATACACCATTACTTGTGGTTTATATTGAGTTTATGCTCTTATTATTTGGTGCTGAAGTATTTCGTAAGGCGTCTGTTAGTGGTATTATTATCTGTCGGTTAGTTAGTAACTAAGTAAAACTAAACTGATTTAGCATTAAACATGCATTTTTTTGCTTATACATTACATAAACAAAGCGAATAGCACTGAGACGGTTAGTTAGTAACTAAGCAAAACTAAACTGGTTTAGCATTAAAAATGCAATTTTTTTCTAATACATTACATAAACAATATGAGTTGCACCGAGTCTGTTACTTATTAACTAAGTAAAATTAAACTGATTTAGCATTAAAATGTATTATTTTTCTGATACACTACATGAACGAAGCGAATAGCACTGAGTCGGTTGGTTAGTAACTAAGTAAAACTAAACTAATTTAGCATTAAACATGAAATTTTTTTCTTATACATTACATCACCCAATGCATATAGCACTGAGTCGGTTAGTTAGTAACTAAGTAAAACTAAACTGATTTAGCATTAAACATGCACCTTTTTCTTATACATTGCATAACCCAATGCGTATAGCACTGAGTTAGTTAGTTAGTAACTAAGTAAAACTAAACTGATTTAGCATTAAACATGCAACTTTTTTCTTATACATTACATGAACAATGCATATAGCACTGAGCCGGTAAGTTAGTAACTAAGTAAAACTAAACTGATTTAGCATTAAACATGCAATTTTTTTCTTATACATTACATAAACAATGCATATAGCACTGAGCCGGTAAGTTAGTAACTAAGTAAAACTAAACTGATTTAGCTGAAATTAAAGATGCAGATTTTTTCTAATATATTACATAAACAATGCTTATAGCACTGAGTCTTGCGTTATTAATATTTTGAATGCGCAGAAACACGTTCTGATAAAAGTTCTAAAGTCTTTGATGCCTTCATTAAACTAATGGGCAAAAAGCCTTAAGGCGATTACCGTCGCCAAATTAGCAGCTCGATGTTTGTCTGTATGAATATCGACGGAAACGATATTGAAATAGCGTTCAAATCAGTGCACAATGCGTGGTGGCTGTTACGACGCTCGCTGCGTCCTTGAAAGGGCAAAATAGGAGAAAATAATACTTTTCACATGGGCGTCATTGTTCGATTGATAAATTCTATGTTATATTTATAGCTATCAAGTTTATTTATCAAAGCATAAATGAATTAAATCACCTAAGCCGCTTAGGAGCAGTAGGAAATTCAAGCCAAAAAAACACCATTCAGTTGAAACAACTTTTCATATAGAAGTTTTGGTGGTACGAAAAAGAAAAATGTTGCATATGTTGTCCTAGAGTTGATAATCCATAATACATTTTTTCAATATTTTTGGTTTGGCCATAAAAGAGGAGTAGGCTTTAGAAAGTACCAATTTGGCGGTATTAAGGGCCTTAATGGAATGGAGATCGTTTTACAACATACTGCTAGTGTGTTTTGCGTTGTAAATATGTGCGCAAATACAAGTGAAGTAGGAATTTATCAAACGATATAAATAAAAATATTACAATAAAAGTCTATTGTTAGGTTGTAAAGGGTTGATAATCTCCTTTATCGATACTACTCTCAGTACAACTCTAAAATAAGGTGATTATTGACCTGACGATAAATCATTGATAATGCACAAAAATATAAAAAAATTACGCTTTAGAATAATTCAGGGCTAGAAAGCTGGCCTCTCAACCTTGAGATCCAGGTTCGATCCCCGGTCAGCATGAACCAATGAGTTTTTCGGAATTTATGTGGATAGTATTTGTTCTTACTTACCAATTGCTGAACGGTGAAGGAAAACATCGTAAAAACTGCATGCCCTAAAAAGCGTGTATTTGTGCCCGAAGTACGGCGATAGGGCTCACCACCCATCACGTTGGGACGTAATAATCGTCGGTGAAATGCGGGTTGTACCGAGTATGGACTGTGACTTGCATTTCACAGTTCACACTCGGAACATTCATGTCGTGATGATATATAATAAATAATATAAATTAGGATTCCATACTCAAAGGTTGCCGAATTGTTTGCCACGCACTACCATTTTAGCAGCTTCTTTATTTGTTGCCTTGATGTATATTGCTGTTATTTACCATATTTTTAGGGTTCCGGGTGTATTGCATGGTGGTACGGAACCTATTGTGCGCGAGTCCGAGTCGTACTTGGCAAAATGATTAGGATTTCGTTAACCCTTAAATGCATGAGATTTTATTTATGTACGAAATTTAAAACACTGATGGAGAAGTACTAAAAAAATATGAAAAAAATAATTTAAAAAAATTTCTGATTGAAAGTGATTTTACAAATTTAATTTTGCTATAAATTTAATATTTTTTTTTTTTTTTTTACTTTTTCTTTTATTTATTGGGTACTTGTAAAGCTGAACTCTTTTTGACTTTAATATCAAAAAACTATAAAAATATATGCAAGCAAAATATATTTATTTTTTCCAAAAGCTCTGATAATTTTCCTGTCAAAATGCAAGAAAATACAAAATAAAAGTAAGAAATTTAAATTTATAAAAAAGAATAAAGTTATTGCCTAACACATTTTTAGCTCATACAGTACAATCATATAATTATATTTTTTATCATAAAACTATGTAAATAATAAATCAAAAAACATTTGTGCCGTTTTCGATCCAAGACGCATTTAAGGGTTAAACTACGAAAACCTTAGAAGCGTAGAAAAGTGGTCCAAAGGGTCATTGATATTTATTTGAGCTGAGCCTTTTGTTACCAATTTAAGATAGGTGTATGTCACCGTAACATTGTAAAATCAATCAAATTATTACACCAGTGAGATTATAATTTGAAGGTTGGATATTTCACGGTTGTTTATAAACTAACCTAGCCAAGTGAAATTACAAACTGTTAGATTTTACAATGTCACGCTGACACATACAATGTGAAATTTATTTATGTAGCCAAATTCATACTGAAGACTCGGTAGGTGCTTAGTATCAAGGTTCGATGATCTTTTTTGTGAAATTCGTAAATTATGCTTTTCGTGTTTCCTACAAACGCAAGCCCAGCCCCGAGTCAATATTTAATAGGCTATGCGAATTTTGTTTTTGTCACTGTCACTTCAAGCGAAAAATCGCGCAGTGCGAGGGGGCGGATTCAGGGCAAAAGGGAAAAAGTTGTTTTTATATTTTTATTAAAAAAAACTAAAACAGCTAGCTAAATATCAAATATCAAATCTCTAGATATTGTTATAACATACATAATAAAATATTTTTGAGTTCTGTGCATGGTTTCTATTCGTCAAACGAGGAGAAAAAGTGTGTTTGAAGACTTCATTTCAACAATTATTTCTATCGAGGAAAATTTATCCACATGTTTTCCAATTTCAAAACGCTATATTATGTAGTCAAAATGCATGTACCAGAAATTTACAAAAATTTTCCCTGTATTTCATGAAATACACGGAAAAGAAACACCCGTATTTTTTTCGCATATCGCCTTAAAGGATGAATCATGTGTAACATGGGCAGCCTATATTGATGCACAAAAAGGCCAAGTAAGTCATGAAATATTAAGGCCCTTACTATTGCCAAATGGGTACTTTCTAAAGCCTACTCCTCGTTTACGGCCAAAACAAAAATAATGAAAAAATGTATTATGAATAATCAGCTCTTAGACAACATATTATGCAACATTTTTCTATTTCATACCACCAAAACTTCTACATCAAAAAATGTATTAACTAAATGGTGTTTTTTGGCTTAAATTTCCTACTGCTCCTAAGTGGCTTGGCCGATTGAATTTATTTATGCTTTGATAAATAGATAAACTTGATAGCTATAAACACAACATAGGATTATTCAATCGAACAATCACGTCCATGTGAAAAGTATAATTTTCTCCTATTTCGCTCTTCCAAGGACGCAGCGAGCGTCGTAACAGCCACTATGCATTGCGCGCTGATATGAACGTTATTTCAATGTCGTTTCCGTTGATATTCGTACTGACAAATATCGAGCTGCTAATTTGGCGATGGTAATCGCCTTAATAAACTCTTAGAAAGCTATTACTATAACTTACATATTCAGTACCATATAACTCTGAATGGACCGGGATTAGAAACTTGGTGCCATAGTAACTTATATTCATATCAAAAAGAGCTATCCAATGATGTATTACACACAGCTATTGGAGTAGGGTACCAACATGTGCATCGTCCTTCGAAATTAGCAAAAAGTTGTATCAATCCGTGATACTGATCACTTACTAAGCCTCCAGTATAAACTTGGCTGCATACATAAATGTCACCTTGTATCTGCCAAATTATAAAGGTTCCTAATTTTACTTTATAATCTATTTATCTTAATGAACTTGGTTTCAGTTAATTATTTTGTAAGGCTCAATCTTTGCTTAGGTTAGTTAAATAGCCAGTCTTGGTTTAATTAAGGGCAGAGAGAATTAATAGGGTCATGACTTTAAATATTAAGATTTTTGGAACTTTCAGTCTGACCCAAAGTATATTTACTAACAAATTTTCGGTGATAGGTAGATTATTTTTCAAATGACAGAATAAAAATAGGAACACGTTTAAATTTTCTTGAAAATTAATTGAAATAACGATTAAAATAATGTAAAGTACTACAAAAAAATTATACAAATATAAAAAAAATATTGCGGCCTTCAAAAATAATACTTTCCACTACAAAATTAATATAATAGAATAGAATAGAATAAGTATTTATTAAAGCATCAAAGGCTCACTTTGTTAGTAAAACTGTGTTAGTAAGAAAATTGTACAATAAAAAATGAAAAATTTAAATTAAAAAATATGCATACTATAATTAAAGAAGGTGGTTTAGTCATCTCCGCACCAGAGAATATAAAGTATTACTACGTAAAGAAGCGACACTCACCTCCCCGCGCGAATTTAACGTCCCCCGCGGTCCCCCGCAAGTTAGTGGAAATCTGGTGGCACGTAGAGCTCGAGTAGCACTCGTTCACTGCGCGCGTATTTTGTTTTTTGTTTTATTACGATACTGATTTTTAATGAATATGGTTCGTTTTTGTGGTGTTTATGGATGCATTGAAAACGGAGCAAAAAATAAAGAATAAGATTTTTTTTATTTCCTGCCGATGAACTAAACCAAGGCATTTTCTTTTATGTATTGGTTTAGGGCGTTAACTGCAACTCTCAAGCAGTTGTGTAACAGTTGGTAAGAATTTCAACATTAAGTTGAAATTTTAAAAATCGAATGTTTTTGTGTCACCGTTCGAGCTGAGCAAATTTCAACATGTCCTAAAAATTGTCTATTTGTGCCCGAAGTACAGCGATAGAGCTCACCACCCATCACGTTGGGACGTAATATTTGTAGGTGAAACGCGGGTGTACCGAGTGCGGACTGTGACATGCATTTCAAAGTTCACACTCGGAACACCTCTAACACCCCCTCGAGCATTTGATTCAAGTCGTGACGATGTATATATTTTTAATACAAAAATAATCCACGGGGAACCAAATTAGGACCTAGGGATTAACCACGCTAAAATTTAGGAAGAGAATCATATAAGTTGCTGACTGTTGTCCCTCTCGATCGACGACGCTCACACGCTTGCTGCCAGCCCTAGACTAGCTCACGCACACACACAAGCGTGTGCGGACGAGCCAGATGCGCGCCCGAGAGTGTAGGTAAATAACTTGAGCGAGAACAAAGAAGTGTCGGGGGTGTGTCCGCACCATCCCCCCCAATGTTTAGTCCAGTCTGCTTACAATCATATTCAGTATGCTATTGGTGCCACCCCGCACTCTGCGCACCAGGGAATCGCGCACCAATAGGCTATTTGACAACATTGAAAATACATTACAAATTGTGGTCATCCTATCAGATAATAGCCTAAAAAAGACATATTTCACGTTATTTAAACTAAATTACGCATATTTTTTGCAAATTACGCGAAATAAAATATAATATTTTAAAATATCTTATCTGTGACGGCAATGTGCCGCGAACGCTCTGTGATTGGTGGCAACTCATGGTGACGTCACATCACACATGCAAGTAAACATGGATTCCTAGACTGATTGTTGTTTGCATTTTATGTTTTCTGAGTGTTAAATTCGATCTGTGAAGCACTTTTCGGTCAATTGTGGTTAAATTTTGTAATGAGAATTCACTTAGGTGCACTGTTTTGTTGAGGTTATGTGAACTTGTTTACTAGCGTGTGACGTCACGCGTGTCACGTGACCAGCGCCATTACAGAAACATCGTTTTCGGAGCGATTTTTAAAACGTAAACTTAAATATTTATTTTATTAATAAAACAGTAAAATTTCTCGGAAATATCAAAGAAGTGTGCTTATTATGTTATAAATAATCATTTAAAATTACGTCCGAAATTAGTCAAATAGCCTATTAGGATAAACCGAATAAAAGACTATGAACAGACAAGTTTTGTTGATAAAATTTCGGTTTGACATTACACATTACTTACAAAAATATTTTAAAATTGTTTAGCAAGTTCCAATGGTAGTCTGATAAAAAATATAGAGATGAATAGCTTAGGTCAGGGCTTCCCAAAGTTTGCGTCGTGACCGCCTAGGGGCGTCGCGACTTTCGGGCATTTCGACAGAAGAAGAAGAACAATTAATAGAATTGTCCTGTGACTCCAGCCTTAAGCTTCAATAGGACAAAGACAACTGCTTGAATTTTATAGCTCAGTTTCTCACGAATATCATACCATCAGTACTAGAGCATTGACGGTTCTATTACTATTTGCGACATCGTACTTGTGCGAAACAGGCTTTTTTGCAGTTACAGCAATAACGAACAAGTACAGGTCACAAATAAATGTAGAGAAAGATATGAGAGTGAAAAATGAAAAAAAAATGAAAAAAATAAAATATTATATTGTATTGTATTTATTGTATTTATTGCGAGAGTGGCAATTTCCAAACTTCAGCCCCGTTTAAAGAAGCTATGCTCAGAAAAGCAAGTACATCCTTCTCATTAGTAGCCAGCCAAGAAAGTAAAATAAATATCTCTTTTAATTTTTAGTCTAATGTTTTGTTTTTGCTCTTGGTTTCTAATAACAATAAAAAAAATATTTGAAGTTTTTCTGATAGCTTGTTATTAGGCTAGAACTACACACGGTAGGTACTTTTTAGTCAGAGGTGGGGCGAAAGGGGGGTGGGGCGTCGCAAAAAAATAGCAAACTCCCAAGGGCGTCACAATAAAAATAAGTTTGGGAAGCCCTGGCTTAGGTATTTGAATATGCTTTCATTGTCTGTAATTATATAACCACCACTGCAGGTAATATACACAAATGTAGATAACTCTTAAAGTTGTTTACATTTGTGTACGTGAAGTCAAGTAATCAAACTGGAAGGCCCTTCCAGGCTTTTAACTCTTAAGGTTCTTTCAGGTAAGAGATGCCGTAATTCTATTCATTGAAAGGGCTTTGACGTATTATTTTATTACTTTCTTATCTTTATGCCCCAGGACTTACCATGCGGAAAAAAATACACGAAATATACGACGACAGTAAATAGCTATAAAAGTAAAAAAAAATAACATTATTTTGGTATTAATACTCATAATCATAAATCATAAATCATTTATTTGCTTAGAATAGGGTAACACATATGATGGAAAAAAGTTTATGCAGAGAAATCGCCTTATTCAGCTTATGAGAAGTTAGCATGCAAATATTTATAAAAAACATCAATAAAATTTACATGTCACATTAGTTATTTGTGTAACAAGAGAGCAACATTTTTTTTGTTACGAGTGCCGAGTTTGAATATCTAGCGAGTGATTCTAAGTTAGAAACCTGAGCGTGGTGAGGGATTCGAAGGCACAAGAAACAGAATAAATTTGCTCTCGTGTGACACATACAACTTTTTACCTCACTAGCGAGAAAACACAGATGTAAAGACACTATCACTTCAAACGAACTTATAAGAATTCAATGTTTTTTTTTTTTCCTTAATCAATACACCATATAAAAATATTGCACATAAAATAAAATGTAAGGAGTGTTAATAGAATCCCAAAAGCCGCAAAAATCGTAAAATCTTTGATAAACCGATCGAAAACGCAAAACATAACCATCACGCGGGAGTTTTACTCTATCTATCCGTTTCCGGATTCCATACACATTGGAAAGCCATACACAGGATTTTGAGAAGTTTACCTTGTCTATGGTATCTGACAAGCTGTAGGGCTGTGTATAGCCTCCCAAAGTGCATGGAATACATATAGAGTGAAAGAGATAGCCGCTATGCTGATGTTTGCTGTCTCTCTGTCTCTTGAGCAAAAGATATGGAGTATTTGAACAAAAGCATTAAGTAGTTATGGTGGAATTAAGAAAAATACCCACATGAACCCTGAACACATAACACTCCTTTTTTTGGGGCAGTCCTGTAAAAAAAGAAAGTTGAATTTCGTATACTGATACGAAGATTACGAAGTAGATGTCTAATTCCGGAAATGTACTATTATAAAAACTAGTTAAAAAAAAAATATTTTGTTTATATAGCCAAATTCATACTGGAGACTCGGTTTAGACATGTAGAGAGGATGAATGAAAGTAGAATGACAAAAGAAATTTATGGAGCGCAAGAGGAAGGTACAGCTCGACCAGCTCGATACTCTGCATCTTTGGTTGTCAACTGAACTGGGTGCGTATCATCAAAAACATAGATAAAAACAGAAATTTCAAAATTGCCTTTAATGGGTATTGAACTATAACGAACTGTGCCGTCACTTCAAGTGCGAACATATCCTTAGACAATCGGAGTTCGATAGTATACCTATGTTTTTGATGATAGGCACCCAGTTCAGTTGGCAACTATAGATACATAATATGCCCGCAGGCCGCCCTAACCAGGCTGCGTCCGCTGACGACAGCCACTCGCTCACTTGATAACAAATTCGGAAAGAATTCGAAACATGTCATGTTCATGTAAGTCTATTCGTTTTTAAATAATGGG
Organism: Ypsolopha sequella; assembly: GCA_934047225.1. NCBI lineage: Eukaryota > Metazoa > Arthropoda > Insecta > Lepidoptera > Ypsolophidae > Ypsolopha > Ypsolopha sequella. Next base: position 15,379,667 of record OW204005.1, on the reverse strand, counting down.
CGTTTTTCCTTGTGTCAAATTTAGTATTTACTAAGATTCCTAGATGGCGCTCTCGTACTTTTAGCAATATATGTCAGAGACAAAAAACGCCGTAATATTTATTTTTCCTGACACTATTGTAAAATTCTAGAACGAAAACAAATTCATTATAAGCACAATAAAAAAAAACTTCATCATATTGAATTTATGAATAAATACTAGGTCTTGATTTCAATTTAAAATCATAAAATCGGAAGAAATCCGCGGGTCTACCGCGTAATTCTAATTTATATCAACATCAACTTGAGATTGAAATTTTACGTGCGTGCGATGAGTGCGATGACACCCGCCTAACATGCCATCTCTTTCGCACGCACGTCAAATTTCAATCTCAAGTTGATGTTGATGAAAATCTTACAGTGTACCGAGCGTGAATTGTAGCCAAAACTAGAAGACAACAAACAACAACAATGGATGGATGGATTTTGACTTTTTTTTAGGGCCAACACTTTGCTTATTGACTTTGACACTGATTGCTACGAAACATAATTCGTCTATGGCGACAAGAACAGCGCCATCTAGAGGACTTCTAAGAACTAAAAACCCAAGAGAAAAACGCTCATTATGTTTGAATGCAACTTACAGTATTTACAAATCTAAAATAATATCTTGTCTCGTCTTTTCCCTGAATATAACCGGTCTAAGCCCGCGATGGATTTATATTTTCGTTGTGCTTGAGCTTGATTTACTACATCGAAATGTTTAAATACTTGGTGTTGCGTTGAATACGTTAAACTCTAACGGTTAAAGAATTTGTTCTCTACGTATACAGGGCGTCCCACGTCTATTCCACATGGAGAGAAAGTACCTTAAATATAGTAGATGGAACATTTTACTGAAAGAAGACATAATTTTAATTTTAAAAACAATTTAAACTGCATTCATAGATTTTTAAATAGTTACATGGTTGAACCCGGAATCAAACCCGCTACACGAGAAAAATTAATTAATTTTGTATTAACAATGTTAAAATTTATGGTCTTTCTTTTATTTCTGACACTATGTTATTTAGCAAAAAATAATCTGTATGATGAAGACTTTCGATCGGTATGAATAAAGCTACAAGGTAATTATTTTTCATGTAATGGGTTCGATTCCCGGTTCAACCATATAACTATTTAAAAAATCTATGAATGAAGTTTAAATTGTTTTTTTAATTAAAATAATGTCTTCTTTCAGTAAAATGTTCCATCTACAATATTTAAGGTACTTTCCCTCCATGTGGCATAGCCGTGGGACGCCCTGTATATCTTTATATGAACATTCCTTAATAGTGACGATGTGAACACTAACCTCCTTGTTGATGATGACGATGAATGGTTCTTGCTGCGACACATCATGTGCAATTCCCATACCCATAAATACGAAATTTAATACGTAGATGTAGGAACTTAAAATCAACTTTCCAACAAAAAACAAATAATTGAAATAGCTATTAAATTACAGGAATTATGAACTCATGAATCTGTTAGAAAATTTCGGCTATTTCATATGTAAATACCTATTATTATTCTAATACCCTGTCAGTGATTTTTGATAATAATTAGAAAAACAATGTTATATTAGGTCTTTATGTATGAAATTGACGTTTGCTATTGAGAATTTGAAGGAAACTCAATTTTCAGTATTTTTGCATATTTTTAGGAATGACAAATCCAAATTATTTTATTTCTTATGTGACAACATTATAACTAGGGATGCAACGATATGTCTATTACGATACCGATACGAATGACGAATACATCGTAATAGCGAATACGATAACGAATGCGATAACGAATGCATTACGATTTTTTATTTACATCTAATAAATCAAGACAATTGAGTAAAATCAACATTCATTTAAATTTTAGACAATTTACCACCTTTATGTAACATAATTAATTTCAACTTCTTTTAAATTCTTGTTTAGAAAACATAACATTTTTAAATTATCAGGTTTTAGTCTACTTCGTATATCCGTATGGATCAAACCAGCTGTAGAAAACAATCTTTCTGAATCTACGGTAGCTGGTTTGATGGACAAATATTTATGAGCCAATTTTTTCAAATTCGGAAATACTGTATTTTTTTTCCAATAGCTTGAATAGTTTGTTGTATCCATCTCTGCATTGGGTGCAAATATCACAAATTAATTGTTGTCAATGTCAGTGTCAAACGTCAAAAATATGAAAGATGGCCGACATTAGTTGTGCACCCGGTAAGTGCGCTTCAAAGACCCATCGCTAATTGACGTATTAACTAGTTTTTGTGAAAAGTAAATTAAAGGGATCTTTTGTGATGGCTTCGACTTTAACAGGTAAGTTTTTAATTTTTATTATCTATCCTTTGATGCCCTTAAAATCTAACTTGAAATATTAGTTAATTTAGCACCAAAAAATTTACTTCAAACACTGAAAAGTTATGTAGCCCCGCGCCGCCCCATTCTGATTATATACACGTTACAGTATTTAGTGTGTGCACTTTGAATATCCGCTACTTTTAAATTGCGAAATGATGCGATATATTTTTCATGTTTTTTTTGACAGCCTGACCTTCTCCTATAACGCGGCAGGAGTTGTTCAATGGATATGATGGCAATATGAATATGATGCTATATTTATTTCTTGCGTCAGACCCATTTATTTCAGGCTTAAGAAAAGTTCCTACAAAAAGAACAAATCCTGTGTCAAAAAAGAGTTTTAGAGTTATTAAATGAACCAAATTTGTAATTTATTTTATTAAATAAATTATTTATGTTGAAAATATTGAAGTTTTATTTTTTTATTGTCTTATTATCTTTTTTACTACTAACACGTGCCTAATTAAGAAGTTTATTCACGAAAATAATTTTGTCAAGTTAAAATATTGAATTGGCATACTGTGCACTCGGCTGAAATGTATGAAAGGCGGTTTTTTTTTCGAGATTTCAGCGTTGGCTCGATAGTAAAAGTTGTTCTATACCATTAACTGAATAAGCTCTTCAAATATATTATGGTTACACCTTTCTGTTACACCTTGTATATGTAGGTATACATATATATGTATATATGTATGTATACCTACATATACTTAGGTATATGTCGGGGTCATACTTAGGTATATATGTATATATGTACCTAAGTATGACCCTTTGTGTACCAAATCAAAGCAAGCGTCGAAAACGATCGACGACGTTTGAAAGAACAATTTTGTCAAAGCTTCGCCAACGACATGCTTGCTAGAACTCGCCCATAAAATTATTTTTTACGAACGAGGACCTCGCAGTCTTACACTGCCGCCTTCCAATTAAAACCGAGCAGAAAGCATAAAATGAACAGCTTGTTTAACCGTTCAAGTGCCCTTTGTCCCAACTCGGTCACTTTGCAAATGGAAAATGTGGTGCATATTCTGTTTCAACGAGTATCTTTCATTTGCGGTAGACAAAAGTTTGTTTTGCCCATGAGGCTTTGAAACAGAATTGATTGTGTGGCTATCTGAGTTCGTTTTAGTTGTAAGACGTATTACAAAGTGTCTTGGAAAGACCTGGGGCCTTAATTGTATCGATTCAGCGCAACACAACTTAAGGCGATTACTGTCGCCAAATTAGCAGCCCGATGTTTGTCGGTACGAATATCGACGGAAACGACATTAAAATAACGTTCGTAACAACTATTGCTATGGCTTTTATATGTGTCGTGATAGCCATAGATATTGAAGTTAAACAAGAAGGTCCCTGGAAATAATTGGGAAACGAATCGTTCTTACTTTCTTTATTCTTTTTTGTTACAGTAATCGGTTATAATATATATATATTATTATAATGTGTACGAAACGCGAGAGTTTAATAGTAGTTTATGCTACAAGGGCGAAAAGGAATAAATTACGAGGACGATTTAAAACACGAGCGTAGCGAGCGTACCGAACAAAAAGTCGATTATTTTGCCCTAGGGCTTTAATATATACATTTTTTAATTTATTTACGAGAAGTTGGCTAACCTGCAACCTTTCCTGTGTACCATAAATGTTATATATTTTTTCCACTGTTTAACGGCTCTGGATACAGTCCTTTTGAGCCAATCATAATTTAAAGCTCACAATATTATATTTGTTTTATTTCCTCACACTATGCATTGAAAAACGTAGAGCAATAAATTACTCGGTTACGTTTAAGACTCCTAGTAATTTATTCCTTTTCGCCCTTGTAGCATAAACTACCATTATTTGTGCCCTGTATAGTGTCCCATTGCTGGGCAAAGGCCTACTTGCTGATACCACATACCACGGTCCTGCACTACTTCCGAACACCCCGGTAAAAATGAATGGAGATCGTCCCGCCACCCGTCTTTTTGGTCTAGCTGTGGCCGCGTACATTTCTATACAGGTGCTTGGTTATTCGACCTATTCCTTTAAAAGGGTTATACTACGGATCATTTCCAACAAATAATGCCTATCAACTAGGGGTCGAAAATTATATTTTTTTTCAAGTAAAACACGTCGATATTTCAAAAATTACAAATCAGGGCACGTATTTTTTTATAAATGATCACTCATCTATCATTGATCAGAAATATAATAAATAAGTGCTGAGAGAGGAATAGTTTATTTTTGGTTATTAGTGGGAAAGTTTGAAAAATAATATAAAAACCTTCGTAACTCGGAGACCATTCATTTTCGACACCTAGTTGATAGAACTTAACTCGTTGGAAATGATCTCTAGTATAACTCCTTTCAAGGAATAGGTCGAATTACCAATCAGCCTATATAAGCTACCTAGCCGCCGCTGCGCCGCGCCGATAGCCGTCATCTGTCTACCTATAAAATATACATACACTTACAGAAAGAATAACAAAAAACATGACAATAAAATTAAAATAAATTAAAATTAAAAACAACATAAAACTATAATATACAGTATGGAAAAAATTTAAGGGGCCTGGAGGGGAACTACCTTAAATCCTTTAATTAGCTCATTTTACTTAAAGAAAATATTCCTTTATTTTTTAAAAGAAACAAAACTGCATTCAAAGATCTTCTAAAGTTTGCTAGTTAAAATTAGTTTACATATTTTTTTTATTTTAATTTTTATGTTACTTTAAACTCTCGCGTTTCGTACACATTATAATATATATTATCGGGTCTACCGCGATCAATTGTTACCTTTTTTACGAAAAGGGCCACCACAAGACGTACACCACGTAGACCACATAGACCACGAGACATGCAACTGTCTCGAAACGTTGGGTGTCCCCTTTTCGTAAAAAAGGTAAAAATTGATCGCGGTAGACCCGATAATATTTATTATAATGCGTACGAAACGCGAGAGTTTAAAGTAACATACAAAATTAAAATAAAAAAATATATTAACTAATTTTAAATAGTTCAAACTAACAAAGCAAGCACCTCAAAACATTTTGACTTACTTAAGAACAAATTTTATGTTGTTTCTTTATTTAAATTTTTTTTTTTTTTTTTTTTTTGTAATGTATCAGTTATAATCAAAATTGTGTTTATTTTCTAGAAAAGACGTGTACAGAGGTAAATCTATTTCTAAGAAAGGATTTCTTCCAGTATATCAAATTTTGTGTACATCCATATCCAAACATATCCATATTATGCAAACTTTAGGTACTCATAGTTTACCTATATTTAAGTGGATACTTCTTATGCCGCCTCTTTACTCAATCACAGACAAGGCAAGACAAATACTCTTTATTGTACACCAAAATAAATAAAACAGGTAAAAGAATAAGCTTATAAAAGAAGATAAGAATTGGCGGCCTTATCTCTTATGGGGATTTCTTCCAGACAACCTGAGGATGTAAATTAATTTTTGGAAAAAATAACGTGAAGGTGGTGCACAAAATAAATAATAAATTATGAAACGGATACCTCAAATAAATACACAAGTATAACATTGTATATGCAAATACGATAAATATTATATACTAACATATAACAAAAATAAATAATATAATACGTAAATCAAAAGTAAATAAGTTTTTGTAGCAGAAGTAGTGGGATTTAACAAACAACGAAGAAAGAAAAGTAATCTTTTGAAGACAGGCGACGAGGGAGCACGCTAGCGATAGGCAAGTTATTCCACAATCTGACAGCAAAAGAATTACTATAAAAATTTGTAGTGTCAGATGGAGTTGCTAAAAGCAAATTTTCGGAGGACCGTTGAGTACGGTCATGAGTAGAGAGCAGGAATTTAAAGCGATCTTTATGGCGGTGCATTCGCTTACGAAATCATTTTAATTTTTTTTCAATGCAATTTCTCGTAAAGGCACACTTTTTATGCATCAAAACCGAACAGAAAGTCGATTATTTTGCCCTAGGCCTTTATTACTATTATTTTTTTAATTTATTTACTAGACGTTGGCTAACCTGCAACCTTTCCTGTGTACCATAAATGTTATACTTTTTTTTTCCACTGTTTAACGGCTTCGGATACAATCCTTTTGAGCCAATCATAATTTAAAGTTCACAAGATTATATTTATTTTATTTCTTCACACTATGCATTGAAAAACGTAGTATGATACACGGGCGTAATAGCAATAAATTACTCGGTTACGTTTAAAACACTCGCTAATTCTTTTTTGCCCTTGTAGCATAAACTACTATTATAATTCTGATCCAATAATAATATTTTTATTATTATAGATTGGTTAGTTTAATTTTGTCTTTTAGCATAAAGTAAAATAATTAAATGTACCTAATATGTAAGTAATTAATTACAGCATGGTCACCCAATTTATTAATTTTAACTAATGATTTTTTTTGTTTCTAATGTATAATTTAATATTTAGCGTGTTTTCAATATTTTATATTATACAACGTGTAACAGAAAGGTGTAACCATATTTGAAGAGCTTATTCAGTCAATGGTATAGAACAACTGTTACTATGGAACAAACCCTCTATCTCGAAAAAAAATAATAACTGTTTCATAGAAAAATGCAATGCCGCTCGGCTGAAATGTATGGAAGGGCAGATTTTTTTTCGAGATTTCAGGGTTGGCTCTATAGTAAAAGTTGTTCTGAATAAGCTCTTTAAATATGGTTACACCTTTCTGTTACACGTTGTATAGTTTTGGAAGGACCTAGTCTCCATGTCACCAGGGAATCCTAGTATGGAGGCATGAAGTGCTTCATGTATGGAGGGTAGTGTCACAATTTATTATGTAAGATATTTGTTGGTGTCAATAAATATATATTTCATTTTCATTAAAACATTAACTTATCAATAACTTATTATCATCATTAACAACGCATACGAGATGCGAAAAAAAAAACTGGCCTCTACATTTTTCGTCAATATTTACGATTCAAGAACCGTTTCGAGGAATAGCTTTCCTTAACCGTTTCTAGTGTACGAATATTAAAATAAGCATGCATATCCTTGATTAAATGAAAAAAAACTGATGTCTTTTATTAAGTGACGTCATCATCACACATTTTACGAATATATTTCTTGAACGTATCTTTTATTCTAACTAGGATTCGACCATTCAACCTATTGGTAATTCCGTGATATTGGAACTACCAATTGCTCTAACAGAGTAGGAAGCGGATCTATCCAAAATATACGCTGATATTATCAGGATAAATAGTTTTATTTAAACTGAAAATTAATGTTGACACAACAACGAAAAAGTGTGACAATATTTTCTAGACACACGCTAGAATATTTTTCAATGCATGTGCTCGTAAAGGCCCACTTTTTATGCATCAAAACCGAACAAAAAGTCGATTATTTTGCCCTAGGGCTTTATTATTATTATTTTTTTTAATTTATTTACAATGGTTGGCTAACCTGCAGCCTTTCCTGTGTACCATAGATGTTATACGTTTTTCCCACAGTTTAACGGCTCTGGATACAGTCCCTTTGAGCCAATTATAATTTAAAGTTCACAAGATTATACGCTCGTGTTTTAAATCGTCCTCGTAATTTATTCCTTTTCGCCCTAGTAGCATAAACTACTATTAAATCCTATGGCTTAACGGCCAGTTCAGTCGACAGTTTCAGCCTCCTTTCTCTCCAATACAATCTAATATTACCTCACTTCCTGTAAATACTAAAATACTTACCTACTTATAAAATCGGTTTAAAAGCAAGAAAATATGCATTATTTGAAATTACAAACCTAAATTGATCTACTTATTCCAAAAAGCGGAGAAAAATTGCACATTGAAGTTAAAAAAACTACCGAATGGGGACGCTTACTGTCAAATTAGTTCCGCATAGAGGGCACTGTGTGTTTGTGTCTGTTAACTTGTCAGTTCACATGAAAATAATTGAATAATTTCTTATTTTCATTGAAAAGTTAAAGCAATTGGTGTTTGTGTGGCTTTTGAATGTAAAGGAAAAGGAACTTGAACGATAAGGTGTCCTTTCTTTCCTCGCAGCAACGCACCTCTTTTCTTTAAAATAGAGGTAGAATACATGACGAATACACCAACAAAAAAAAGGCACAAGTCTTTAGAAATGTGAGATGCAAAAATAACATCTATCAGCGTCTTTTACTCACAGACTTTTACTAAGACACAAACACTCAGCGCCCTCTACCGTAAAAGCTTTTGGTTTTATTTCCCATTATTCACTTAAAAAAAGGAGACCTCCATTACAAACAAGATGCCGAGGCAAAACTAGTTAGTACTTTTCAAATTTCTGAAATCCTTCAGCGAGCCAGTAGATTTTTTATTTATTTATTTATCAAAAAGGTACACCAACAATGTCAACACAAACTACATATAGATGTACATTGGGCCTTGTTCTGGTGTTCCTATCAATGACAGGTGAACAGCGGGCCTATTGTGTATCTCTAGTTGCCTTCTGGACTGGGTGTCTATCATCAAAAACATAGATATACTATCGAATTCCGATTTCATAAGGATATGTTCGCACTTGAAGTGACGACACAGTTCGTAAATAGTTCAATACCCACTAAAGGCAATTTTGAAATTTCAGTTTTTAGCTATGTTTTTGATGATAGGCACCTCGTGCAGTTGGCAACTAAAGATACACAATAGGGGGGCTGAACACAGCATTATCAGAAAAAAGATTATAAATAGATTTTAGATTATAGTTAAATAGATTATAGTTAGAACCATAGTTTCTATGGTTAGAACAGTCACGGAACGTTATTCGTGGTAATTTTTTTATGACATCCAAGAAATTAGTTTATCCTGTGCAAATCTATAGCAATACAATTTAATTGAGATCCGAGACGAAGATGGTTTGCAGGGGGAGGAGTACAGATGAGTACAAAAGTGTTAACGGGACTCCTGACGGTAGAACATCAACAACGGCAGGTTTCAACACGAGAGCTGCTGCGCAAGGGAAATATGAAACTGTAAAAGTGAATAACTATTTTGGCGGCAGAATGTTAAAGCGCAAAATTCCAATGTTATATAATGAAATGCCTATTCATATAAGATCTGAACAAAATAAAAATAAATTCGCGAAGTTATATAAAACTTACCTTTTACAAAACATGAAAACATTGACAGATTAAAATAGCATTTTATTATTTACTATTAATGTACCTAACTACTTATAATTTAGTACATAACTATCTAATTTATAGAAAAAGAAGTGCGACTCCCTCCCCACAGACAAACCAAATTTCTAATTGGTTTTGTGGGATGTATTTAGATTAAGTTATCTTTGAAATAAATAAACATATTCATTCATTCATTCATTCATTTCAAGGGTTCATTGGAAGAAACTATCCTCGTATTGAAGAAAATAAATGTGATTTATTGGTCTTTTATCTAGGGATTCTACTTATAAACAATTTATACGTTTGTCAAAAAAAGTTTTTTTTTTGTTTTCAAACGTTCGTTTTAAGGACGCGGTTAAGTGATCAACTTGTTTTTTTTTCATAAAGTAGGTAATTGAAATATGAAGGTATTCTACTTAAATTAAATATTTTTTTCCCTACAAAATATTTTAGTATTAGCTAAAAACAGACCAATTTGTTGTTTCGGTGCGTGATCACTAGTATTACGCGTCCAAGAAAAAAAGGCAAATGAGCCTACATATAATCACCTCTATCAAAAGTAAATAAGGTATTTGCCATTAGACTTATTGTGCTGGACGGGTAATAGAAAAAGTTGCTAGGGTAGGCCATCCTCTTAATAGGACCCGTGAGATTGTGAGATTTATATCCTGTTGCAGTGGTTGAGTACATTATTACTGGCTAGAGAAATGCTACTTGACCTCTTTTTCAACTTTGACATCTGATTTTGAATATCAATTAAAATCTGTCATAAATTACATAAATTGTTCATCGTTTTTATGATTTGAATCTTAATCTAAACAGATTTTACAGATTTTAAGTGCAGTTGACATATTTTTGTATAGTGGTCAGTGTAAAAACTTTACGTCACAACTGTACCAAAAACCGTTAGATGTCAATTGGATTTGTCGTTCAACTTGTCAAAATTTGTTTGAAAATGTAGAGGGTAACACGTGTCATGCGTCCATAGAGTAAGTATGGCGGAATTTATTTATTGGAATGCATTTAAATTTGTGTCTGTCAACTAGTCGACCAATAAGTTGATACATGAACATTATTATCGACTGTCACCTTAGCTCTCTCCCCGCACCTCATACTCAATTAAGTTGTATTCCATTTTGTTTTAAAATCGGGTTGGGCCGCTAACATAAAAAGAAACCAGATATCTTGAACGTATCTACAAGTTTTTACTTTGGGATAATCCCTAAGGACGAAGACCTAAGACCTCTGAAAAGGAATTTGTGATTAGGAACAGAAGTTTACCCCTTTTAGGTTAAAGGATTTGAGATAAACTGGTTGAACATCTTTTAGGGTAATTTAGATTGAAACAAAGCAAAGCCTGGTCGAAAACTTGGAATAATTGGCTGCGTTCAAACTTTATAAAATACCTTTACGGATTCAACAGACTTGTAGTCAATTAAAAAAAAAGAGATTTTGTAGTTTGTTGTTTTGTCTGTCCACCAGAACATTTATTACACAAACATAGTATTTTGTGCAACTGTAACATAATTTGAGACATTGGGACACGAGTGCTGCTTATCATCTTTATTTAAAATATTTCACCTAACATCCATCCATCCATCCATCAGCCTAGTTCGTCCACTGCCAGCAATGTTACTGTGAATACTGTGTGTTACTGAGAAATGTTACTCTTTTAGATCTCAAGATAAACTATATTTACAATGCTAATTTAGCGAAATAAAAAACAATATTAACCTATATAATTAGCGAGGCCATTTGCTTGGTTAATTTCCGTAAGCACCGTTAAATTGTGGAGGACACCAGGGCGGCCGGGCCGCCCTCTTGTTTGCAATTTTACATGTTGGAATAATTTGGACGCAGTTTGGTCGTTTCTGAACGTTACATTAAATACATTTCCATTAAGTTGGTAACACTATAAATTGATAATTGAAAAAAAAACTTTGTTTACATTTTGTGGCTCGAAGTTAGGGATGAAACGATAGCATCTAGGTATCGATACTTTTACTCGATACCGTATCGGTCATGAGGTATTGATAACTACACGGTATCGAATGAAAAGTATCGATACCTACTTGTATCGGACAGTTTCTTCGTAGGAAGTATAAGAGGCAAATAAGAACAGCAATAAGTACAATGATTTGATAAATTACCTATTGCTATTACAAATTCAGTCACAGTTTTAACAAACAAACAAACGATGCACGCCAAGCGATGAATGACTGACTGAATTAACGAATGAATGACGAAAATCACTGACAGATTAACGGAGCAGTAGAAAAGATGCGTTCGCGAAACAAAAATTTAAACTAGACACCTTACCATAGAGTAAAAAATCTTGTGCACACGAGTTTTTGACACTCTTCAGTGAATGACCGACCGAGTACCGATACAAGTACTTACTTCACGATACTGCTTGTTACTCAGTTCTAAACATGGTTCTAAAGTATCGATGCCAAATGTATCGAAATTGGTATCGAAAGAAAAGTATCGAGTAGTTACTTGTATTTACTCATATCGTTTCATCCCTACTCGAAGTACCGGTTATTGGGTAACGGGTAAGTATTGTTGTTTTTTACAAAATTATTCTATAAAATGTAATAAAACAAATACTCAGAAGACTTAAACATTTATTGAAGGTACCAAAAAGGTAAAAACACTGGCTTTATCTGGAGTTATATTTTTGAAACAATTTCTCAAAGATAATATGGTAACAATTTCCATAAAGTCAATTTCTAACTAAGTTTTTATACATTTTCATAGATCATTTAGGCACAAAATGTATTCTACAAGAACGACAATTTACTCTAAATTCATATAATCATAGCCTATATTACTTTTAATGGAAGACATCATCCTTTTTTAGGGTTCCGTACCCAAAAGATAACCAACGGGACCCTCTTACTAAAACTCCACTGTCCGTCTATCTGTCCGTCTGTTCGTCTGTTTGTCCATCTGTCCGTCTGTCACCAGGCTGTATCTCATGAACCGTGTTAGTTAGACAGTTGAAATTTTTACAGATGATGTAACAACAAATACTAAAAAACAGAATAAAATAAATATTTAAGGGGGCTCCCATACAACAGACATTTTTTTTGCCGTTTTTATGGATAATGGTACGGAACCCTTCATGCGCGAGTCTGACTCGCGCTTGGCCGGTTTTTCTGAAACCCCTCGCGCTGCGTAACGCGTCGCCCGTGGCACCAATAATTATGCGGAAAAAGTTTAACGCGAGCCGCCTAATTATACAGGCTGATACAAAACACTAAATATTCTTGAATTTATTTGTTAAATATGTACGGAACGAATATTATTCGTTCCACTTTAAAGCCCCAAAATTAAAATTTGTTGAATTCGTATTGTCAGTTAATCGATCTTATGACTAGTAAAAAACAAAAAAATACGAAATACTTTAGGCATTTGCTGATCAAAAACGTTATTTAATTAAATTATCGCACGATACAAAAAACGGTTCAAAGCCACTCTAAACAAAAAAAAAAACAAAAATTAAAATGGCGCTGATGACATGTATTTTTAAAGATATACATGTATAATTTTCTACATACGAGTACATTATTTTAGACATCTGGCGAAGGATTTTTAACTTGTACTAATGTAGCCGCAAATTCAGAATAACTGAAAACTTGCGCGGCATATGATCATAAGTATTCTTAGGGTTCCGTACCCAAAGGGTAACCAACGGGACCCTATTAATAAGACTCCGCTGTCCGTCTGTCTGTCTGTCCGTCTGTCCGTCTGTCACCAGGCTGTATCTCATGAACCGTGATAGTTAGACAGTTGACATTTTCACAGATGATGTAACAACAAATACTAAAAAACAGAATAAATTAAATATTTAAGGGGGCTCCAACTCGCACTTGGCTGGTTTTATTTAAGTTAGCAATTATTTTTTATTGATGTTCATTTTAACTCATCTCTGACCAGCAATTTTTCCACTTGAGAGTATATCATTTTACTTCGTCATTAAACAAATTGATATTTCCTTTTTAAATTGTTTCTACTAGTATCATTAAAACTATGAACTACTTTTATGGTGTGTAAATAAACAATGCGATGCTGTACGATGCTAGTCATATTTTTAAGACCGGTTTTGCAGCCGGTTAAAAACCCGCCTTTTTGTAATTAATCTTAAATTCCAAATTCACTCAATAGTTATTCAACAAAACCTTATAACCTAATAGCTTTTGCCCGCGGCTTGAACCGCGCTGATTTAGTTTGCATTTTCCCGGGTTAAAAAGTAGCCTATATGTTAATTAAAGGTATAAGCTATACCCATTCTAAATTTCATCCAAATCCGTTCAGCCGTTTTAGAGTGAAAGAGTAACAAACATAGACACACACACAAACTTTCACATTTATAATATTAGTGTGATGTATTGTGTTTGCTGCAATCGCGAAGTTTCCATGGAAAAAGAAAAAGGCGGGTTTTTCACAATACGGCTGCGAAACCGCTCTTAACGAGTAAATACTAAAATGACAGCCCAGCAATAAGAAGTTGTACGAAAAGAAGAAACGAACAGGGTGGCTATTCTGGCAACATTTTTCACACGCTTAATTTGTCATACGACTTTTGTATAACGGCGGGTATATAAATGCCAAGTAATGATAATTCTACTTACTTTGTTATGAATCCAGCCAAAAGGTTTTTACTTCAAAAGCTTTATATGTTTCTGTATAAAGAACTCAGAATAAGAATACTAATCTTATTCTGAGATAAAGAGCTTCTAAAAATCACGTGTCTTCTGTTTTCGCAAATTTTCGCATACGTCAGAATTACCCTCCATTTTATCTAGCAAAAAGGTCAATGCTAACAAACGTCTTTACCTATTTTCAAGATCTAAAAAAATCGGTCAAGTGCTAGTCAAACGCGCGCGGCCTAAGGTTCCGTATCTCGTCAATTATGAGGAAAGTCAGGAAAATGGTATTTGAAATCATGCCCACACCTGTTTATTACATAAAAAAAAATAAAAACCAGCCAAGCGCACGAAGGGTTCCGTACCATTATCTATAAGAACGCCAAAAAAAAAAAACATTTCTGTTGTATGGGAGCCCCCTTAAATGTTTATTTTATTTTGTTTTTTAGTACTCTTTGTAAAAGCGGTAACAGAAATACATCATCTGTGAAAATTTCAACTGTTTAACTATCACGGTTCATGAGATACAGCCTGGTGACTGACGCCTTTATGGCATTATCAAGGGAATGAATATAAGATCTCAATTACACAATACATAGTTTACATCAGCCAGTGCGATCAATGTCACTGACCTAGAGCCGTATTTTTGAATCGTTCGTTTTCAATTCACGTGCGAAAGTATATACCCATCTCACGTAGCACATCAGAACTTGTCATTTGTAAGATGAGACAGGTATATATTTTCGCACGTAAATTGATTAAGAACGATTCAAAAATACGGCTCCAGGTTATCAGGCTGTGACATACGGACGGTCGAACGGCGTCACCATAACAAGTAAAAAAAAAATCGTTTAAATATGTTTCCTTTTGTACCTTATAGGTACTACGGAACTCTAAAAATCAACGGCCACGAACGATTTTGTCTGTCTATGGTCACAGTCTACTTGTAACTACGTGTAAAAATGGCAAAGTTTACAGATTACAACTTTCCACAAGTTGTACAGTTTTGAAAAAAGTCAGAAAGGACACTAAAAGTATCAATTTCATCGACGAATACCTACATCGAATGTTCGTAGCTTGAGAGGCTATGCGAATTTTATTATTGTCACTGTCACTCCAAACGAAAAATCGCGCAGTGCGAGAGGGGCGGATTCAGGGTAAAAGGGAGAAAAGTTGGTTTTATATGTTTATTAAAAAAACTAAAATAGCTAGAAAAATTTCAAATATAAAATCTCTAGATATTGTTGAAACACACCTAATAAAATATGTTTGAGTTCTGTATATGGTTCCTATTCGTCAAAGGAGAAAAATTGTGTTTGAAGACCTCATTTCAACAATTATTTCTATCGAGGCAAATTTATCCAAACATGTTTTCCAATTTCAAAACCCTAGATTATATAGTCAAAATGCATATATCAGAAATTTATTAAAATCTTCTGTGTATTTCATGAAATACACATAAAAGAAACACCCGTATTTTTTTTGCATATCACCTTAAAAGACACAACAGTTAGGGAATTTGTCTTTTAGCAATTGACATTCCTATCATGCAAAGTGACAACAAAGTTGATTGGTAACTAAATAAAACCAATAGAAAGTCTAAAGGACATCTTGTAGTCACGAAACGTCCAAATAAAATTTGGCCAAAAAGTTTCACCGGCAGCCACTAGTCATGGAAATAAAGACGGCCTCTTCTCAACATCTCCCTGATTTAGCTCTTTGTGCATTACACTAGGTGATATAATTAATGCCTTTATATGCAGAATAGCGAAAATAAAATGAAAATATATAAACGTAAATTGAAATATGTATTTATTTACTAAATATGTATTTTTTATCGAAACTATGACAGAAATAAATTTCTATGTTTGAAACACTTAGCGATTTATCTATCGCAAGGAGATATAAATTAATATTATGTTATTGCAGTATAGAAACGCAGAAAGAAAAGTAAATCTGGATGTGAGGAGCTCTGAACCCAGATAAAGTGGGTATCTATAAATACCATTGCAGTATGGAAAAGCACATCGGTAAATTCACGAGTTGTGTTGAGACCAGCCCCTCTATTCTGTATCTTTAGTTCCCAACTGAACTAAGTGCCTATCATGAAAAACATTGCTAAAAACGGAACTTGCAAAATTGCTTTTAGTGGGTATTGAACTATTTACGAACTGTGTCGTTACTTCAAGTGTGAACATATCCTTAGACAATCGGAATTCGATAGTATATCTATGTTTTTGAAGATAGACACCAAGTCCAGATGGCTACTAAAGATACATAATAGGCCCTCTGGATGGCTCTGTGGTTAGTTAGAGCTATCGCCTGGTACGCGAGAGGTCCCGGGTTCGTATCCCGGTTCAGAGCTCCTCACATTCAGATTTACTTTTCTTCTGCGTTTCTATACTGCAATGATATAATGTGAATTTGCATTTTTTATATTCATTTATACTATAATGTAGGCATTTGCATGACATTTTTGTAGTTTGGAACGCACCGCTTGGTAGAGGAAAAAAATCGACACTTTTGGAACTTGCATATCTACTTCAGTAAATAATGTATTATTTTTATAAAATAGTATATTATTTTTGGATTTTTTTACGTGATTAGAGAAATTCGGCTCGATAAAAATATTTATTGAAATGAGGTCTTTTCCGACACCAATTCTCCTGGTTTAACAATTTAGAATGACAATGGACTGCAATTCTATTTTATTAGATGGATTTTAACGGTATCTAAGACCTAAACAAAATTTTGATAGCAACTTTAGTACATTTAATATTAACCGACTAAAAAACCGACTTTTCCACGAATGCGTCCCTCTCGCACTGAGGGTTTTTTCGCATATGGAGTAACAGTAACAGGGACGCTAAAACTTTTACATATCGCCTTAAATACACTTGTACTTGTCCACTATATTTATTATCTATTTATACCTAACCGGTTTCTCTATATTAGCATTTTCAAAGATTTTTTCAACATATTGATGTGATTGCTGTTAGTATTGATTGTTTACGTCGGTAAACCGGTTAGGTATACATAAATAATAAATACAGGTACTGGACAAGTACTGGCATGGGTATTTAAATCACAAAATTTATTTTCTATTTTTAACTTGTAGTACTATTAGGTATCTATATTAATTTAATCTTGCACCGTTAGTTTGCGGGAAGAAATCTCATTATTGAAATAAGCACGCCATTGTACATAACTATTTTTAGAATTCCAACCCGCTATGCGAGCATGTACGCGTCGATTAGATAAATTTGACAGAAAGAATCGATAAATTCTAAACGATAACCCTTATTGCAATGAAATAAGAGTTACATTTTGATTAATCGAATCGACGTCGAGTCGATTCCAAGTTTATGCTAGTACCCCAGGGTCTCGAAATTTCGAGTCCGGCTTTGTACCGCTGCTGCACGGAAAATAAATCAAGAAAATAGACTCAATCCGGACGTTCAATTTGAGGTTTAAGTAAAAGCCAATAGGCGCTTTCACACTGGCCGATAACGATACCTAGACGGTGCCGAATAGTTTGTCAGACGCTACCATTTTAGCACCTTGTTTTTTTTTTTCACCTATTCGTTGCATATGGCATCTATATTGTTGTAATGTATATTTTCGTGGTTCGGTACCCGTATTGTATGGTGGTACGGCACATTTTGTGCGCCTTTGAGTCCGATTCACGCTTCGCCAAATTTTTTGTATTGTTGATAATGATTTATTTTTATTCCAGGCCTGCTCTCTCAAACTGGTGGTGGTTCAAATAAAAGAATAATGCAATGCAGACAGATGGAAAAATACTATGTTTCGTTGACCAAACGATTGTGTAGACAAGAAATTAAGGTAAAAATACTGATTAAAATTGGGAAAATTTTACGAAACGCTTTCCCATTGTAAAGTTGTCGTCATCGATACTGTTGCTGACACAATGCCGGGTGAAGGAGAGTAGAGGCACAGATTATTATAATAGTTACTGTAGCGGGCGGGATGACGCATTGCACCATTCAGTTTACTATTTCGCTACTACTGGCGAGACGCCGTTGTAACGTATCATGTCAACGATATCGGCCCGACATATCGCTGTCGTTACAGCTGCCGTGTCGGTATTGTTATCGGCCATTATGAAAGTGCCCAATGTTGTGAGATTTTCTTATTTCTCAAAGCTAATGGGGTCTCCGGTTCGTATTAAATGTATTTTTATTCAGGGTTCTTTTCAAGTCTAAACCCTATAAGCAAGATAAATCGAACACAAACTACGAGACAGAAAGGATGCGATGGGGGTTTGTCTGACGGACTATTAGTTTTTGGTCGTTAATAAGTGGTAATGTAAAGTATAACTAGCCTTTGGCCCGCGGCGCCGCCAGGGTTTATTCAATCTTTGCCCCGTTTCCGGTATGGCGGTTATTTTATAAATATCCATTATAAAAATATGTAAATATAGGTTCATGTTACCAACAATAAGTTAAGCAGCTTTTATTACTAACATTATTGTAGATACTGTGTGTGTTATATGGCTTTTTGTTGGCCGAAATAAATGAATTATTATTATTATTACGGAGGTATACTTTTCAGTCATGGGCCCACAGGGACCCGGCCCGGACCCGGCCCGGAAAGGCATTCATGGGGTCGAAGCCAACATTGAAGAGGCCTTTGGTACCATTTAATCTAAATGTGAGATGGCTGCATCCATGGAGGCCTCTCCCTTAATGTATCATTGAGATACACTAACGGACAGTCCCTCACAGTTGCCAAACTATTGCCAGGAAGGAAGCGACTTGGAGTGGGCTATGAGGATGGGATGCTAATTGGGCCGGAGTAGCCGTTGTGGGCCCCCTATCTAGCCACCATGGGGCGGCCAGGGGGCAACACTATGTAAGCAGCTAAGGTTGTCGAGAGTACTCGTATATTCATTGCACAAAGACGCGAAGTGGGGGGCGAACTAACGAAGGCAATTACTATCAGGTGTGAGCTAGCTGCCAAATTGATGCTTCAGATTTTCTGGCAGTGGATGAAAGGCTTCCAGGTTTTTTATTTTATCTGGGAACCAAAAAACTTTTTAAAAACCCTTTGTGGTACGAAATCAAAGATTAGAAATTATTAGATAGGTACTAATTGTCTAAATATTGTTTTCCACTGAAAATATTAATTATTTTTATCCTTCTCTGTAGCTAATCAACTTAGTTTGGCAGCTGGTATTTTGTTTATAGCTTTTTTGTTCATAGCGTGGAAGTATCTTTTAATATTTGAGTAGTATCTACAGTTTTTGGCTTGGCAGGTTTCAACACTCCTTTGCCTACTATGTTGACCAGGGTTACTACAATGATAATAAAGAAAACGGCATCTAAACCCGTTGAGTGGTTTAAAATGGAATATTCATACCAACAGACAGCCAGAAAACAGACGGACAAATATTACTCGTTTAAAAGTATTGGATAGATGGATTGTATTGGATGAACGTTCGTTTATTTAATTTTCAGAATACACAGTATGTAGAGAGAAATAAACGAAATGTAGCCCCGAGGGAGGGTCAGAAGTCTTTTCGAGTAATGAACGTTCATTGAAACAGTCAACACTCATTCATTCACTCGACACTTTCTTTACTTGACGATTTTTAAAAATCTAAAAATAATGTTTGATGTGGCCAGAAGAATATTTGTTTTTATCTACTCCCACACTGCAATAAGGTTATAATAACAAGATCAAAAGCGCTTTTATAAGTATGTTATTTGACCGATATTAAAATATTACATTATAAAACCGCAATTCTGCGGTGTTATTCCGCTAGACAACCAATCACAAGCAATAACGGTCTGTCTTAATTTCTTAAGCCTCGCCCTCTACTTGTTCTCGCTTCTGATTGGTCTTAGGCATCTGCATACTAATTCCTCGGGCTTAGGTATTTCATGACATAATATCATGACGAGTGTTCTTTTCCTCATTTTTTGTGAAATTGTTTTTGACGTCCGTAGATAAAATGTTGTGTGCAACTGAACATATTAAGACATTGGGACACTCGTGCAAAACTATTACGAAACTCACTTCGTTCATTTCGTAAACAAGCACTCGTGTCCCAATGTTTCACATTATGTTCCATCCATCCATCCATCAGCCTAGTTCGTCCACTACTGGACATAAGCCTTTCCAGGACTTTGCCACTCCCAGCGGTCATCCTGGAAGAATTGCCCATACTCACACACGCTGGGCAGGCGGGTTGGTGAGCGCGGTGCCGGGACCCTCACACCAGTGACGCCGCTGCCCGTCACCAGTCTGTTCCATATAAGGCCCGGCTATTAGGGATGGATATACCGCCATCCATCGGTTCCATGCATGGTGGGCCTCCTGGTTTTTTGCCTGTGAGTTGTCCTCTTACTCTCCTCCGAATTACTTCGAGAGGGTCTCCAAGTAAGATGGTGGTACCTCCACAGTCAAGCCCAGCATCAGCTCTACCACCTGTGACAACATTATGTTACAGTTGCACAAAATACTATTATTTAACGTTACCTCGGAACAGTAATACATTAATGAATGTTACCTATTTACGAGTACATCTTGTCAAATATACCATAGAATATCATAATTTTTACAACACATCCCTTCGTAAATGTTTTATGCGTTATTTTGTTTATTTTCCATATGGAAATATGTGAGATGGTCTTGTTTATGACATGAAAGATATGATAATATAATGGTACTTTCAAATGTGTGCGCTTTTGCCAAAGAAAAACAAGCCTTAAAAGCACTAGATTTAAGGATTTAATTAATAAACTAAATATGAACAGACCAAGTTGTAATATCTTAAGCTACCTTTCCACCAGAGCTTTGCGAAGAAGCAGAATGGTTAGCTTAGAAAAAATCCACCAATAGGATTGCCATGAGCTGCGCGGTATAGAAAAATAAAGTGTTCATATTGGTCAATTACAATGTACAATTTAATTAACAAAGAAATATATATATATCCCAAAACATTTCACGATTGTAAGAAAATTGTTACTTTATGGTTGGAAACAAAATCTTATGATGAAGTAGAAGATTTATTGGAAAGTTAATGGAATCTACAATGACTGTAGCCTAATACTTATACAAATACTCGTACACATACCCTTACGACCCCTTATTCACATGAAAACACTCACACACCTGTTCAGAACTCATTTCAGGAAATAGTATTTTATGTAATTGTTTATGAAATCTATGTATTTGATATATGTCAGTCACAGACGTAAGAATGAAAATAAAGGAATTTACAAAAACATAAAAAGTGAATTTCTATTCCAAATATTAAATATAGACGTGATGTGGTAAGATTCCGTTCAACACCCACAGACACACCCTTCTGCACACTCTCACACACTTCTACACATCCTCACACATCCTCCCCCACACATACGAGCAGGCATAAACTAAATTAAATTAAACTCAATTTCACCTACTTATTTGTATATTGTATATCTTTAATTATTATTTCTTGTGTGTAGTTTTAAGTAGTATAATGTTATATTTATAATAAGTGCTTTAAAGAAGAGCGGTGCCAGCCTGACACAGGCCTTTTAAAGCTTAAGGACGCACCGAGCGTTTACCTTTGTCTCTGTCTTTTTCTTTACGTGTAAAGAGTAAAGATAATAACCAAACTTTTGCACTTTTTCAATATTTTTTGTTGTTATGTTCATCATATTGTTCTTAAATAAAAAACTATCATATATAAACGCTCCAGTCATCTATGATCTTTATTTTAGTAAATTTATCATAATATCAAATTACTTATTTATATAAAAAAGTAGGCAAGCAAATAGAGGAAAAAATTACTCGACAAGAGGTAACATTGCAAATTTATTCTATCGAGGCAACTTTATCAAATCGTGTTTCCATCGTGTATACTGTCTAGTATATATCCCCAATAACACCAATATATTTCCCTAGATTTTAATTTAATTGTTTACTACTTCAAATAAGGGTTATAAAAACGTGTTTGTATAAGTAAAAAGCTCGGTGCGCTCTTGAAGGGAGATACCAGCCCCTACCCATATTATGTAATCCTATTTAATGAAATAAACGTATTTGTTATTTGTATTTGTAATTTCTACTGGCTCACAATAATTTCGCTTCCTTACCAAGCTCTGGTGTAAAAGCAGCCTTAAGCAGTTTATTAATGAACATAAAATTTGTGCTCATATTGAATTTTCTGGTTTCTAAGGCAAATGTATAGCAATAAACGAATTACGAGCCTGTTTTATATTTCATCTTACTGGCTTTTACACGTATTTGTAAGCCTGTAAGTTGTCATTTTTGAGGTTAGGGTTCCGTACCGAAAGGGTAACCAACAGGACCCTATTACTAAGACTCCGCTGTCCGTCTGTCTGTCCGTATGCCTGTCCGCCTGTCACCAGGCTGTATCTAATTAACCGTGATAGTTAGACAGTTGAAATTTTCACAGATGATGTATTTCTGTTGCCGCTATAACAACAAATACTAAAAAACAGAATAAAAAAAATATTTAAGCCTGTAAGTTGTCATTTTTGAGGTTTTTAGGGTTCCGTACCCAAAGGGTAACCAACGGGACCATATTACTAAGACGCTGCTGTCCGTCTGTCTGTCAGTCTGTCACCAGGCTGTATCTCATGAACCGTGATAGTAAGACAGTTGAAATTTTCACAGATGATGTATTTCTGCTGCCGCTATAACAACAAATACTAAAAAACAGAATAAAATAAATATCTAAGGGGGCTCCGTTAAGTGAGTGTAAATTAATAGTTAATTTAATTAGTTTATTGTTTTTATTTTTTTCTCACATTTCGGTACCAGCTGTGTGTGTGACGTCATTAGGACATTTTCTTTTTCTATCAAAAGTCTCCGTGCAGTTTTATTGTCTGCTTATTGAACTATTTCTAAATAGGTACAAACCTACACATAAACCTACTTTATCAATAAAACCACAAAGCTAATAACACGTGAGGAAATGAGATAGTGATGCAATAGAATGCAAGCTATCTCGCTTAGGCGCACCTGTTAAGCTACGTCACAATTTTATTACAAGACACGTGTGACAATTTATCTGATGCTAATACATGATGTTTTGGGAAAACCAACCCTAAATCTTTATCGTTAGGGGTGTATTTCTCTGTTACGGTTCTAATAAAGGTAGATTATTAGTTTAATTTTTATTTTTTTAATAGTACTAAAAAATCTGAATCAGTTGTCTACGGCTTCAGAAATTTGCGCAATTATTAATTTATTACTTTCCAAACAAACAACATTGTACACTATACAACGTGAACAAAAAGGTGTAACTATATTTGAAGAGCTTAATCAATCAATGGTATAGAACAACTTTTACTATGGAACAAACCCTGTACCTCGAAAAAAAAATTAACTGTATCATAAAAAAATGCAATGCCGCTCGGCTGAAATGTATGGAAGGGCAGATTCTTTTTTTGAGATTTCAGGGTTGGCTCCATAGTAAAAGTTGTTCTATACCATTGACTGAATAAGCTCTTCAAATAAGGTTACACCTTTCTGTTACACGTTGTATAAGCATATTAAGCATAATTATTATTCTTTTAAAGCACTACGGCAAAAAAGATCGACACTTTTAGAACTTGCATATGTTCTGCAGTAAAGAAGGTATTTTGATAAAATTGTATATTATTTTTGGATTATTTTTGATTGGAGAAATTCGGCTAGATAAAAATATTTATTGAAATGAGGTCTTTTTCCACACCATGTCTCCTGGTTTAACAATTTGGAATGACATATGGACTGCATTTATATTTTATTAGATGGGTTTTAACAGTATCTAGGACCAGCGGGCCTATTATGTATCCCTAGTTGCCTTCTTTACTGGGTGCCTATCATCAAAAACATAGATATACTATCGAATTCCGATTTCTTATGGATATGTTCGCGCTTGAAGTGACGACACAGTTTGTTAATAGTTCAATACCCACTAAAGGCAATTTTGAAATTTCAGTTATTATCTATGTTTTTGATGATAGGCACCTAGTACAGTTGGCAACTAAAGATACAGAATAGGGGGGCTGGTTAAAAGAAATTTTGATAGCAACTTTAGTACATTTTATATTAATAAAAACCGACTTTTTGCTACTTTTCCACGAATCCATCCCTCTCGCACTGAGGGTTTTTCGCATATGGAGTAACAGGGATACAAAAACTTTTACATATCGCCTTAAGCAACAATACACATACTAGGACACCACACTTATATTATATTCTACTTAGAATTCTGTTAAATATATAAAAAAGTTAAAGAGAAATTGACGTTTTGAAAATTATGTGTAGTGATATGATGTTCTTTTGTATATACAGAGTGTTTATTTAGTCAGCATTTTACGCAACAGGGTAGACTGTGTGTGATAATCTTGAGACTCGGGTTTGAGTCGTGCCTGCACCAATGAGTTCTTCAGGATTTATGTGCATAGCATTTAGTCAATAACCTAGTTTATCAGCATAATGAACCAATAACGATTTTTGTAAAATTCATAAAATGAAATTTCGACTCCCCATATTGATTCACTCAGGACATAAGGAGTCGAAATTTCATTAAACGAATTTCACAAAAATTGTTATCGATTCATGATGCTGATCACTTACCAAGACTCCAGTATGAGTGTGGACTATGATCAAAAAGTCACCTAGTGTATATATATTTACTCTGAATGTAGTTTTAATTCATCAATAAAAGAATCTAACTTGATGTTATTATTAGAGTGCATTACAAACTAGAAAATATCAATCAGAAACAAATCCAAAGACAAGAATTTGAAAAAAATTCCCCGGGCCAGGATTCGAACCTGCGACCTCTTGTTATCAAGACAAGACTAATAATATTTAGAGTATTCATAGCGATGGATTTCGCAAAATAAACATAATCTTAACTTGATGTTACTCACCATATTGGTTCCTTTTTACCGTTTAGGTATGGAACCCTAAAATTGTACTAATTGTCCGCGAAGTGTCATGTTGACCGATTCCAAAATATTGGGTCTTTGTTGATTAATTAATTTGCGGTGCGTTCCAAAAAACCAAAACAGTTTTTTTCATCTATTGATTTATTTGTTTTTTTGGAGTTATTGATTCACTGCATGGTTTCCATTCTGAATAACATTACAATATACTGTGATGTGCACACCGTGTACTCGGGATCTCGTAGGGGTTTTACTGAATTATATCACCTTGTTATTATTTCAACTTTTTATATTACTTCTTTTTTCATTTCATACAGCCTAATTATCATGTATACATTAAGGGAGGGGAGCTCTTAATCTCGCAGAGCACTCGCTTGTTGTATTTCTTCAACAATTCTAGAAAGAATATTTATAGATGGAGAACCACGTCCGCACTAATCGGACTCTCTAAGGAATCTTTCTGGAGAGCCACCTTCACATCGATGGGACTCTCTAAGGAATCTTCATGGAATCTTCCTCGTGTTTTGTCTGAAAGATCTTTTATACTCGATCTGTATTTATTTTTGGAAAACACGAAATAATTCAGTCAATGCGACGTATGTCGATCCATAAAGGTTATCGATTGCCAACTAAACACGAACAAATAGTCCTTTAACCTACCTATAAAACCTAGCCTTAACTAAACCTAACATATTGCCTAGCTATATGTTACAATACGTACACATACAACGTACAGTTGGCAGATAGTTTGATTGATACAGATTTATTGAATCCGCGTGTTATAGAGATAATTAGACTAACACTTAAAACACGAGATACTATTCACAAATTAAAAGTTGAATTATTTTAATACAATTTTCTTTATTGCACGCCAAATTTCAATTTCGACAATTTCAATAGTAAAAGCTGTGTAAAATGGGCGGTCTTATCACTAAAAAGCGATCTCTTCCAGACAGCCAGGCCCCAATCTTTGATGCGAGGTGGATATCTCAACTCTCTGGTTATTAACATTTTTAAATGAGATATAGAATAATTTTGTATTATAATATATTACGTATATACAATATAATACAATACACATAAATATATATATATATATATAATATTTGTTTAAATTTACAATTTAGAATTATTTAGTATAGATACTTCTATCATAACATCATTATCTTATTAAATTTCCATTTTTTTTATTTTTTATTTTATTTCGCAATAGATTATTCAATAGTATCTCACTCTATGATTCCTACGGTATTGTTTACAAAAAAGCGCACGAAAAGGGCCCATTAAAATCAGTAATAATAACTGGACGCCCGAACCGCACTCAACGGTGAAGGCTTTTTTTTTCTACATAATTGAAAACGCACGAAACGCACCCAACTAGCTTGTTTACGAAAAATGACGACGCACGAACCGAACCCAGACCGGCTAAAGGGGCGGCTCATACAATAACTTGCGTAATTTCATCCCATTCCTGCAACGTAGTTTTACGCCACATTAAAGAACCCTTATAAACAACTTTAGAACGATTCCTGACGATTCAAATTGCAAACACGCAAAACAACAATTCATTTTTCACGAATTTCGGAACGAACCCATATAAATACGAAACATAAAACGATAACAGAACTCCCACCACTAAAGTTGATAGATAGGCTAAGAGCTAGCGGTACTTTTTGGCAATCTTTTGAGGCACCGTTTGCCTCAAAAGTGCCCTAAAGTTACAATTGACAAGTATTGGACCTTTATGTTTGTGTGTATATCTAATACAATGCTTTGAAAACTACAAACTGTCTGCTAATAATTATTGTCCAGCAATTTCATAATTTTATATCATAAGAATGTTTTCAAGATATTTGCTCATCGCTATAAATTTAATTATCAATATACCGTCACTTATTTGTCAAAAATATTGCACAGCATTACAGATTATTATTAGATTATTATCTAATTCACTGTACAATTAAAAAGTTAATAATAATTAATAATAATAATCTGTATAAAATATTTACAGAAACATAAAATCAACAAAAGAGACCAAGATAAAAATACATATTTTGGTCTAATGCTTAGAATCTAAGGAAATCGTCATTGAGGCTTCATTCTCACAAAATTTCAAGCATTACCGCACCACATCCGTCATTCTGTCAGAGAAAAGATCACACAATGGTTCTGATCCCATGTATTTTACTGAACTAAAAAGTTTAGCTTATCTTTAGCTCAGCCCATATCGTATATATATAATATTTATATTTATAAATGAATACCCTGATTAAGCTGGCCCTAGGAACATTGTACGACATAGACATCTGTTAAAAAGGGATTTTAGGAATTTTTTACGGGATGGGGAGAAACGGGACCGCTAGAGTTTCTATAAAATACAAGAGATCACGCACGTAATTTTCGATCTCGTTTATCAGCACTATCTTTAAAATAACAACCTTTCTTAAATTACGCAAAAAGGATTTCCTCATTAACTGGCACTTTTTAATGAAAAAATTAATTTTTGTCCCTCGAAATTTCAAAAGTCATTAAACTACGCCTAATACAATCAATCGGTAAAGGAAGTGTTGTAACTGTTATAACACCAGAAGCACAGAGAAGTACCCAAAATTTCTTCCAGCTCTTACACTACATGATGTTCGATAACGCGTGGGCAGAACAATATTGCACTGCATTAAGGTTCCAGCTGCGATACCGAACCTGACATACAGTGAACGTTAAAATTTAGTAGGCGTAGCACAAACCATGTGCGGGCCCAGGAGGGGATGAAAGGGGTTATAATCCCCCCCCCCCATAGTTTGTTAATTTTATATTTTAAATTATATCATGCGAGTTTGATTGATATAGTATCCGAATTTATACTAAACACTCGGTAGGTAACTTGTAGGTGGTAGAACTGATGCCGGGCTTGACTATGGTACCCCACCATCTTACTTGGAGACCCCCTCGATGTAATTCGGGGGAGAGTAAGAGGACAGCTCACAGGCAAAAAACCAGGAGGCCCACCATGCCTGGGACCGATGGATGGCGGTATATCCATCCCTAATAAAGGCCTTATATGGAACAGACTGGTGACGGGCAGTGGCGTCACTGGTGCGAGGGTTCCGGCACCGCGCTGACCAACCCGCCTGCCCAGCGTGTGTGTCTATGGGCAATTCTTCCAGGATGACCGCCGGGAGTGGCAAAGTCCTGGAAAGGCTTATGTCCAGCAGTGGACGAACTAGGCTGATGGATGGACTCGGTAGGTGTTCAGGATCAAGGTTCAATGACCCTAATACGAAAAATATTATTTGTAATACGAATATACCGAGGGCGTCAAGCTGAAAGGGCGTATTTATTTATAAATATTTTTCTTTAATTATAAAAACGCCTTTTCACGTCGCAGACTTAGGCATAATAGTACCTACCTATAACCAATGGAGCAACCGTTACTTTTCCAGTACATCATAGAGCTAACTAATAATTATGGAGATTCGCCCAAAAAAGTATGAATTTTCGGAATTCATATATATTCGTAAACATAAAGTATATTGTGTAAGTTTAGTTGGATAGGAGTATATTATACAAGTGACTTTTTGATCATCGTCCAAATTCATACTGGAGGCTTAATAAGTGATCAGTATCTTGGATCAGTAACAATTTTTGTGAAACTCGTAAATTGAAATTTCGGCTTCCCATAGAAATTCAGTTCCACTCCCGAGTGAATCACTATGGGGAGTCGAAATTTCATTTTACGAATTTCACCAAAATTGTTATTGATCCATGATACTGATCACTTACCAAGCCACCAGTATGAATTTGGACGATGATCAAAAATTCACCTTGTATATTAGGCATTATGTATATTCACTTTATTGGTTTTGATTCTTCTTTTATTTATGTATTTTGTAAATTTGGTATCCCCCTCCACATGACGTAAAATAATACTTTCTTCACCACCCAAAGGTTGGCTGGAAGAAATCGCTTTAAGTGATAAGTCCGCCCTTGTACAACATTGTGTGTTCAAAACTCTGTACTCAATGTTTTATTTGACCGTGTACAATAAAGTGTGTATTCATTCATTCATTCGAATTTTACCTATTTACGAATAACCCCGAGTCAATTAGTATTATTACTCGAGTAGTAAGCAGACAAACATCATCTTGTACCCAAAATCCACAATAGTACACCATATGAAATAACAAGCTTAAGTAATAAACCTGTATTTAAAACGAAATAAAAAAAAAACATCTCTTGAATCCAGTTAAAGTCAATATTGTTTCATAGAAATAGAGAAATAACTGTTTATTTAGTTTATTTGTTTTTTTTACAATTAAAATCTAAAACTTGAAAATTAAACAAACCTAGAAATATTCACATAAATAGTGGAAAGTAAAAGGGAGATTTTTCTGCCTACAAACTATTATGTAGTTTGGTAGAATTATTCACAAATATGTATGAATGTTCATGTGAAATAAATGTATTTTTTCATTTGTTAGTTTTCGTTTCCAAAACTACTTGAATGTCAGTGTTCCAAACAAAGCAAAAAATAAACAATTTAACCAGAATTTTTTTTTCTGGATGTCGTTGCCGTCGCGTCGTTATTTCAAACACTTTACCATCCATCCATCCATCAGCCCGCATTCTTCCACTGCTGGACATAGGCCTCCCCAATATTATGCCACTGCGGGCCTCAGTCATCCTCATCCAGCCGCCACCCGCAACGTCCTTCAGATCGTCAGTCCAGCGGGCACGAGGGCTGCCTACGCTGCGCTTTGCTGTACGTGGTCTCCTTACGGCCCAACGGTTATCACATCGGCGCCAAATATGGCCAGTCCACTGCCACTTCAACTTACTAATTCGGCAGGAAATTCCATAAATATAGCATTCATATAGTATACCATAAATATTTAAAAAATATACAATAGATATAATATGTGGGTTTCCGAGTAATAGTCGGATCCTCGTTGTCTCTCATTGCTACGGAACTACAATGTGGCGTGAGTATTCGGGTGAGGAGAATAAAAGAAAGGTTTCCTTTCAATCAGTCTTGCTAGTTGGACTTTACAAATAATCACTTGAAAACGCTTTAAATCACAAAGTTCGAACCAATTACGTATTCCAACTTATGGCCACAAATTATAATAATGTTCCACCGAAAACTTAGCGCGTGCTACACCCGTATTCAATCGTTCTTCCTCCAAAACCTCGTCTTTTCCATTTACTTGAAAAAGCCACCAAAAACCCTCTGAGCGCTGCCCGTCATCGACCCTCTGACAGCTACCCGTTATAGACCCTCTCTCCCATTTTGTTTATTCCTAGTGTTGCCACACTCTAGTTTTCGGTGTTACATTAAAGACTGAAATGTCTTTCCTAAATAATCAACAAGAGAAATATTAAAGCGCCGTCATATATATAAATACATAAATATATAAAAACTCATAAATTTATAAAGCCTCTAGTGAAAACCCAACAAATCTTTTCGTACGTAAGAAAATCATTAAAATGCAATGTTTTTGAAAAAAATTGCACTTACGTAGTACTACTTTTTCTTCTGTAACCTCACTAACAGAAACAATCATAATTTTCAACTAAATACTCTATTTATGCCATTTTTTGCAGTTTTAGTTTGATTAATATGTACATCAAACTTTGTTGAGCATATCCGTATTTACCTGTGAAATGGATTTTTACCATAACTTTTTAGGTGATCGTTTGGACATTTCGGTATAGAGCAAGATACCATTTCGATGGAATGTTAGAATGTGCCGTTTTTAACTATTTAATTTAAATATTTTGTAAAATTTTGATATTGCCGCTTTTTGCTCCGAGCCAGCTCTGAGCAACTCAACTTTACAACGTTTGACGTTTAGAATTCTATACGGCCAAAGAGCCCTTTATCAGTAAGAAAAAAAAAGTGAGGTTGGAAAAAAGGCGCGAAGATGTGATGGCGTTGTTTTTTGTTTTATTGAAAAAATATTGCATTTTGGGTATTTTGATCAACAACAGTGATAGAATATTATGAATTAAAATCGCCGTAACCAGTGAAGTGTGTTGTTCAATGAAACTAAAGTGCGGGCTGTGCCTTTTATTGTTTTTTATCTAACACAGTTGTATTTGCGTTATAACAAAGAAATTTATTTATTTATTTTAACAACTAACACTATTATTACAGGTTGGAAACCAAATACAACAGTGCAAACACAATTATATATAACATAAAAATAAAAACACCAACAATCTAAAAAAGACAAGAAAAACAAAACCCAGATATATAAAAACACAAAAAATCAAAAATCTACAAAAATTAAATATAGCACAAACAATATAATGTTGCTCTTTGATTTTTTGATATCAAATTTTCATTAGAATCGACTGACGACGACCACAAGTTATCGAAATATATTTCGTAATTTCTTTTTCGAATTTTGCTTATAGGATCATTAAACATTGTTCCTGATCACTAACCGAGTCTCCAATACGAATTCGGGCGGTTGATTAAATTTACCCTTATAATGTATATAAGGTGATTTTGCATGAGATAGCCAAATTCATACTGGATATTCCGTAAGTAGTTAGGCAGAACCAATTAATGATTCTTTTTGCAAAACACGAAAAAATATGTATTTACCCCTGTACTGTTTAAAAACAACCACGAGTCGACGAATATGGGAAGCTTAAATTTTATTTTGCATTTTTCATAGGAATAGGGCCTATGGTTCTGGCCACTTACTGAGTCTCCAGTATGAATTTGGCTATATCATGCAAAGTCACCTTATACAATCTTATTTATTATATAACACTTACCTTTAGATAATATTTATAAATAAATAAATTAATTACTTATTTGGCACTATCCTTGTAATCTCCACATCACCAAAGTTTAACTGGTAGAGAATGCTAATTAGCATTAAGTTTGCCTTTGTGCATTGTATACTTATTTTGTGCAATAAAGAATTTACATACATACATACATACCTATACCTTATCTATTTTGTTAATACTAACAAAATATTGGTAACATTAACAAATGTTAATGTTATGTTTGTTAACAAATTTAACAAATGTTAATGTTTTGTTTGTTAACATTAACAAAATATTTCTATTAACGAGATTAACCAACTCCGGAATGTAAAGTTTTTAAAGAAAACAAAAAGGAGAACGTGTACTTGATAAACAAAACACAATCCGCTATCAAAACACGCTGTCCAAACGTTTTATTAATGAAAACACTAAAAACTGCATGAAAATAACCATACATTCATCAGAAATCTCAAATAGATTTGTATTGTACGCATTTTCATAGCTTGTATGTAACCGCCAAGAAAACGCAGTCCAAAGTAGGGAGCCGACCTAAGCGCATGTCCGCTTTGGACGCGGGAAATTCACGCGTCAACTTTTCTCTTCGAAATTTGAAATATCTGTTTGAACGGGAAAAGTAATGTTGCGATTCTCACCTGCCAGTACTTTTGAGTAAAAAAGTTTGGAGTTTTGTTTTCTTTTTCGCGAGTTTTTCGACCCGTGACTTTTTTGTGAAAAAAAAGTGTAGATAACAAAAGAAAAGTCATGTAAAGTTATGTTTTGCTGTTAATATATTTTGTGTTTGTACTTTTCTGACATATCTTATGATAGTATTTGCGAAGTGAGTAAATTGTGATGAAAATGAAGCTGAAATTATGTAAGTACATTTAATTATTATAGTAATTATACAAAAATTTCATTTTGGATTTGTAACTACTGTAAGTTGAATTTATATTTGTCTTAACAAGAAACTTAACTAAAAACTTAAATAACTTTCAAAAACTTAACTAAATATGGCCTAAAATCAAAACCTAACAAAGCAAACCTAAAATCTGAAATATTTATAATAAATAGAATGCTGGCTAGATCGCTGCCGTTCTTGGGAAGAGTGCCCAAAAGACTACCGGCGTTGCCACGTTGAATGGCCAAACTTATTCTTTGGCCAAAGTAGCTTCCAGCCCTTCGGTCACCTGAAGCGTCGACCAAGCGCGACGAAACTTTATAATGTCGCCGCGCTTCCGTACCCCACGGGCCAAGGGTTTCTACAGCAAAAGGCACAAATCTGAAGCCCTCGCCAGGGGATCCATAGATGCGTCTCTTTAATACTTCTGCTTTTGTGGCTGCCGCGCCAACCCTTATTACGGTCACTTAGACATTTTTTTTTATCATCCGATTTGTTTTTCTTTTTTACTATGTATACGTATTTTTAATCAGATACACACGGGCATGCACTAAGATATACCTTTTTGTACGGTTATCGCCACTAACGCGGGCATAAAAAGTACTTCCATGGTATGTGTGACATGTGGGGAACTATATCATAAAAATTGTAAATAAATAAATGTCCTGTTGAATTATTAATTTCTTTATTATTATTAGTATTAGTGCCCTTTTGACAACGACGTTGAACGCTGCGTCATTTGCCTTGGTAATGCTGAAATTGTATCGGTGAAATGGTTGGCTTTTAGTCAACAATAATCAGACGTGAGTGTTGAAGCCAAATTTAACAACAATAACGCGAGTTTTAATAATATTATAATTAAAATTTTATCAACTCTATATACAGAATGGAAAAAACGGCCGTGGTTGGGGGGAAAGTTTCCTAAATATTGATAGCAAGTTTTACTGATCCTTTATTTTCAATAATAATCCTAATACAGGTATATCTTATTAAAACGAGATCTAAATCACTGTCTATGAATTGTATGTCTAAGTTTGGAAATAAATATGTTTATATTTTGTTATTTTAGGGTTCCGTTGTACCTACAAGATACAAAAGGAACCTTTATGGTGAGACTCCGTTGTCCATCCGTCCGTATATCACAGCCTCATAAAAATTCCATTTATTTGTAGACATAACAAAGTGTAAAAACAATTTGAAAAATGTTAAATTGTTCAATATATATCCAATACCAAATAAGAAAAAAAATATGAATCCTGATAATACAATCGGCTATCAAATTGTAGATGTTAAAGAGCTGATTGTAAAATTATCTTCTTTAACTATATTTACTAGCACTGAATCTTTGAACATCCACAAAAATTTATGTCCCCCACCTTTATCTCCGAAACTGGTAGACTGAAAAATATGAAAAAAATATAGATAGGAAAACTAAAGCAATAAATTTTTTTTAATACAAATAAGAAATATAAAAAAAGGAAAATAAATAAAAACAATATTTTAGAAAAATACAATATGTATATCATATTGTAGGTAATAAGTTGATTGTAAAAATATATAGTTTTATTATATTTACTTGCATCTATTTCGAAAAATCGTCGAAAAACCACAAAAAAATTTATGTCCCCCCCCTTATCTCTAAAACTGATAGACCGAAAAATATGAAAAAAAATCATGGTAATACGAGTATGTGTTTACGTAAAGATTACAGAGAAAATATAGCAGTTCAGAAATTCACGAAAACAAAATGAC
Source organism: Ypsolopha sequella (assembly GCA_934047225.1). Taxonomy (NCBI): domain Eukaryota; kingdom Metazoa; phylum Arthropoda; class Insecta; order Lepidoptera; family Ypsolophidae; genus Ypsolopha; species Ypsolopha sequella. The sequence continues at coordinate 15,345,154 of OW204005.1, read as the reverse complement.
CCTAGGTACGCGAGTCTGACTTGCACTTGACCGGTTTTTTGTAATTAAATCTGCATTCAAAGACTTTTGATAAAACAACTGCTTGAGCCGTGCTTTGTACCGACGAAAAGTGAACCTGTATTTTTATGACATCCACAGAAGGGCTCCTTCATGAGGATCGATTTCTTCTGAAATAGGGACCACCATTAAATCTGACATAAATATGTCTAACACTAATCAAAGTCTTCTTGTACGAGTTCCACTATTTTATTTCTTTAATTATTGCGACTAGTTTCGTCTATTTGACATCGTCGGGCTGATTGGTCGCAATAATTAAAGAAATAAAATAGTGGAACTCGTACAAGAAGACTTTGATTAGTGTTAGAATGAAGTTCCATCAAGGAGTCACACGTTACAGTATAAATTATAATTATGTCTCTTTGAGAGAGTTGTTCAGTATGATCAGTAGATTATGTGGTTTCATTTAAGGGGCTATACCGTGAAAATTGACACTTTTTAAAGTTATTTATCTGCTCTTTTAATGAAGTTCCGAGTAAAATAAATTAGTATAACAATTTTGGGACCTTTAACTAGAATTTGGTCTATCAGAAACGCGATAGGAGGAATTTCATTCGATAGAAATAATTATTGAAATCAGGTCTAAATTTACGCTTTTTTGATATTCTGACAAATTAGGATAGAACACAGACTTGAAAAATATTTATTTAGATGGGTTTTAACTACACCTAAATTACTGGTTATGGAATTTTTTGTAGCTATTTTAGTTAATTTCGAATAAATTTAAAACCGACTTTTTGGCAATTTTCTCCGACTCCGTCCCTTTCGCACTGCGGGTCTTTCTGCCTGGAGTAACGGGGACCTTTGCTAGCACGGTATATCACCTTAAGAGCCGTATAGCAGGTAGATTTTAAAAAACCCACTTTTTATAATTAATCAAAACAGAATACTTAGGCTTAGTTCATCGCAAAGTTTCCATTTTTAAATAATAGGTCAGTCATCTATGAAATTGCCGTTTTCTATGGAAAATTTGATGGAACTCGATTTTTAGTACTAACATTTTTGCATTTTTTTTGGAATGACAAACCCAAATTTTATAATTTCTTTTGTTCAAAGATGAGACAACATTAACCTAACAGCAACATTAATTTAATTTTTGTAAAGTGTGTGCTGTAAAAAAATATTATGAATCTTATCATGGAAACCAATGGCATTTAGGACGAACTGTTTTTGGAAATTGAATTTTAGTTATCAAACTGACAATAAAATCAAAATTTAATACTTAGATATAAAACCTGAAAATCAACTTTCAAACAAAAAACAAACAATGGAAATAGTTATTGAATTACAGAATACAAAATACAAAATAGTTTATTTAAAAAACATAATCTTAATTATGAATAAAGATGTCTTATGTCTTATAAGGACGAGACCTCTCTTCCTAATGTTAGAACTTATGAACTCATGAATCTGTAAGAAAATTTCGGAAATTTCATAGGTAATGACCTATTATTATCTGTTATTTACTGTTAGTTACTGTTATTTATGGTGATTCTTGTTCTTCGTATGTAACTATAAAAAACTGATCTAAGCTGCTTCGTTGGCAAAGAGAATCATTGGATGAGCCAAACTCAAATCGTTTATTTTGTAAAGTATACATAATACACTTTTTACGAGTCAAATTTAATCTGATAAAAATATATGTAATAAAATAATAAATGTACATGGACTAAATTAAAAGTTTATTTAATTTATGTAGCAATATACAAGGTGTAACAGAAAGGTGTAACCATATTTGAAGAACTTATTCAGTCAATGGATTAGACCAACTTTTTCTATGGAGCCAACCCTGAAATCTCAAAAAAGAAATCTGCCCTTCCATACATTTCGGCTGAGCTGCTTTGCACTTTTCTATGAAACAGTTAATTTTTTTTTTCAAGATACAAGGTTTGTTCCATAGTAAAAGTTGTCTTATACCATTGACTGAATAAGCTCTTCAAATATGGTTACACCTTTCTGTTACACCTTGTATATACAATTAAAATGATAAGTAAAATTTATATTATTCAAGGTGAAATCCAATCAACCGCCCGAACCAATGCCGGAGACCTGGCCAGGGACCAGGAACAAGGTTCAATGATCACCAACCGAGCCCCCAGCACGAATCCAGGCGGCCAACCAAATCCCATCCTATATACAACATACTAATAGGTTACATATATAAATACATGCCTACCTCCGCCCATTTGATTAGTCTTGCTAAAGCTTAGCAAAATCATGTCTTTTTTTTATACATAAAACTTATACTATACAAATGACTTAGGTATATCTACTTTAACTAAGAGATACTAAAATACAAGACAGCAGGAATTCAGGTTATGTAAAAAAGAAAAACATAATATATCTTTGTCTATCTGTCTCATACAGTCTATTTCCTTTTACAGTCTGTAATTAATGTTTACTCCTTAGAGTTAAGTTTAATCCCATCCTATATACTATATACTGATAGGTTACATACAAGGTGACTTTTTGATCATCGTCCAAATTAATACTGGAGGCTTGGTAAGTGATCAGTATCATTGATCAATAACAATTTTTGCAAATTTCGTGAAAAATGAAAATGAAATTTCGACTTCCCATAGTGATTTACTCGTAACTGGCAGTGAATTTCTATGGGAAGCCGAAATTTCATTTTACAAATTTCACAAAAATTGTTATTGATCCAAAATACTGATCACTTATCAATCCTCCAGTATGAATTTGGACGATGATCAAAAAGTCACCTTGTATATAAATACATGCCTACCTCCGCTTCCCAAGTGTAGAACATCCTGTAATGGTGACTACCCCAGAACATACCTATTCAATTTGTAGAATATTCTGTTCTGCGCCATGGATCACATCCAGATTTACTTTTCTTTCTGCGTTTCTATACTGCAATGATATAATGTTAATTTGTTAATTATACATAGTAGATGCTAGTGATTGTTGGCACTTGGTGGAGTTTATAAAACATTGTTTTAAAAAAACACTTGTACTTATCCACATATTATGTACAACTTTATTATGCCCGACCGGTTTCGCTTTAAAGCATTTTCTAGGGCTTTTTACACATCCTAAACTAACAAATAAATCATATAAACTACAATCATGTCTAAAATGACGTGCAATAAATGAAACAACAAACAGACAGAAGGGGAATTTCAAATCAAAAATGGTCGGTAAACGATGGAAAGTTCCAGTGTTTTTTTAAAACAATGTTAATTATACGTTCCCAAAAATGTATTGTGTTAAGAGTATATTGGAAAATAATTAGTGGCGTATTTTAAGATTTGGCACCCTGGGCCTGTAAGGTTTGCCACTCCATAAATGAACGAGAAAAAAGCAAAAACATTTCAATAATTAAATGAAATTAAACTCAGCAGTGTGTTGATTTGGACTGAGAATTACGATAATGAAAAACTCAAAAGGCCATACAAAGATATTAACACCACTTATTCAATTGAATAAATGTTATTTTAAAGCCTTTTTTGCTTTTAATTATTGAAAAAAAAAAAGATTTTAAATATAAATGAAAAACTATTAACTACTTTTGATAATCTTTTTTTTTTAAATACTTATTTAATAATATTTTTTTTTCTCGAAGGACAATTTTCAAAAAATGAAAATATAAAAGTTTTGGCCCTAGGGTAAATACGCCACTGAAATAATAGTGATTTCCTTTTAATTCCATCTATCTTTCTATGTTAGGCTAAAAACTCATGGACCGTACTAAGTAATGGTATTTAAATAAATAGTATTTATTGCCAAAACACAAATTAAAAAAAAACTAATTTAGTTTAACAAAAACACAATATCATAGAAGTACCCGTTCAAAGATACTTTGTAGTTTGTAAGGCAACAAATGAAACCTTCTCAAAGAAGGTATACACGTGTATGATTACTTCGTTTATGTTACTTTTTCCTTAGTGATGGTTTTGCTGTCAGAAATCTCTGTTTAGAGATAAGCTCGCCAATGTGCATCTTTTTTCACTGTAATTTTGTTTATATTTCCGTGTGTGTACAATAAAGAATAAAAAAATGTATGATGCCAATTTATTTAAAAAAAAAAATGTTTGTCATGTTTTTTATGTTTAATAATGGGTCTTTACCTATGAAATTGCCGATGTTTTCTTACAGATTCATGATTTCATAATTTCTGTAATTCAATAGCTATTTCGATTATTTGTTTTTCGTCTGAAAATTGATTTCAAGGTTTTACATCTTCGTATAAAATTTCGTTTTAATTTTCGGTTTGATTATAAAAATTAAATCTTCTAAAAACAGTTCGTCCTAAATGCCATCCATTTCCATGATAAGATTCGTAATAACTCTTTACAGCTGACACTTTTGAAAAATTAAATTAATGTTGCTGTCAGCTTAATGTTGTCTCATTCATACACAAAAGAAATTACATAATTTGGATTTGTCATTCCTAAAAAAATGCAACAATGTTAGTACTGAAAATTGAGTTTCCTTCAAATTCTCTATAGAAAACAGCAATTTCAATGTTAATGTTAATATATTAATGTTAATATGTTACTGTCATAAGCTTTAAGAGGTGTATAAACCTACAGAGTAACTTTTAATGAGGTTAAGTATCTATTCGAAAGTGTCTTGCTGTGTGCCAGTTATTCATATTATTTGAAGATAAAGAATTCTGAAAAATTATATCACTAAAATTAGGGTACTGAAGACAAGTGCGAGGGGTGATGACGTGAATCTGCTCTAAGGTACCGGTCCGTGTGTGTGGACTTCCTATATACGGTATGCTCCAGGTCACTCTTAAGTTGACCGTCGAGTTTTTCTCGCATAAATTATAGTGACTCTTAGCTGTGTTATCTATTTCGTTAATTCTGAAAAATCAAAAAATCAACCTATTCAAACATACTCATAAACAAAAAATTAAAAACAAACTAAATTAAATTATTGTTTTTTAAAACAATGTTTTATAAACTCCACCAAGTGCCAACAATCACTAGCATCTACTATGTAAATTAAATTAAAAATGTTAAACAATAAAAGAAATTTAAAGATAATTATGATGTTCGGGCAAATGGTGGCGTGCTCAGCTTTTTGTAGCTGTACCTACTGTACAGCTGTACCTATCAGCTCAGACTTTTAAATTATCTATCCAACGACCCCCCACACTATGGGATAGACGAGAAAAAAAGGCCGACTTGACGAGCGACGGAGCGAAAACAGACGCACATATGCATAGACGCGTACGTATGATGATCTCGGCAGAATTTCGTATTGGCATTCGTCCGACTTCATCCGAGATCGTCGTACGTACGCGTCTATGTGTGCGTGCGCCTGTTTTCGCTAGTTATGCGGAGTAAACTTTCTGTAAGTGGTTATTTTGTGCTTTAATGGTGCCACGGGAGCTCTATCAGTTAAGTTGTGATAAATATTTGTGCCTAAAAAACCGGCGATAGGGCTCATCAACAATATCGCTGTGATTTAATAATTGTTGGTAAAACGTGAGTGAATTGCATTTCACAGTTTACTCGGAAACACCTCTAACACCCTCGACGGTAGCTTTGCCATCGGTCCGGATAAAACCGGACAGTGTTAGTCTTTTTGACCTCTTGTCCAGCCAAATTTGACTGCGTCCCGCCCATCTGGCTTTTGTTAGGCTTTTTATATTTATCGTTCACAGTCACTTCAGTCAGAAAAGAGTGAGCGAGACGTGACTCACTTTCTTGTCAAGATACGCAAGTTCACATACTACCTACATAGTCTGTGTTACTACCCGCGGCCGCGCCACCCCCGCACCGCAGATACCTTTTTAATATTTAGTAAGTGGTGGTGACTACAATTTTGGTAAGTATTGTTTTACCTTTCAACGTTCGTTACTATGTGATTACTTAACTAAGATGATTACTTAACGATACTTAACTAAGATAGTACTATTCGCGGACGACACGTCACTTATTTCTAAAGTTTATAGACGTAAAGAGATCCTTGACGACGCAAATACAATTTTATCACTGATGCTTGGTTGGTTTGGTTGGTTTGTAAATAATTTAGTTTTAAACGCAAAAAAGACAAAATGTATAAAATTTACGTAACGTTATTTTTGCAGTGGTCCAAGCTGGAGTTAGTTAACGAAATTAAGTTTTTAGGCATTACGGTAGACTCTCGTCTTCAGTGGGGTCCCCACATAGAAGCCCTATGTGGTAGACTTAGTTCGGCCGCATACGCTGTTAGACGCATAAGGCAAATTACTGATGTAGATACTGCTAGGCTAGTCTATTTTAGTTACTTTCACAGCATTATGTCATACGGCATGCTGTTATGGGGTAGAGCCGCGGATACAGACGCAGTCTTTGTTTTGCAGAAGAGAGCAATTCGGGCTATTTATAATATGAAGCACCGGGATTCATTAAGAGAAAAGTTCAAAGAAATTAATATATTAACGGTTCCTTGTGAATATATTTACCAAGTCCTTAAATATGTCAGAAAAAATGTTGAGTCTTTCCCAAGGCTTGGTGAGCAACATTGTAAGGAAACCAGAAATAAGCATAAACTGGCTTTTCCAAAAATCAGACTCGCCAAGGTGAGTACCTCTTTCGTAGGACATGGTATAAGATTTTACAATAAACTTCCAAAGGAGGTCCTTACTTTGTCAGAGAATAAGTTTAAACTGTATATTAAGCAGGGCCTATTGAAAAAGGCATATTATAAAATAAATGAATGTTTGGATGATGGTGAAGCATGGTGAAGCATGGTGTTACAGTAATAATGATATTTGTCAAGATAGTAGGTTATAATTTAATTAAGTAGTATAATTTTCTATCTTATGATTCCTCTAAGGAGTAAACATTAATTAATTACAGACTGTAAAAGGAAATAGACTGTATGAGCCAGATAGACAAAGATATATTATATTTTTCTTTTTTACATAACCTGAATTCCTGCTGTCTTGTATTTTATTATCCCTTAGTAAGTCATTTGTATAGTGTAAGTTTTATGTATAAAAAAAAGACATGATTTTGCTAAGTTTCTTGCCCTTCTTCTTACCAACACTAATCAAATGGACGGAGGTAGGCATGTATTTATATATGTAACCTATTAGTATGTTGTATATACGATGGGATTTGGTTGGCCGCCTGGATTTGTGCTGGGGGCTCGGTTGGTAATCATTGAACCTTGTTCCTGGTCCCTGGCCAGGTCTCCGGCATTGGTTTGGGCGGTTGATTGGATTTCACCTTGTATACTATATATTTTACCTATCATTTTTATCGTAAATTAAATAAACCTTTAATTTAGTTCATGTACATTTATTATTTTATTACATATAGTTTTTATTAGATTAAATTTGACGTGTAAAAAGTGTATTATATATACCTACTTTGCAAAATAAACTATTTGAAATTTATCTGACAATCCCTTTTTGTAGCGTCCAGCCTTGGGACTCAAAAGTCCGGCTTAAACATGTGTTATATTCGATATTTTTGTCTAAAATCCTTTTTTTTTAGCTTCCAGCCTTGGGACTCGATATTCCGGCATTTTTATTTTTAAAGATTGTACGCTACTCGGCGAAGATTCATCTAGAGGCGAAGTATTTAGTATTAATTGCATTTAGTTCTTACCATTGATAGTGGCTTCGGTTTCAATTCTTACAGTTTACTACAGCTATAAAATCAAGTCTCAATGAATCTAATCATTTTTTATGACATCGATATAATGAAGTAATTTTATCGTAGGTATTAGGGTAACAATGGCTAAGTAAAAAGCCAGCTCTATGTCAATTTCAAGATATTTTTGATGACACTAAGAAACCAATAGATGCAGTTGGGTAAATATTTAAAGACATATACTAAATAGGGTGGCCAGATGTCCGGTTTTTGACCGGACAGTTCTTTTTTCTTTATGTCTGTGGAAATTGGTAAACCGTACAAAAGATTGTCTGATTTTAATATCTGAAGAACTAGCTGCACTTTGTTTTTATTCATCTTTAATAACAATACAATAAAAATTAAACAGAGCTGCTTGATTTTCGAAATCATATTTTTGTTTGTTGTTTTTCAACCCTTTTCAATTTTTCCTTGCTCTGGTTTTGAAAAATCATGAAAAATTCTTGGCAGTCATAATTATAATTCATCTTAACAATTCACCATGTCGATTTACTAACGTGACGGACGATTAGTAACGGCTGGCTCTCATTCTCAGCTCCGGTTTGATCCGAAGATATACGGTGTTAAGGGTATGGCATAGGCTAGCAACTTTTTTTATTACCCGGCCGCCCGGCCAGCGGGTCTACCGCATAATTATGACTTTCATCAACATCAACTTGAGATTGAAATTTGACGTGCGTGCGAAAGAGATGGCATGGTAGGCGGGCGTCTTTGCACGCACGTAAAATTTCAATCTCAAGTTGATGTTGATGAAAATCAGAATTACGTGGTAGACCCGCAGCACAATAAGGCCAATGGCAAGGACTTTATTAGCTTTTGATAGAGGCGATTATTAGTTGGTTCATTGGTCTCTTTTTCTTGGACGCGTAATACTAACAAATTGAAGGTTGTTAGCTAACACTAAAATATTTATTTTTATAATTTAAATATTAGATTTTAGTAGATTTACTTCATATTTCTATTATCTAAAATCAAGTCAATCCCTTAACCGCATTCTTGTAAAGAACGTTTAAAAACCAAAAAAATAATGTGGAAATGTGTTTTTTAGACAAAAGTATACATTTTTTTATAGTACGTTCCCTTAATAAAAGACCTAATTTCTTCAAAAGAACCCTCGAAAGTCTGGCGTTATTCATGTTCCAGGCTGTGGTCTAGCCTTAACCCGTAGCCCGCACATGCACTACTCAAACCCCAGATCCGGGTCAAACATCGTCCCCGCTACGAATAGAATTTAGAATAAGCCCAATTCCGAGTTAGACAGCATACGAGGCCAAAATTAAATACTTAGTACGAATTCCGCAAATAGACAAGACATTGACAAGACAAATACTCTTTATTGGACACCAAATAAATAACAATAGAAAGATATCATTATCAATTATAGCAATTACTTCCAGACAACCTTAGGGGGAAGTAAATTGTTGGAAAAAACTAACGCGAAGGTGGTGCACAAAATTAATAATATTTGTTAAATGAATAAAAAATATCTAGAATATTAATTCTAATAAGTATAAAATTGTAAGTACAAATACATAGAATACGATAAATATATGTATGTGTTACAGATAAAACCCGTTTTCAGTTAAAACCCGTTTGAACTAGTAAAATCCAAAATGCAACTGTTGGCTCTATTGCCACTTCGCCAAAGTGACGACAAATGCAAGTATAAATTATACTTTGGAAAAATTTAAAATTTTCGGAATCTGCTTCAATATCGAAGGAATATCTGCTGGCCCACTTTTCAATGTACTGGTGAACAGTGTTCTTTCCTTTTATAAAGCTTTTAAAAGAAAAAAAGAGAAAACTGGTCAAGTGCGAGTAGGACTTGCACCCTGGGGGTTCCGTACCATTTAAATATATTAATATACTTTACTAATTTAAACAGAAATTACAAACTTATCAAATTACAAACAAAATTAAGTTAGATGGTTATTCGGGGACGTAACCCTAAATTTTAAATCGGCATTTTCATTATTTATTTGTTATTTAAATACAGCATAAAGTACATAATATACAGTCCTTCAGATGGATTCCGTAATAAAAATGGTCCTAAAATGACAACTTTGACAGCCACCAATTTCTTTATTTTCAAAGATAAAAAACATTATTATCTACACAAAGATTTTTTGAGAATAACACCTCAAAAATAATTTTCGGCTCCATTTTCATGTAGAAGGCCCCCCCCAAGAATAATTTAATTACATTTTTAATTTAATATTTGGTTTGAGGTAATCATTGTACATAACATACCAAAATTTCAGGTCTCTATCTCATTTTGTCTAAGAGCTAGAGACCCATGACATACGGACGGACAGACAGACAGACGGAGAGCAGAGCCTCATTAATAGGGCTCAGTTCTGCCCTTTGGGTACGGAACTCTAAAAATGTATGATAATTTCTTCGAACCAGTTATTTGTGTAAACGTTTAGGAATTAAAGATTATGTCACGTTCAGAGTACAACGGATAAGTCGGATACATTTCGTTTGCCTTAAGAGGCAGGTAGCCACCAACGACCTTGAATCGACCTGTGTCGGTACAAATATCGACAGAAACTATATTGAAATAACTTCAAAATCAGCGCGCACTCCATTACGACGTCTTCGCTGGGTCTCCGGCTAGCGCAAAATAGAAGAAAAAAATACTTTTCACACGGACATTTTTCTAAGCAATTTTTTCCTTTTGTTTTAGTGCAAGAACCATACAAATACCATTAGTGATTTCAAAGAAATGACCAATTTTAGTCTAAAAACAGCTTGACTTTGGACGATATTTTCATGCTGTTTCTTATACGCGAGAATATTTTTTTACGTTGTCGTTCTTTTAGGTTAACCAAATATATATTTTTCATCAATATTACTTTCAAACACACCGTTAGGTCAGCGCTCCGTGGAAATAAGTCCTGCTTGATCGCTTTTATTTTGCTACTGTCCATCTCGCTCTAATCAACAGCTGCGCATGGAAAAATTAAGTTATATTGACTTTTTTGCAACATTTTTGCGTAGTATGGAAAAACTATAAATTTTATCTGAAAACTGTTTTTTTTTCTTGTTTGATGTTTTATTATGATTCTGTGATATGTTTTTTCATTGTTATATCTCTAATTAAATCACAATAGTGATGATACGATAATGCTATTCTAGAATATTTCTTGATATTTCTGATTTTTTATGAAGTTGATACAAAAATTTACAGCGATTGTTCTTAATGATATTATTCTTCATTTTATAGAGTAGCACGTAGTACTTATTTTGTTTAGAAATGTTTATATTTACTATCAACTAAAGTGACAATGCCGAACCCTGTTTTTGCCCGATTTCCGAACTCCAACCTTTAAGATAAATAAATTTATCAATAGAGTAATTTTCTGATGACGCTGGGAAGAGGTGCCTTAACGCTTGCTAAAACAAGCTTGTGTTATTTATTATTCTAATTATGCGTTGGTGTTAATTACATTAATCTTATAAACATAAATGAGTTTAAGAGATCTGCTTCCGCATTTTATAAAAACATCGTCACTTTATGTTGCCCCTCAATTAGGTGTTTTTTTTAAACAGTTACATACAACAAATAAATTAGCACATAAAAACAACATAAACCAGCAAAGTTTCCACACATAGATATACATAAGAACAAGAAAAAAAAGCAGTAAAGTAGACAATCACAAAATATAAAGTAGGTTCAATAATATCTTAATTCTAACGCAACAAAAATAAAAATAAAAGTTGAAATAAAAGTTTTTTTTTTTACTGTTAATATAAAACTAACTATAAAACTAACATCACTTTATAATCAATTATTTAGAAACGGATGGACTTTCATGAATTATCTAGCTGTATGCAACATGTTTCGAATTCTTTCCGAATTTGTTCTCAAGCGAGAATCTGTCGTCAGCGGACGTAGTCACTGCAACAGAGATAATTCATATGGATTTTAAGAGGCTATGCGAATTTTATTTTTGTCACTGTCACCCCAAGCGAAAAATCGCGCAGTGCGAGAGGGGCGGATTCACGGCAAAAGGGAAAAAAGTTGGTTTTATATTTTTATTAAAAAAACTAAAATAGCTGGGAAAATTTCAAATATCAAATCGCTAGATATTGTTGAAACACACCTAATAAAATATGTTTGAGTTCTGTATGTGGTTCCTATTCGTCAAACGAGGAGAAAAAGTGTGATTGAAGACCTCATTTCAACAATTATTTCTAACGAGGAAAATTTATCCAAACATGTTTTCCAATTTCAAAACCCTAGATTGTATAGTCAAAATGCATTTACCAGAAATTTATTAAAATTTTCCGTGTATTTCATGAAATACACAGAAAAGAAACCCGTATTTTTTTCGCATATCGCCTTAATGATCTAGAATAAAATTTATTCCATTGTATTCTTCTATTCTATAAGTCTTTCCGTTCTTAATAATTAAGGGTAGTAAACGAGCAAATATAAATACAAATTAAAGGTATCAAAAATATTGAATGTAGCGTACTAAAATAACAAGTGGGCGTAGACTGGGCGAATAAAATGTTGAAAACGGCGACTTGAAAATACAAATTTGAGTTGAGTTGAATAATTCTCAGGCGAACAATTTTCTATTTTAGTGACAATTTAATTTTAAGTAATAAAACTAGTAAAGACGTCGCCTCACTCCACTGAAGTTGTGTGCATTTAACATTACACGGTCGCTTTTAGGAACGTATTTAACACATCCCTAGATGGATTTTGCTGATGCTTATACAGAAAATAAAACCACACGCTCTACTGTTGATCATGCTGAATAACTTTTACAAAGAAACATGCACGCGGAACTAAAAATTTGATTTCAGTTGGCCAAACAAAATGTATAGCAGATTATGTAAAAAAGAGAAGAGGTGTCGTGGAGAGGTCGTGAGACACCCGGTTGGAACGAAGTTCCTTTCAACCAAATAGTAAAGTAACTGGAGAAAAAAGCCCTACCTCGGTTCATTTGTGCCAACAGGTACAACAGCGAATTGGCCTCCTTTATATTGGCCCCTTATCTAAATCTTTATATTTAATGCATACCTAACCTAGAGTTATCATTTATCATCAAAGATTTTATTTATTCTAGCCAAGACTGTCTCGTCTCTGAGCACTCTAGCTAGAATCACTCTACAACAAGTCGTCTCTATGGTGTTAACGCTAAACTTAAAATACAGTGCTACAAGGATCTTATCACTTGGATTCGTTGTGTCCAAAAGCGGAACTAACGCCGCTACTGTACTTCTTGTTTCACAGCTGCGCCCTCCTGCCATTATCATTCACGCGTCATCAGATCCTTGTAGCCCTGTAGGTATAATTAGAGAAGAAAACGATATCGTGATGTAGGATACAAGTGCTGCCATCTGTTAATTGGTCAGACAACCATTTCAATTTTCGGCCAGTATGAAGCTGTCCCTCCCTGCTTTCAACACTGACGCGCAAGCAAGCCGCCGCTCGCTTCTAGCGTTTCTCACCCACCACGTACTATGAAAAAGTATTAGCGATAAAGAAGTGTATGGAAAGCGATACCGTAAGACATGGCGATCGGGTTATTATTCTTTTTCCGCCTATCTTTAATTCGCCAAGCGTCTGGAGTATAACGTACGATAATGTAACTTCATTCCAATAAACAAGTGGAATTTAAATTTATGAAACTAATAGACCGAGCGGCGGGAGCAATTTTAGCTACGTTATCATATACCGAAACAAGATTGGTACGGAACCCTATAAAGATGAAAAAAAAAAATTTAAATAATTTTGTACTTATAAAAATTGTGTATAATGTGGTAAAAATTTGGAAGGAGTAAGAGAATTATTGCGAAGAACTTATGAAAGTATCGCTAACTTTTGATTCTTTTTTGTCAAAACTAACAACAGAAAAAAAGGTTAAGGCGCTCTTATCCCAGAAGAGTGACTCTCTGTCTTTTTCTTTACGTGTAAGGAGTAAAGAAAATAACCACACTTTTGTACTTTTTCGTTGTTTTTATCGGTTTTTAAATTGTTTAAAAATAAGGGATATGTTTATTAAAACCCACTTATGTGGTCGACCTAGAAAATTTAAAGAGCAATATCACCAGATATGTTTCGTTAATAAAAGAGTGGAATTATGGAAATGGCATGATTTGAAAGATCTTGTTACATGCTGTGTTCGTGAATTATTTCTATCGAGCAAAGTTTATCTGATCGTGTAACACATGCGTGGAAGACCTAGATAAAGGTCGAACTATATTGCGTATTTTTTTTTGGAAGTTTTAGACGATATTTGAAAGTTCTATTTGACTTTGAAATTACTGATTTTGGGATAAGAGCGCCTTAAATTTAAAATTATTTTTCACTATATTATGCCTATCATATATTGTTTTAAAGTTTTTGGACCACCCGTGTAGAAGGAGTAAGCCTTCAAAGACAGGTTCAAATTGTAGTTGGAGGTATCATGTTTTTCTCAAATACTGATCCCAAGACCTCGATCGTAGGGCTAGGGAACAATACTCATATTCAATACATTCCACACCTCACTCTTACACGCACTTTTAACATAACTCTTAAGTCATATTTCTGTTTGTTTATTTTTTTTTTAAACGTTATTTTATTTTTTATAAGCCACATATTTGTTTGTTTGAACTTAAGGCGCTACGGAAAAAAAATCGACACTTTAAGAACTTGCATATCTACTTCGGTAAATAATATATTATTTTGATAAAATAGTATATTATTTTGAAATCTTTTTCTAGGGATCTGTTAAAACAGAAACGCGTTTGGAGAAATTCGGCTATTATATTTTATAAGATGGGTTTTAACAGTATCTAAGACCTGGTTAAACAAAATTTTGATAGCAACTTTAGTAAATTTTATATTAATAAAAAACCGACTTTTTTCTACTTTTCCACGAATCCGTCCCTCTCGCACTGAGGGTTTTTTCGCATATGGAGTAACAGGGACGCTAAAACTTTTACATATCACCTTATTCAAAATAATTACTGTCCATCATGGAGGAGCAGAGTCTCCTACTACATAAAAGATGACTCCAACCACATGTAAAAAAACTGTAAGATTAAGTTGAGAAATAAGTTATTTTGTATTTTTGTATTTTGTATTTGTTTATTGAGTCGAGCCGCTTTGTTTAAATCGCGACATATACCCAAGTTTCATTAAATTATATAAGAAAATTAATGTTTGAAAAATACGAGTATTACTTATTGTCGATCGTGAATCATGACCACGCATAATATAGAACGTTGATTTAGTCAACACTTAAAGTCGTTCTTATGAAGCCCGAGAATGCAAATTTTCTGCTAAGTATCTTTGAAATTGCGCAAATTTAGAAGGAAAATATGTGATGGAAATTAAAGTATCAATTGTTAAAGTAACCGCTATGATGTTAAAATTAGGAAACCTCGAAAAATATTATACATGAAAATAATGTTGTAAATCAACTTGTTTCTAAACTTTTCGAATATATAATTGACTTTTCTACACTCGTATTGACTTTGTTCTCAAAAGTTGTACCAAACCTTGTTCCTGATGGCTTATTCCACAAATCCCCTGCGAAGATCCCGCTGGCCGGGTCTCCGGTATGGGTTTGGTTGGTTGATTAGATTTCACCTTGCATAATTATAGATTTTACCTATCATTTGAATCGTACCTGCATAAATTAAATAAACCTTTAATTTAAACCTCTATGGAATAAAGATGTTTTTTTTCTAGTTAGTATCTGCGTGTGTTTGTTTCGTTTCAAATCTGTTTTGAAATATGGAAACTGAATCGCTTTTTTCGTGAAATTCATGCTTTTTTAAAATATTACAATTAAAAGAAGATTGAAAGTATGTTTATTTATAAAGTGTAATTAATAATTGTCTTGACTTAAAAAACACAATATTTTTTTCAAATTGACGGAATTGAATCCCATGCAAAACTGATGTTTAGCATTGTGCAGCCCCTTAAAGGGATTCTATTTCTTGGCGGGACCTTAAAAAGCAATAGTCCTAAAAGCGAATGTTCCGTGACTACACACTCAATAAATTTTGATATTCCTCAGAAGGACAATAAAAGATAATTTGCTAGAAATATCATGGCATACATTATTTCCTTTTTTGCAAACAAAAGAAAAAATGGGGAAGTTCCTTGTTTACTCGTATTTCTGCAATTAAGGCGATATGTAAAAGTTTTTGCGTCCCGGTAACTCCATATGCGAAAAAACCCTCAGTGCGAGAGGGACGGATTCGGGGAAAAATAGCAAGAAGTCGTTTTTTTATTAATATAAAATGTACTAAAGATGCTATCGAAATTTCGTTTGACCAGGTCCTAGAAACAGTTAAAACCCATCTAATAAAATAAAATTGCAGTCCATATGTCATTCTAAATTGTCAAACCAGGAGAATTGGTGTCGAAAAAGACCTCATTTTAATAAATATTTCTATCGAGCCGAATTTCTCCAATCGCGTTTCTGTTTTAACAGATCCCTAGAAAAATAATTAGAAAATAATATACTACTTTATCAAAATAATACATTATTTACTGAAGTAATTATGCAAGTTCTAAAGTGTCAATTTTTTTCATACAACGTGTTGTAATTATGACGTGCTCCAGCGATATTACGCTGACACGTGCTCAGAATATTAAACCACGTCCATAGATTCATGTTGTGACGATTGGAACTTTTGAAACAAGTCGAAAAAGAAATTCACTTCCCCATAGAAAATTACAAATAGGTATTAAAAACTTCTATGGGGAAGTAATTTTTTTTTTCACGTGATTTCAAATATAAGGGGTGTATACATGATGAGCACGCGCTGGAGCACCTCGCGAAGCCTGATGAAGGTCACTCCTAAGACGACACCAAACAAAAAATGGGGTTTTTTCGAATCCATTTACTCTACTATAACGTCATCTACGTATTTAATTTTTGGGTAAATGTTTATTGAGTATTTGATTAAGATTCTCACTGAAGTAAAACGCGATTGAATGAAATTTTCTCGGTAGAATTTAATTCAGAAAAGACCTCCAAATTGTTTAATTTTTTCTTATAATTCTGAAATCCTAACTTATTTCATTGTGAAATTGCATTCAAAATGTGGGTATTATATATTTGTAAAGTCTCCTTGAAAATCTTTTTGACAAAATAGTTTAGTATATTTTATATTAATAAAAAACTGACTTTTTGCTACTTTTCCACGAATCCGTCCCACTCGCACTGAGGCTTTTTTT
This sequence comes from Ypsolopha sequella, assembly GCA_934047225.1. NCBI lineage: Eukaryota > Metazoa > Arthropoda > Insecta > Lepidoptera > Ypsolophidae > Ypsolopha > Ypsolopha sequella. The sequence goes on along the minus strand of OW204005.1, from coordinate 15,328,276 downwards.
GCATATGGAGTAACAGGGACGCTAAAACTTTTACGTAGCGCCTTAAGTTAATCGAAACGTCAAGTATTTCTCGCATAAATCAAAGTGAGTCTTAGCTGTTTTTATCTATTTCGTTATGATGGACACTCACCCTAATTTGAGTGATATTATTTCAAATTGTTTAATATTCTGAGCACGTCATAATTCGCTTAGATTAAATTATGTTAAGGTGTATTAATTCAAAAACAATTTTGAAATTTAGGTTAAATAAGCCGTATTTTAGAACTTGTGGTCTAAAAAACCTCATGATGATGAATATTTTTTACGAAAAAGCTGAAACTTTTTGCCTTCGTGTGACTTTACTTGAGAAATGGCTGTTTAGAAATGTGTCCTCTGCTATCAAGATAAATTTTAAATAATTTGCTTCCGACTGATTTGACAGATGGATGACAGATGAGTAGACAGACAGAAACAGACCACTTTTTTTGTAAGTAATCACACATCACAATGTCCAAAATTCTCAAGTGACGTCATATCGGACAATTCTCTACAAAATCATAAAAATATAATGGTTAGTTTATATACCAAAATAACGAAAACTATGTTCTAAAATGTCGTATACACTACGAAAAAAAAAAAAAAATTTAGAAATTAACCTATGGAAATTACACGGTGTACCTATGTATGTATGGCAGGCAAATAGTAAAATTCGGAATTTTACAAACGGCATCGTCAGTTTCTAAGCGCTCGCTGTTTTGCAATTTGCCGTTATCTATACGAAACCCTTTTATTATGGAGCAAACCCAGAATTCATAAAAAAAAAAACTATTGCTTGGTACATTTCGATCAAGTAGGGATGTACTTTTTCTATTTCTTTATTCGCGATTTCGTTTTAAGCTCCATAATAAAAGTTATTCGTGTAGATGAGTACCATCGCCAGTTTTCGGCTTTTCTGTCTAAAAATCTGGTCAATATACGAATGGAATGATGCATAGCCTCGATTTGGTAGGTAGAAACAAAGCGTACAATATTGCAGCAAACGAAAAAACCAGCCAAGTGCGAGTCGGGCCTCGCTCTTTTAGGGTTTCGTACATATGACCAATTATTTCAAATTAGATATTTATTTTATTGTAATGCTCTAATTCTGTAAGACATAAAAACTGCAAAATTAAGTTGGTTGAGCATTCGGGGAAGTAACCCTAAAACTACATTATAAGTAATTTTTAGTTTTGTTGTTTGAATACAGCATATGGATTTCAAATTCCTAACTGCTTTGGCTTTTGAGATAGCGTCTAAAAATGGCAACTTTGATAGCCGCCCATTTAATTATTTTCTAAGATAAAAAAATTAAAAATATATTTATACTCTACCTAATAAGGTCTAGACAATGACACCCCACATGCTAGGGTAAGAAGAAAACAATTTTTTCGGCTCCATTTTTATGTATGAGCGCCCCCCCCAAAAATAATTTAATTTAATTTTAAATTTAAAATTCGGTTTTGGGTTAACATTTTACACAATTTCAGGTTTCTATCTTATTTAGTCTAAGAGCTAGAGACCCGTGACATACGGACAGACAGACGGACAGTGGAGTGACATTGATAGTGATTTATATAAAAAACGGCTCACCTCAATACGTGTTATGATCGGGAAAGCCGACCAGTTTCAGCAGATTTAGACTGTCTGCATCTGGGCGAGTGAAGACATATACGCGACGACGTTACGCCTCACACATCTGCTGAAACTGGTCGGCTTTCCCGATCCATAACACGTATTGAGGTGAGCCGTTTTTATATAAATCATGAATTATCCTCAAGTCTCATTTAATTCCATAATGACATTAATAGTGTTCCGATTTGCCCTTTGGGTACGGACCCTAAAAACATAGAAGCCTGATTAGCACTAAGGATCCCTTAAAACTCTAGTACGGCGCGGCACTCGGTTGGCCCAAAAAATACATAAGCTTCTTGGTTGGCCAAGGAGCGTTTTTCCTTATGTCAAATTTAGTGTTAAATAAGATTCCTAGATGGCACTGTCGTATTCTTTAGCAACAGAATCAAAATACAAAATTTGCACACATTCCAAACAAACGAAAAAATACTTTGACATTGATTGCTACGAAACACATTTTATCTATGGTGACATGAACAGCGCCATCTGGAGGAGAGCTAAAAACTAAGAAAAAAAAAACACCAGAAAAACGCTCAGTGTCGCATGATGTCACTATCTCGAGTCTTTACTATTTTCGATTAACAATTTGTTAGAAACGCATGTTCATATTTATTTTTGTTAGGCAAAATACAGACGGAGGTTAAATTTATAGCAGCCCTAAAGGAGTTCGAGACATTATCGCTGGCCTCTTTCTCTACTCTCTTGTAATAAATCTCCTTCAGTTTTCCTTATTGGTGCTCCAATTGCTTTTTGCCAAGTACAGGCTGTATTGGAGTTTGAGGGCGCTTAATTAGAGCACCTAGGAATAATTTAGGAAACACTGTTTCTGGAGACTATTAAGTTTCTTAAATAAAAAAAAATATTTTTACTTAGAAAAGCTAGCTGTAAAAATTACATATTTGTTTCTGTTTTAATTTCAACAGTATTATTGCCTGTAAAAGTCATATTGCCAAGTTTTTAAGACGAGAAAAAAAAGTATTCAACGTCTCGTAAACGCTGTAGGGGTTAAGACATCGGTCAATGAAGATGTCATTTTAAAATGATTTAGGGCGATATGCGAAAAAAATACGGGTGTTTCTTTTCTGTGTATTTCATTAAATACCCGGAAAATTTTAATAAATCTCTGGTATATGCATTTTGACTATATAATCTAGGGTTTTGAAATTGAAAAACATGTTTGGATAAAGCTTCCTCGATAGAAATAATTGTTGAAATGAGGTCGTCAAACACACTTTTTCTCCTTGTTTGACGAATAGGAACCATATACAGAACTCAAAAATATTTTATTAGGTGTGTTTCAACAATATCTAGAGATTTAATATTTGAAATTTTGCTAGCTATTTTAGTTTTTTTAATAAAAATATAAACCCAACTTTTTTCCCTTTTGCCCTGAATCTGCCCCTCTCGCAACTGCGCGATTTTTTGCTTGGAGTGACAGTGACAAAAATAAAATTCGCATAGCCTCCTAAGTTATACTTCGTTACTTACACGGATTTAACACAAGTTAAATGCTACATGAATTTCTGATGCCATTTCAATATTTCATTTTCTTTTTCTAAATCTCAATATTGTTTCAACCTCCTTCCTTTATTTAATACATTCTTCATGGGGACGTAGACATAGACTCTAGCCACAAAATAACCACTTACAGAAGGCTCACTCCATATAACTAGCGAAAACAGGCGCACGCACACATAGACGCGTACTTACGACGATCTCGGACGCAGTCGAGTGCACGCGCTGTGGTAATACTTGATTATTGTTTGGAGTGACGTATTTGATGGTATCAAAAATGAGTAAAGCATATCGAAATTGTTGAGTATATGGTTGTTTGAATACAACATTAAACCGAATTCCCATAGCTTAATTTTTAAAACATTTTTTTTTAGAGTATATACGCCATTTTGGGACATATTTTTCATTATTTTGGTAGGTACATAAATTAACCTTTATTTTTTATGATTTTTAAAGAATTGTCCGATGATCTTGTCACTTGAGAATTTTAAACATTATACTGAATGTGATGTGTGATTGCTTATAAAAAAGTGGTCTGTCTCTGTCTGTCTACTCATCTTTTATCTAGCTGTCAAATTAGTCTGAAGCAAATTATTAAGACACATATCTAAACAGCCATTACTCAAGTGACGTCACACGAGAGCAAATGGAAGTTGCAGCCTTTTCGTAAAAATATTCATCATCATGAGGTTTTTTAGACCAAAACTTCGAAAATACGGCTTATTAAACCTAAATCTCGACATGGTTTTCGAATTAACACACATCTATATAATTTAATCTATGCCAATTGTTTTTTTTTTAATTACCTATCATTGCACAAAGGAGAGAATGAAATTGATTTCCTATCTATTGTTGGCAACTAATTTAATTTGTGTTTGCTTTGCTGTTGTAAAACTCGCAACTCGAAATTTTCAAGGATTTATCGTAAACTAGCTTTTCGCCTGCGGCTCCGCTCCCGCGCTCATTTAGTATCTGCACCGTTTTCGGCTTGGGTTTTATTTTATTAACAACCGTTATCACATATGTGTTGAACAGGGTCACTACAATGATAATTAAAAAAAACACATCAAAATCCGTCTAGTGGTTTTCAAGTTAAGACAGAACATACATACAGACAGACAAACATTCTAGAAATGATACTTTGGCTTCAGTAAGAAACTAAAAACCCATTTCATTAAAAATGTTGAAAAAATATAAGTTTACAGAGTACGAAATTTTTACTTCTTTATTATTAGTAGTGTAGTGTGTTTTTAGCGAGGCCGAAACACGAGCATGCGAGTTTTTCAGCCGAGCACTACACCTTGACTCCCAGAGGGAGTGAGAGCACTTGTATAATGTTTGTTTCTGAAAAAAATTCAATTTGTTTCCGCGGGCGAAGCCGCGGGCAGAAGCTAGTTTTGTATAAAATACAGAGGTTTGCAGCAAAAGATAGTGTACCAAGATTTAAAAGAAATGCCTACAAAATAAATAAGAAAAAGAAAATTATTAAGTACGTGAAACAAAGAGATAAGAAACTCGGCGAGTACGTGAAACGGTCCAAAACTTTCCCTATTAATCATACCAATAGTAGCAAAAATAAATTGAGTTTCAGCTTTCTCAGACCTCAAGGTTTTTGACAAAAGATCAAAAAACCTAGTTAAACACTGATGAATTGTTTTTACAGTGACAGTTCGGCTTTAATTAAGTTTTAGTCAGTTAGAAGATAAATGAGTAATTTACTAGTGTGTAGGTTCTATAGGAGTGTTATTTTGATAATTTGGGCAGGTGCGAGTCGGACTCGATCACAAAGGATTCCATACCACCACATCATACGGGTACGGAACCCTGAAAACATAATGGTAAATAACAAAAATACCATCAAGGTAACGAAAAAACAAGGCGCCAAAATGGTAGCGCCTTACAAACAATTTAGCACTCTGAGTAAGGAACTCTAATAAATCTTAACTCTGAAACTGAAACTGTAAATAAGCAAATTCAATGTATACACATAAGTTAAGTTAGTTCTAAGTAATATGATAAGGTATCATGTTAAAAATTTAAAATACTTCAATGTACTTTTCTTTCTGAAATAAAATTCATTCAATAAAATTCGTTCATTCATTCATTCTAATTTTTATTATTTGTTGTTTAACTTCAGAGTATGTACAACAATCTGATGAAATTTGAAACTTCTGTACTTTTTCCATTGATGTAACAAAGAGGGAGATACGGTATGTTCTTATATTGTCAACTGAAAAAATAACCCCTTTTTCGAAAGAGCGCCACTGAACGAAAAAGTGACGAGCTTCGACAGTAGCGCGAGCGAGACGAAGCGAATAAATACAAGTCCATGGGCTTGTATTTGTAGGTCCACGCGCAGGAAGCTGGGTACCGTGTCTTCCCTTTTTTTTTGTCAAACACCCTTTTTGTATATTTTACCAATTTCTTTTTATTTTAATTATTTTTCTTGATAGAGGACGTACTTACACGTATTGTGTGAAATTTTAAACTAGCTTCCTATTACGGCTGAAGCTGTAGACCCCTGTGACAGACGGAGGGACGGACGGACAGACAGACTGAAAGGCTTAGTGAAAGCAAAGTTTAAAGTCCATGTTTAATTTTTAGACTGTGGTAATTAATCGGGTTTCGTTTAGTGCCCATCGGGAACGAAACCCTAAAAAAGGTATAAACAGATAAAATGGAGCCAACTGGAGAAAAACCTGATAAACCCGCTTTTCACCGACCATTATTACATCACAAACGTGATGACTCACTATCGCCCTACTTCGGCCTTTCGGAAGCACGAAGACCAAAACACACACTAATTTGCACCGCGGGGATTGAACCTATGACTTGTGGATTAGCAGCCAAGCGCTCTACCACTCAGCCACAGAGGCGGTCTGACACAAAGAAATCAAATAAAAACCATAGTTTCATGTAACATTCAATAGCTAAACCTAATATTGAATTTCTGTCGGTAACCCAAAGGATATAAAAGGTGATGTCTCTTTCATTTCCATTTTATTCATTCTTTCATTTTCTCTCTGTGTTTGAGGGAAAGGATCACTAGGACGTGGGATTCGACGATTTATAACGCGGTTCGAACTCTTCTAGAAAATTCTTCCACTTTGTTACCTCGAATGAGAGTGTCACTTTTCAAACTTTCGACTTAATTGGAATTTTCAGAAGAAAATGTTATCAATGTTTTATTCATTCATTAAAAACCAGCCATTTGCACACAGATCCGCCTGTGCTGAAGAATTGTCAAACTTGACACCTTTCTACCCACCTTTTTTGAAAATTTCTTAGCATGTAACTATAGTTTTGGAGATTAAAAGAAAAGTGAGTTGTTAAAATGATTACCTATTTCCTTTAAACGGGGTGTTCTACCCATTAATATGAACAACTCTTACTATGGGGCCAACCCTGAAATCGCAAAAAAAAAATCTGCTGTTTCATACATTTCGGTCGAGTAGGTATTTGACTTTTCTATGCAACAGCTGATTTTTTTTTTCCGCGATTTCAGGGTTAGCGCCATAGTAAAAGTTGTTTATATCAAAAAATATTATCAAATTAACACCCAGTATATAAATGGATTTTATGTATGTTTATAAGTAAATCGTCTTCTCAGGGATATTTAAATTTAAAAAAAAATCAGGGAAAGGCTTAATGGCTTCTATAAGAATACAAAACAAATAATGATCCAAAATCACTACAAAAATTTAACATCTAAATGAGTGTAGCCCAATCAACTCCATTTGAATTTGAATTTCTGTGTATTGTAAAAAAGTCTAAATTAGAATCCTATGCTCCGTAATGTTTCAGGGTATATTTGGATTATCTGGAAAGTATTGACAACAAACTAATAATTAGACAACGGATTTTTGGACAATTTGACAATTTGAGGACACGGCAGTACCCCCGCTAAGACAAGCCAAAGAAAGCAGGGCACTACGTACCTTTTCTCGAAGCGTTTCATCGTGTTTTCAAATCTTCATATAATAATTTATAAGATAAGATAAATTAACATATACGTAAATTAGCAGACAAAACTTATCATGTTTCATTACTCTGCTAAGCTATACTTTTTAACCAAGTTAGGAGCTTGGCTCTACATGAGATGTGATAACTTTTAACTGTGAAAGCGTTATGAGCTTATCAGTCTTGGCAATATACTTTGTATGAAATGTTTTGGTGAAATTTAATATTGATTTAGTTTGTCGGTTATTAATAAAAATTAATTGGTCAAGTGCGTGTCCTAACCGCACGAGATTTAGGTTTCTTAGCATTCATTCAAGAAATAAACGGAAACATATTATACGTATTATACGGTACGATCCTGACACACATCTTTTGCTTTTTTTACATTCGTTAATCAAGACATACTAAGCTTTTCTATTCCGAATGACTTTGCCTTCATACTTATTACGCCAGTGTATCATACTACGTTTTTCAATGCATAGTGTGAGGAAATAAAACAAATATAATCTTGTGATCTTTAAATTATAATTGGCTCAAAAGGACTGTATCCAGAGCCGTTAAACAGTGGGAAAAAAAGTATAACATTTATGGTGCATAGGAAAGGCTGCAGGTTAGCCAACCATTGTATATAAATTTAAAAATAAATAATAATAAAGCCCTAGGGCAAAATAATAGACTTTATGTTCGGTTTTGATGCATAAAAAGTGGGGCTTTACGAGCACTTGCATTGAAAAAATATTTATTTGCATAAATTGTGGTACATAAGAAATTATATATAGTTCAGCACAATTTGCCCAAATAGGCATGCAAAATTTAAAACGGTAAGATTATATTATTTTACAATTACAATAGGATAAGTATTAATTTTATATTCTTAATTTTGTTCAATAATAATCTCTCTAGGTCTAAGATCTATAAACTCTTTAATAGAATAAAAACATTTGACAGACAACCAGCTAAACAGCTTTTTCTTGAATAAGTGAGTAGGTAGTTCTTTAAAAGAATCAGGTAACTTGTTTAAAATTTTGATTTGCATAACATTTTAAATAATTAATTAACTGAAACTAGATTTGAATATCAGAGAAGCACACTATTTTCGTAACAAAAGGACGTTATTAGGGTTCCGTAGTACCTAAAAGGCAAAAAATAGCACTAATTTGCCCACATAACAAAGTGAAAATATAAACGAAAATTTTGAAATTGTTTAAATTACTTCCAAATCAAAATAGAGAAAAATAAAAAATATTATCCTAAAAGTACAATATGGGTATCAATTTGTAGATATTTAAGAGCTGATTGTAAACATATTTACTATATTTTACTTTATTTACTGGCACATATAATTTGGCTATATTTACTAGCATCTATTTCGAGAAATCCTTGAAAAACCACAAAAAAACCAAAATCTTCTCATCTCCAAAACTGGTGGACCAAAATATATGAAAAATGTCATGGTAATATGTGTTTACGTAAAGATTGCAGGAAAAGTATAGCGGTTAAGAAATTCACGAAAAAAAATAATTATAAAATCAAATTTTTCGTCCACGATACGGAACCCTTGGTAAGCGAGTCTGACTCGCACTTGACCGGTTTTTTTTTCAGCCCTGCCTGAGTTTAGCAAGTCAAAATAAGAAGGCACAGAATACTAATGCAATTGGAAATGTGACTTGACCTTTTGTCCCATCTAGATACCCTGTATTTTCTTTGTACATTTGGCTCAGAACTCTATTTCGATTTGAAACACGGCATGAGATACTGGTGTCGATTTGGCTTAACTTATTTGACAGGACTAACCTTATTTTAAGCGTCCTGTCTTTTCTATACAGAAAGAAAAGTCCTGTCAAATACCTAAGTTAAACCGTCTTCATAAGCTTTTTTTTTTATTGATTAGTATAGAAACAATAAAAAAAATATTATTCGATATATTTCGACCCTCGGTATGGGGCCGTCATCAGTCGAATGTGTTATACCGAATTGATACTAGTGTTTACCAAATATACAAATTAGAGTTTTGGAATAGTATTTTGGTCGAAAACGCGTCCAGAAATTTTAAAGGAGTCTAAGGATAAATTTTCGAAAATGCGAGTGTCAGAATTTGACTTGTGAAATAATATTTTCAAGCATTAAATAAATTTCCCCTTGAGCGAAGCGGACAAAAAAAAACCCTTTTGTTTCATTGCCATACTGATTAAGCGAAGTATTCTACAAAAGGAGGCCCTTAAAAAATCGTTATTTTTCTCAATACTTATCTTAAGTATTTCATTTACCTACATTTATTTATAACATAGGTACTGTAATAATGTTAATGGATCAAATGGTACTGTTATATGCCAGTTATTCATTTTAAGCGATATACTAAACTAGATGTTTAGCAGGATCCGATTACGTATTACGTATTATTTTTTATTCCATCTGTTTTTTAAATGTAATTTTAGTTTAGTTTCTGATTATTGTTTATGTATATATATATTTTTTTTGTTTTTATGTTCCCTTTTGTAAAATAGGCGGAAGGCGGAAGTTGGACGGTTTTTTATTTCTAACTAACAGCCATAAGTCGAGTCTTAGACCGATTTGTCATGTGTGTTTTGTGTATTTTGTTTTTATAATATTGTGTTCATTTGTGACAAATAAACGGCTTCTATTATATTATATTCTAGATGTGCCTGCGGCTCCGTTTAAAGTTGCGTTGCATGATGTTACGTTATTGCAAACCCAAAACAGTATGAACAGCCGTTTAGACATTCCATACGACATTCAAATCTGACGTTTCTAAAACGCGGAACATTTTGATTTCAGAATTTCATTCTTTAGTTATTAAGCGATCACTTATCACTTCACTACATAGTATAAAACAAAGTCGCTTCCCGCTGTCTGTCCCTATGTACGCTTAGATCTTTAAAACTACGCAACGGATTTTGATGCGTTTTTTTTAAATAGATAGAGTAATTCAAGAGGAAGGTTTATATCTATAAAACATGCCCGTGCAAAGCCGGGGCGGGTCGCTAGTCAATCCTATATTGTTTATACCGTTCATCATTGTCACAATCCAAGGAATAGAATTGCATAATTTTTTTCGCGACTTTGGAGTTCGTGTGAGTGATACGATCACACAAAGATGTGTAGAGCGCCATCTCACCATTTCTCGTGAATTTTGTCTCTTTCTAGCTTTTCGATTTTATACAATAGAAGAGATTATCCAACGACATTCTTAACCAATGTCGTTGAGATTATCCAATAAAATAGTAGTTTATGCTACAAGGGCGAAAAGGAATAAAAGCGAAGCGAGTATTTTAAACGTAACCGAGTAATTTATTGCTCTTACGCCCGTGTATCATACTACGTTTTCCAATGCATAGTGTGAGGAAATAAAACAAATATAATCTTGTGAACTTTAAATTATGATTGGCTCAAAAGGACCGTATCCAGAGCCGTTAAACAGTGGAAAAAAAAGTATAACATTTATGGTACACAGGAAAGGCTGCAGGTTAGCCAATAATAAAGCATTGTAAATAAATAAAAAAATAATAATAATAAAGCCCTAGGGCAAAATAATCGACTTTCTGTTCGGTTTTGATGCGTAAAAAGTGGGCCTTTACGAGCACTTGCATTGAAAAATAATAAGTCTTAACAAATATTCGTAGGAACAAAATACCCATAACATCAACAAAAAATCAAGAGGTAATCTTATTTCCTTAAAACACTAGGAAGGGAACAAATCATGAAACGTTATCGGCGTGGAATTTACAATGTCATGGTCAACGGTGTAAGAAGTTGTACTGGCTGACATTGTTATTATTAAAAATCTCTTTTTTTTTTTTGCCTTGTCTTACTATGGTATTGGCCGTTTGGTCTTTACAGCTTTACCCGGACAAATGGAGGGAACGCCGAGAACGTTCACCTCCTGTGGGTTAAGGCGTATGACCACGCTAAATAACAAACTCGATGTGTGTCGGTACAAATATCAACGGAAACGACATTGAAATAATGTTCATTTCAGCGTGCCTTGAAAAGTGACTGTTACGACAACCATTGGCTATTTGGCTAGCGCAAAATAGGAGAAAATAATACTTTTCACATGGACGCCATGAACGGAAAAAAAAAATTGTACTTGAAATTTTTTAGATCTAAAAATTTCCTATAGTTTGGTGAAATAATAATTAAAATCGCTTTAGGCGTTTGGAAGGAGTAAGAGAATTCTCGTGTTAATCATGTGAAACTTTCGATGACTTTCGACTTTTTTTTTGTCAAAATTTACAATAGAAAAACAGTTTATGAAACTTGAAATTTATTTTGACTCTATGATGCTTATCATATATTATTATGAAAATTTTTGGACCACCCGTGTGGGAGGAGTAGGCCTTCAAAGGCAGGTCCAAATTGCAGTTGGCGTATCCATTCGCCTTAACCTTGAACTACCTGACGTCGGTCTCAGAGACTCCAGCGGCTTTTCTTTTCCTATTTCTTCGACCAAAGTAAGACTTATAGTCTAAGAGCTAGCGACCAAATCGGTCATGTGGCTTCAGCTGTATTGAAACTCCGTTAGCTACTTCCCTGAACAACCTTTTCCGATAATCTTCGTGCTGGCAGGCCGCGGGCGGTGGGTGCGGGTGTAGTGCGGTGGGGAAAAAAATAAAAAAAAATGTGGGCTCAGCTACTTATTTTTTTTTTTTTCAAACAGTTGCTTTGTACTCCTTGTGCACCCAAAAAAAAATTTAAATCGATCGGGTGGTGGGAAGAGGTTGCCAGCGTTAATTAAAAGTACCAAGCCGCCGCCGTGAGCCGTGAGCGCGCTGACGCGTTCGCCGGCTGATATCTGAGCCCACATGAAAATTATTATGATTTTGGTACTTTTAATTAATGCTGGCAACCCCTCCCCACCACCCAATTGATTTATTATTTTTTTTGGGTTCACAGGGAGTACAGAGCAACTGTTTGAAAAAAAAATAAAGTCACTGAGCCCACTTTTTTTTTTCATTTTTTTCCCCACCCCACTACACCCGCGTCCACCGCCCGCGGCCTGCCAGCACGAAGATTATCGGAAAAGGTTGTTCAGGGAAGTAGCTAACGGAGTTTCAATACAGCTGAAGCCACATGACCGATTTGGTCGCTAGCTCTCAGTCTATTAGGAATCTGTGCATTTACGTACCTTTTCGTCAATGCCTTGCGATAATTTGCAAGCACTTGTCAGGTGTACATACTTGCGCAAATCCGCTGTAGATAATTCAAAAAAAGGCTGCAAGTCGACATTTTCTCTATTAAAATCTCATGGGTTTTTACCTCACATTTAGATCTGATTTTTGTTTTGTGTTTTTTGTTACTCACTTATTTAATTAACATTGTATTTTATTGTTTTTAATTAAACGATATGGATCTTGAAATACGTACATGTACAAAAATAATATTTGTTTTAACTAGTTACTAAGATTTTTGACATTTTATAAGCGGTCTCTATGACCGCAGCTAGGTGGTTATGTGACAAAAATAGAGGGTGGGTAGTTAGGGGTCAACAATCTCGAATATATACACTCACGCCTGCTCCCAGGGGGTAGACAGAGAATACTGATCTCCATATGTGTTACGATTCGGACACACTTGTTTTGCTCCTTCCATAGTCATCAAGCGAGTGATGATTATAATTTAATAGCCTTTGCCCGCAGCTTCGCTCGCTGCATAAACGGAGCATACATACATACAGACAGACAATAATTTCAAAAATTGTAGTTTTGGCCTCAGTCAGTACAACTATAATAATAAAAGAATGAGATCAAATTCGTTGCCGAGGTTTATGGAGGTTCCTTCAGTCGCAAGTGCAATAATGTACAACGCCCTTCACTTGTTTTAAAAGATAGTTTGTTTGGGTCCTTGCTACTGAATATATAGAACTTTTCATAGTCAATTATTTGCATGCATGATGTAACCGTTTAAATTTTAGCTGTGAAAACTTGTCAAGTTCTATATATTCAGTAGCAAGGAACCTAACAAACTTTATTTTAAAACAACGTTTTACATTATTACACTTAGACTTCTCTAAGTTATTACATACAGTTATGACTGAAGAAACCTTCAGAAATCTAATCATCTAATGAACTCGGCCCCTTTTTCACATTTATATTTTTTATGGGATTATGTTCTCTCTGCCAAACCAACATTATATTATTATCCCCTGTCAACTGCACTAGACTCAAATATTATCTTTGCCTAGCGAAGCAAGTGATGTTCAAAGGATTAAGTGTACAGAGAAAACACAAATCAGTTGTGTTCACAAAGAGAATTGAGCGTTTCATCTTTAAACGTTTTTTTCGTGATTTCCGATTTATTTATCTTTTATCAAATGGCAAAGAATAAATTTTCAACTGTATAGGTAAGTATACTCGTACATCATGTCTATCAAAACACTAGGGATTAAAACAGTGTATTTTTTTACAGTGCCTAACTGCCTAAGTATCTTTGCCTAAGTTTCATATTAGGTATTATTTGGCTTCCCAAAATAAAGTAACGCGAAAAGCGGGTCTACAAAAGAAAAATACTATGAAGGCGTACCATAGATTTCACTCATATACCTACAAATAAAAGTCTCCCACTTTCCCATCCCATGTTACTAATATGATTAATGCGAAAGTTTGGATGAATGGATGGATGAATGCCAGCGCAGTGCCGGCCGTATCTCCTGCCATGCTTAGTATAAATGACGTCATACGGAAAGCCTTTTCAGTCGTTACCTGGTGTGGGATGCAACTGCGTCGACACCCTGGCTGCGTCCTATCCGGTCGGCCACAGCTTCAGGCTTCAAGAGGCGCGCCAAGTGGTTCTTCTTGCGACGGCGCCGGCGGAGAGAACAAATGTATGAAGTTGTATAGAGCCGGCCATGGGTCGCCGCTCGTGCGTCTTGTCCGGCTTCGAGTGACTTGCGCTCTCGGGACGGCGGTGTGCGAGGACGCGGGCGGTTGAAACAGTGATCGAGCGCACAGGACGAACCTAGTGTCGAGCTCTTTGAGCGAGCGAGCGCGCTATACATCCAATGCGGTGGAAGGCGCCGAGGGGTGTCGTGGCAGGGCAAAGCCCGTCGCAAAAACCACCTGGAAGCGCAGCAAGAAGCGCCTCCAGAAGCCTGAAGCTGTGGCCTTGGCGTATGTCCAGTCGACCGCTGTCACTGCGGCGCGGCGCCGCCAGCGCGGCGGCGGCAATGGCTGAGTTCAACAAGTGGCGCAAATTTACGGCTCTCAGTGAAGGCTGTATATTTCTGCAGTTTGACGTGGAAACATTCGGGCCATGGGGTCCAAAAGCGCAATTATTATTCCAATAAATTTCGTCGCGCTTGTTTGACGTGTCAGGTGACTCTAGAGCTAGAGCTTATTGACGTGTCAGGTGACTCTAGAGCTAGAGCTTATTTTGGCCAACGCATTAGCTTGGCCACACAGCGCGGCAACGCGGCTAGCGTCTCGGACATGCTGCCGTGCGGCAGCGACAATCTCGACAAGGGTTTTATTTATTTCAGCTTTAGATAGGTTTAATTACATTTTTATGGTAGATTCTTATTTGTTTAGTTTTTTAGTTGTATTGCATTAATACACTATTTATTTACTGTTTTGTTATTAAACAAATAAACTTTTCAGACATAAGGTTATGTACTTTTATCCCAAAAATTTGTTTTTATTGGATGGCAATGGGGTGTCAAGTTGTTACTCCTTCACGCCGTACCTACTGAACCGATTAGGCTGTAACTTTGCACAAGTGCAGATCTAGACCTATAGTAAGACAGGTTACTTTTATCCCATAAATCAGTTTTCATTGGATGGCAAAGGGGGTGTCAAGTTGTTACTCCTTCACGCCGTACCTACTGAACCGATTAGGCTGTAACTTTGCACAAGTGCAGATCTAGACCTATAGTAAGACAGGTTACTTTTATCCCATAAATCAGTTTTCATTGGATGGCAAAGGGGGTGTCAAGTTGTTACTCCTTCACGCCGTACCTACTGAACCGATTAGGCTGTAACTTTGCACAAGTGCAGATCTAGACCTAGAGTAAGACAGGTTACTTTTATCCCATAAATCAGTTTTCATTGGATGGCAATGGGGTGTCAAGTTGTTACTCCTTCACGCTGTACCTACTGAACCGATTAGGCTGTAACTTTGCACAAGTGCAGTTGTAAACCTAGAACAAGACAAAGGTTACTTTTATCCCATAAATCAGTTTTCGTTGGATGGCAATATGGTGTCAAGTTTTTACTCCTTCACATCGTACTTACTGAACCGACTAGACTGAAATTTAGCTGAAATGGGGTGTCAAGTGTCTGTAGAAAAGTAGTGTTTGTTTCTCCTTCTAGGATTAATTTCGTTCGAAAACGTAACATTGCCTTTGGCCTTGCCTTAACAGAGGATCAATTCAGAGAACAACAAATAGTTTCGTCCGGAAACGCGGCTTAGCCTTCAGCCTCGCCGAAGATGCTTTACTAATAAAAATCAGTTATCAAAAATAACTTCGTTTGAAGACGCGGTTCGGCCTTCGGCCTTGCCAGAAACACTTTACAAATGAGGATCAAGTAATAAGAAATTATGAAAACTAAAAAAACTCCAAACTATAGTATGCGTATTATAATATAAATAGTCCGAAAAATATTGACAGATTCGATAGGAATACACAAAAACTAAATCAACGCGGGTAGAGCCGCGGGCAAAAGCTAGTCAATTATAAGTTGTTATTTTTCAGTAATGCTTACACAAAGAAGGACTTAAATGGATTTAAAAGGACTACGAGGATTTAAGATTTTTTGCCAAACTCTGCAAAAATAACTCAATAGATTTTCCCTTTTACAGAGCCGCTCGTTATCGTAAATCATATTTTTTTGAGCTAACGAAACTTTTAAAAATCTTTATGTACGAAATTTACTGCAGAATGACAAATGATCAACAAAGGTTATGCATAATTAGCTTAAAATCAATAAATCTTTATGACAATTTGCGTTTGAGGGGATGTGGCCAATTTTACCCATTTTCCTATGGACAACATTTTTTTTTGTTATACTATCCTTTCACCCATGGCTTCACTACGTTTATTCAATCAATGCCCCGTTATCAGCTTGGGCGTTATATTTTTAACAGCCCTTGTTAGCCTATAAATATATATATATATATATATATAGGCTAACAAGGGCAATATATATATATTGACCACAGTCACTACTATGAAAATAACGAAAACCGCATCCAAATCCGTTAAGTGGTTCTTAAAAAGCCAAACCTGTATTTCGAAAAAAAAAAATTACTTTTTCATAGAAAAATGCTGAAAATGCTGAAATGTATAGAAGGGCAGATTTTTTTTCGCGATTTCAGGTTTGGCTCCATAGTAAAAGTTATTCTATACGATTAACTGAATAAGCTCTTCAAATATGGTTACACCTTTCTGTTACACGTTGTATATACCTACTTTGCAAAATAAACTATTTGAATTTTGAATTGATAACTATCCCAAATTAACATAACATGAAAAGAGTAAACTTCACTCACATACAACCCTAAAAGAAAGATGATACCGTGTCGCATGCGTGCTTATATACCTTATGTCAGTGTTATATCCCTATTTGTGAGGATTAGAGTATTTACGGTACTCTGAACAACCGTTATCTCTTAATGAGCTACCATCAACGCCCCTTTCAGCCTACCGCATCCGGCTTTGTACCATTCTAAATTCTACCTAATCTGTACTTGTGACCTGGTATCATCAAGTTCTGTCTTTGTGACCTAGTTTGTACGGAACAGTCATTTATTTGTAACTTTAATGTTTAAGGCGCTACGGAAAAAAATCGACACTTTTAGAATTTCTATATCTATTTCGGTAAATAATGTATAATTTTGATAAAATAGTATATTATTTTTGGAATCTTTCTCTAGGGATCTGTTAAAACAGAAACGCGATTAGAGAATTTCGGCTCGATAGAAATATTTATTGAAATGGGGTCTTTATCGACACCAATTCTCCTGGTTTGACAATTTAGAATGACATATGGACTACAATTATATTTTATTAGACGGGTTTTAACAGTATCTAGGACCTGGTTAAACGAAATTTCGATAGCGTTTTTAGTACATTTTATATTAATAAAACACTGACTTTTTGCTACTTTTCCACGAATCCGTCCCTCTCGCACTGAGGATTTGTTCGCATATGGAGTAACAGGGACGCTAAAACTTTTACATATCGCCTTAAGGGTTCTATCTAAAACGGAAATGCCTGTAGATAAGTCTGAACTCAAGAACGGCTTAGTTGAAATGTTTTCGATGATGATTCATATAAAAATCGAGTTGTTTTCTAGTTTTCCTCTGGCACTTTGTCAAAATTCAAAATTCAAATAGTTTATTTTGCAAAGTAGGTATATAAAATACACGTTTCACAAGTCAAAATTTAATCTTATAAAAAAAATATATGTAATAAAATAATAAATGTACATGAACTAGATTAAAGGTTTATTTAATTTATGTAGCAATATATATACGATTAAAATTATAGATAAAATATTTATTATACAAGGTGAAATCCAATCAACCGCCCGAACCCACACCGGAGACCCGGCCAGGGACCAGGAATAAGGTTCAATGATCACCAACCGAGCCCCCAGCACGAATCTAGGCGTCCAACCAAATCCCATCCTATATACTACATACTAATAAGGTTACATATATAAATTCATTCAATTAAATTATTATTACATAGGGCTTAACAACTCACGTGTGATTGTTGTTGAATATATGCCAACCGTTTCACCGATACAATTTCGTGCGTGCAATGCAATTCGCGGATCAGCGGCTGCCAGTGCCCGTTTGACAACGCTGCGTAGTCGTCCTAAGAACGACACTCGCCTTGATAATGCCGAAATTGTATCAGTGAAACGGTTGGCATATAGTCAACAACAATCACACGTGAGTGTTCAAGCCGTATGTAATAATTATTTAGTATGTCAGCTCACGCGAGTTTTAATAATATTATGCTTTGTCATTGTCATCAACAATTTTAGCTATAGCACTAAATGAGTAACCTTATTACATAAGAAAAAAGTGGGTCCGTGGTAATTTATTCAATGCTGCATTTAATCACGTCACAAGAAATAGAAGAAACAAAATATACAAGAATTGTTCTGAAGCCACATTTATCGTCCAACTGTGCTTAAGTGTGGTGAATTTGCAGATTTTTATAATAATACGGAGTTTCTTCTTTAAAAGGTTTATGGATCTGTCAGATGAAATAAAACGTCAAAAATAGCGCCAACAAAAGGATGCTTTCAGAAATTAATGATACATCCATCCATCCATTAGCTTAGTTCGTCCACTGCTGGACATAAGCCTTTCTAGGACTTTGCCACTCCCGACCGTCATCCTGGAAGAATTGCCCATACTCACAAACGCTGGGCAGGCGGGTTGGTGAGCGCGGTGCTGGAACCCTCGCACCAGTGACGCCGCTGCCCGTCACCAGTCTGTTCCATATAAGGCTCGGCCATTAGGAATGGATATACCGCCATCCATCGGTCCCAGGCATGGTGGGCCTCCTGGTTTTTTGCCTGTGAGCTGTCCTTTTACTCTCCCCCGAATTACTTCGAGGGAGTCTCCAAGTAAGATGGTGGTACCTCCACAGTCAAGTCCGGCATCAGCTCTACCACCTGTTAAATGATACATTGACAACAGGAATAGAACAATCCACTAGCTACGTAACTACTGAGTTTTTAAGTTATAGTGGACCGTTGATAACAACTCTAGGTCATAAAAGAGGTCCTATGTAACTCGAACCTGAACTCGAATAATCAGGGACTAACAAAATCTACGGAAGTTGGTAAAAGACAAATGACTGATACTAGGCAACTGCCTGTATCTACTCTCCTGGTACAGCTTCCGTGACGTAATTCTGGAACACGAAAAGTCATTTGTCTATTATATTGCACGATTACATTGAGAAGGGAACTGTGACGAGTAAAATTCACACATGATTCCAAAAGCAAACATTATGATGATTTTCGTAGCGTAGCCAAATACGCAAAGCAACCTTTATAAAACTTTGTAAGCAAACACAATCCAGTACAAATAAATATTGACGACAAACCTCATCGCTTTCGAGCGGTAAAATATTGACTTTAAAAAGAAGCTTATTTGGCAACCCGTTTTATGGTTTATTGAAGTGCCTGGATTTATTTATGAAGCGCTAGGGGATATTTCACATCCTTGAGACTTTAGTACCGATAAAAAGTATTTATACTACATTTTTTTTAATTATAGGTTTATGAAGTATGATTTAATTTATATTGAAATTAAAAGAAGGAAATTAGTTTTTAATTTAAATTACTTTTTTAATTTAATATTGTTGTTTACTATAACAATTATAATTACTTTTAAACATGAATTTATAGCCAATATAATCACACGTGTCAACCCCAAAATGACTCCTATTGATAATGTTATTTCTCTTTAACGGTATGATTAAAATAAAAACAATATATATACATAAAAAAAGAAGAAAATAAAATTTTCAGTTTATTTTATATCACATCTCATATAACAATTTACTTTGAACAACGCCAGTCTTTCGAGGTTTCGTTTGAAGAAATTCGGACTCTCCTTGCATTAAAAAAATGTATCTGATTTATTGATAATGTAGGGATTCTATTTATAAACAATGTATTATTTATTTATATTTATATTTATATATTTATATTTTGTCAAAAAAAAAATGTTTTGCATCCTCTTTTTTTTTGTTTTCAAACGTTCGTTTCAAGAACGCGGTTAAGAGATCAACTTGATTTTTTTTAAATAAATTATGTCATAGAAATATGAAGGGATTCCACTTAAATCCAACATTTTTATACCTACATAATATTTCAGTATTAGCTAAATACAAACCAATTTGTTATTTCACTGCGTTACCATTAGTATTTCGCGTCCAAGAAAAAGAGGCTAACAAGCCAACATATATAATCGCCTCTATCAAAAGCAAATAAGGTCTTGGCGATTGGACTTACTGTGTTGGACGGGTAATAAAAAAAGTTTTTAGCGTAGACCATTCTCTTAAGAGGGTACATTATTACTTATTCACATCATAGATCCTGGAACGGTACCAGGAAAACAAACCACGCGATGATCTAAGAGCTTGATGAATTTAAGAACCGGCAGAAGTATATCTTCAGCTAATCGCGACGGTATCCGAGCAATAGTCAGAAAAATTATTCACTCGTATTTTGTTTGATAGAGCTTTTATATTGACTTGTTATTAATTTTTGGAATGCGACGTTTATCGATCCATAATAATCATCGATTGCCAAGTTATACTGACTCAAATAGTTCATCAACCTAACTATAACACCTAACCTTACATATGCCTAGCTATATTACAGTACGTACTCGTTCATCTATATACCTATATTTATTTATTTATTTAAAAAAGCTTACAAAACTATATTACACCATGCAGTAAATTAAATCTATAATACATATAGTATACAAATTTAAGAGTCAAATAAACGTTTTAATCGTGGTGTTTCAATAATAGCCCAGATAGACATATAGTCTGTGCTAGGACTATTATATTATGGTCTGTTTCAACTGTATGGACGGTCTTGACTCAAATATTACATATATTTGAGTCAAGACTAACAAAAGTTTATATATTACATACTTATACCATACAAATACTATAAACTTACATATTACATACATATATACAAGGTGAATTTGTGAACATCATCCAAATTCATACTTGAGCCTTGGTAAGTGTTCAGCATCATTAACCAATAACGATTTTTGTAAAATTCATAAAATGAAATTTCGACTCCCCATAGTGATTCACTCAGGAGTGGGAGTGAATTACTATGGGAAGTCGAAATTTCATTATACGAATTTCACAAAAATTGTTATCGATTCATGATGCTGATCACTTACCAAGCCTCCAGTATTAATTTGGACGATGATCAAAAGTCACCTTGTATATATATTTTTTTCATAATATATAAATAAATATGAAATACTGACTTTTTGTCTTTATAAATGATTAGAATAAGATAAAACAAGGTAAAATAAAATGTTTGTGAGATATATTTCATCAGTCATAATTGTCATTTATATAATATATTAATATTATACTAATACTATAGTATACTAATATTATATAAGTTAAAAAGTCGTGTCGATAGATTGAATATTATTGCGAAATTTTAAATGAAATGGGTTATTAGTATTGTAATTATTATTACAATGCATTACAAACTAGAAATCAATTAGAAACAAATTTAAAAGCAAAAATATTTTTGAAAAAATTCCTTGGGCCAGGATTTGAACCTGCGACCTCGTGCTTATATGATAGGCGTGCTACCGAGGTTCGTATCTGGAACGACGAATTTTTCCACAAATATTTTTAAAAATATTTTCAAAAATATTTGTGCTTTTAAATTTGTTTCTGATTGATTTCTATTTTGTAATGCTCTCTTATAACAATTAGCGTTTTCAATGCGATGGATTTCGCAATAAAAACATATAATATTAGTACGTTACTGAGGCCAAAACTACAATTTTTACAATGTGTCTGTTTGTTCCGAACCACTCAATGGATTTGGATGCGGTTTTCTTTATTATGATTTTAGTGACCCTGGCTAACATACAGGCTATAATAGTTAATAAAATAACCACCAAGCCGAAAACTTTGATAATTGCATGAGTTCCAAACGAGCGAAGCTGCGGGCAAAAGCGTATAAAAGTCGTATATAAAATCACACCTTTATAGCTAAAAGCTTTGTGGCGGTAAGCTGCAACAATAGTTTACAAAACTAAAAATACAGCTCAGGTAGCTCTTAATACAATAACTTAAAAGGTATATAGGTAGTTTTTGATCCGAGATATATTTGTAAGGTTAACCGCAAAAGCACATTTATGGATCCCAAGGGAATGGGTAAGTAAGTAAGTAAGTACTTACTTGGTTTTTGGAACGAAATGTCAAATTAAAATACCGCATTTGTACCCACTACTTGGTAAACATGGCATGGCTTTATGCTTTAGCTGCCTTCGCAGAAGACTATTATTCATATTTGTCTTTGTGGACTAAAACAATATTTACTTCGGTCAGCAGGGATCTTGTTTAGACGATTTAGGGAAACGATTTGGAAGAATAATCCTTCCAAATGAGGTTAGGAAATGTTGGTTTATATGGCACTATAGTTAATATGTATCACTCAGTGGCGTGCACAGAACTTTTTGCTGGAAAAGCAAGCAATTGGTTAAGAATAACAATAAAAAAAATATGAAAAATTTTAATATTACTTTGAAAAAAAATATTGTATGACCCCATCTATACCCCAAGCCACAAATCGAGAGTATCGTTTGACGTTTATTGTGATACCAGATGACGACGAAAAATAAATAGAGATGTCCTAAAGGTATTAATTAAATTCATTCACTTAGTGAACGAATGAATTATTTTTGTTTAATAAAATAATTAATTTACTTAGCGAATGAATCGATTGACATATTATTGGTTTTTGTTGTTTCTACATTTAATAACAATATCATAAATAAAACAATCGAGCTTTTAAGTGTCTAAATTTATTAATCTGAAAAATCTGTGTCACTCTGTCAGTGCTGGTTTCATCATTAACATTGATTATAAAACTATCCACAACGCCATCAATTAGGTGGTCGAGACGGCACATTTTGTCCTCTTCTTTAATAACTCATTCACTCCATTTTTGGGGTGTTACTTTTTTTATCCCTTCTTCTAACAGGCCTTTTCTTTCCGCCATTTTAAACGTTTTGTTATTCATGGCAACATGATCTTTTACCTGCGCCCATACCAGCTCAATGGGATTGAGTTCGCAATGGTACGGAGGCAGGCGTAAGATTGTAACTCCGTGCTCCGCTGCCATCTCGTCCACAACATACTTGTTGACACATTGGTCTTTGTTCTGCCGTACGATATCTATTAGAGTGGCTTTTGTATTTGCAGCATCGAATGCTATATTTTTGCTTGTTAGCCACTCCTGTATTCTTCCTTTAGTCCAAGACATCGCAGGCAGCAACTCCACTTTTGGCATCAAGGAGGTAAAGGTAGGAGATAAGTATGTGAGGTAGGAGGAGGTAAATCTCTGCTCTGTGTAGTGTAATGAGTCGCATACACGTACGTTGCGTTTATGCTGGCAATGTATGATGTCTACTGTAGTGTAGATGTCCGTCTACTTTGTATTAATTTAAACATAGGTTTAAAATATGGAATTCCATGACAGCGAACCTTAGTCATTAAGTAGGAGTGAAACAAATAAGTTAAAAAGAAATATTAAAGAAATCAAAAATATAAATCTTATTAAAAGTTATAGGTTTTAATTTAAACAAAAGGTACAGAGCCGCTACCAACGGTCCTGTTACAGTAGTTCGTTGGAGGCAACTCGTATTAGAACTCTTGCTACCCACTTAGAGGGAGAAAAAGCGATTTTTTGCATTGCGTAAGTGCAAAAAAACCGCCTTTTCTCCTTGAAATCGTTAATGGTGAAATGATCA
Organism: Ypsolopha sequella; assembly: GCA_934047225.1. Lineage (NCBI taxonomy): Eukaryota > Metazoa > Arthropoda > Insecta > Lepidoptera > Ypsolophidae > Ypsolopha > Ypsolopha sequella. The sequence goes on along the minus strand of OW204005.1, from coordinate 15,304,636 downwards.
GAACAGAAGCATGAATTTCTGCGAAAGCAGATGTCGCCAAATTTTTAGTTTAATATCTACCCTAGTTGCTTTAATCCACTTGTTTCTCAAAGTCTAAAGTGTGATGTACTTTATCATTGCAACCTACAACGGCACACGTACGCATTTTGTGTTCTAAATACTACCCAGAAAGAAATACTCCTTTCACAAAACTTGAACTTAATGTGCGGGAAAAAGTACCAAACACCATAGTCTGACTCAACTCTAGTTTGTTTATGGTTTCTGCATAAACTTGACACTTCGTTTTCTGAAAACTTCTACTAGCGCTAACTAAACTAGCGCCTTCTTGTTCATTTTGATGAAACTCAACTGACAGCTGTCAAGGAAAACGGCTCATTGGAGCTCTCTCAATGTTTGATTTTTTTCTAAAAACAAATATCAAACCCTTTCATTTGATATCCATATTGAGGAAGTAGTCAAAAAATATTAAATCCGCCATTTTGAAGGGCCGGCCATCTTGGATTTACAATGACAACGAATGTATTAAATTATATTATCATCAGAACTAAAGGTGCGTACCAAATTTCAACAGGAAAGGGGTCAAATTTCAATTACTAGATTTGACCCAAATAAATAGGGCAAGCTAAATAAAATCGTTTAATAAAACCATTCCAAGGAGGACGTATGCTAAGCATGTTGATTAATCATAAATATTATATTAGTCAACATATTATATTTCTGGAATCACGTCGTTATTAGTAAAATTTGTCTCTTGACTTCATGAATTTAGTAATTTTTCTATACTATTGAACGAATTGAACGAATTAATTTATCGAACCCATCACTTCATGCAAACACTAGTGAAATAAATCTGGCCACATTATTCAGGGAAATGACAGTAGTGTCTGTCAAACGATACTCTCGATTTGTGGCTTGTAGTATAGAGTGGATATTTCCAATACAAGCTTTTTTTTTTCAAAGTGATATTTAAATTTTTTCATATTTTTTTTATAGTTATTCTTGACCAATTGCTTGCTTTTCCAGCAAAAAGTTCTGTGCACGCCACATATCATGGGCTCTACCGCGTAATTCTCTTTTGTATCAACTTCAAGCAAATGCATGCGAAATTCAACGCGTGCAAAAGAGATGGCATGTTAGGCGGGCGTCGTCGCACGCACGATAAATTTCAATCTCAAGTTGATGTTGATGAAAATGAGAATTACGCGGTAGACCCACTGATCATCATATTATTGATTCTTCAGACAACATTGGTCCATTTGTTAGTAACAATTTACTTATCCTAATATTAGTACTTAATAACTAGGAGTGATCTTGTCCGATCAACCAGTTTATAATAATCTTTATGGCTGTATCCGTTCCGGAGAAGCCGGTCCGACCTGTGGGTCTACCGCGTAATTCTCATTTTCATCAACATCAACTTGAGATTGAAATTTGACGTGCGTGCGACGACGCTCGCCTAACATGCCATCTCTTTTGAACGCGTTGAATTTCACATGCATTTGCTTGAAGTTGATACAAATGAGAATTACGTGGCTCTAGCCCTGCTGTGAACTGACAGACAGAGGCATGCTGAGTTTGGTAAAAATGTAACATTTTTGATTATCGGGTTCTAAAAATGTATTTCTGCCTTGCGTTTCTATCTGAGCGCTAGATTTTGAAAACGACGACCGAAATATTAAATTACTTACATAGAGTTAGTTTTACTGAATGAGAGATGCAAAAACATTTCTACTGAAATTAAATTTGTTGACGCGCATTTAAAAGACGAATGTCCACGAAAATTTAATATTGTGAATAGAAGTCCGAGTGGGAACTTGTTTATTTGGATCCTCTATGATTGGATCAGCTCTCTTTTTAGGGTTCCGTACCCAAAGGGCAAATCGGAGCCCTATTAATATCACTCCGCTGTCCGTCTGTCTGTCCGTATGTCACGGGTCTCTAGCTCTTAGACGGAATGAGATAGAAACCTGAAATTTTAATATGTTGTGTAAAATGTTGACCCAAAACCGAATTTTGAATTTAAAATGTAATTCAATTATTTTTCAGAGGGGGCCTCATACATGAAAATGGAGCCGAAACAATTTTTTTATTACCCTAGCATGTGGGGTATCATTGTCTAGAACTGATTAAGTAGAGTATAATAGTATATTACGATACGAGAGCGATGAAACGTTTTCTGACGAGTGTGAGTCTGCGGCACGAGCCGAAGGCGAGTGCTGCAATCACACGAGTCGAGAAAAAGTTTCTCGCACGAGTTTCGTATAATTTTTTACAGCACAAGTGCGGAAAATGCCGACTTTACGCACGCGCAGCGTGCGTAAAGCGGTCATTTTACGCACAGTGTGCTATAAATATAATTTTCATTTTTTTTTAATCTTAAAAAATGAAGAAATGGAGGGCTCTGTCAAATTTGCCATTTTGAGTAAATTTTTGTTACGGGGTCTGTCTCAAAGGCCAATGCAGTTAGGAATTTGAAATTTCTGTATATTATGTAACATATGCTGTATTTAAACAACAAAAACTAAAAACGCCGATTTACAATGCAGTTTTAGGGGTACGTATTATGATAATTATTGCTCAACCAACTTAATTTTGCAGTTTTTATGTCTGACAGAATTTGAGCATTACCTAAAATTAAATAAATATCTAGTTTGAAATCATTGGTCATATGTACGGAACCCTAAAAGAGCGAAGCCCGACTCGCACTTTGACGTTTTTTTCCATTTTGGTGCAGTTGGATTAAAACAAATTATTCCTATTCACAACATTTTATGGTAAAGAAACGCAGAAAAAAAGTAAACCTGGATGTAAGGAGATTTAAGGTGAATACATAATCAAACTTACCTTATCTTACCTTATCTTATCTTATCTTATCTTACTGCAGTAATAGACTTGTCTTTGAAGGCCTACGCCACCTACAAGGGAGTCAAATGACAAAAAAAATACACATAAGCATAGTAAGAAATTAATTTTAAGTTTAATACCTTTTTAGCTTTCGAACGCTTGAAACGATTTTTTTGTACGTTTACACAAAAGCATGAAACAGGATAAAAGCGGCGCTTATTAACTACATAGACTCATTAATAAGGGAAACCTGATCCTAATGCTATAATCAACTAATAGATAGAAATACACAAAACAATTTTTTATTAGTAGATTGTCATACAAGGGAAGTAAGTCATCAATTAGACCCGAGATATTTAAGCGCACGCTTGAATTCAAAATTTTTTCGTTGAAAATATATTTCAAACAACGTTTTCAAAAGATTTGCGTGGTGCCAATTTTCTTTCTTTTTCATGCGATTTTCTTGCTCGCCAGTCGTTTTAAAAAGAAAACTTCTTGTCTTGCCTTCATCATCTAAATTGCCAACGGTGGACATAAATTTCAATAACCCCGGGTATTTAGGTGAAATTGAGGTTTTTCCACGGACACGCCTAAAAAAATATTCTTACAAAAAAAGGTTTTCATTTTTATTTTATTCATTAAACATTTTTCATTAGACATTAATTATTCATTAAACAATAAATATATTATATTGCCTCGCTGAAGTTGGCTTCAATGCGGGTTACGAACGAACGAATTTTTGCCTAGATTTGTTTTTTTATTGATTATCCTTCAATTAATTGTGGTAACGCCTGACACATATCAGAAAGTGTCCAGATTTTACCCGGATCTTTTTCCAAATCCTCCCCCAGATGGCCCCGGTACGCCCCCCAAACTAGGACAAATCCGGGGAAACCCGGACGGATAGCAGCCCTACTCAAATATGAAGTCTTGTTCCAAAAAACAAAGAAAGATGCCTCGTTCGATTTTCAAATTTACTTACCTCCCTTGTTTTCAGAGCATTAGTGATGAATAAGAATAAATATATTTCTATAAATACATAAATTTACACAGATATAATAAATCAATGATTTGAAAAAAAAACTACACCGTGATCCTGATTATTAATTTCCGTTCCTACAGCACTGTTAGCGGTAACATTGTGGTTCTATTACGTACCTATACAGCCTTTCAGTTGCTGTTGAGCACTGAATACTCAAAACTTACAGATAAGTTCGCAGATGCTATTAAAGGACAAATCATGAAAAAAGTATAATATTTTAAGTTTGATACAACCTTGACATTTAAAAGAACTGTAATGACAACTTATAGCATCTAGAGTTAGAAGGGGTTTTATGAGCGCTATTCAAGAACTAATGATTCTAACACATGCTGTTTTAGACTCTTAGGTGTTTAAGGAGTGATTGTTAGCGTCAATATAAATCTTGAGGAGGAATTAGGCATCTATTATCTGCTTTATAGATCTTACAGTTGAAAGTTTAGGTTGAAGCTATAATACAAGATGCTTTGCTTGCATTATGGCAATTGGATTCGCTACAATATAACTTTAACCTTACGTTGACGTTCCTATAAACCTATTATATCGCGCTGAGTGCTAATGTTGTTTAAATATCGCAAGTTTATTAACTGAAGCCATAAATATCGCGATTCTAACAACTTTGTACATGTTTAATATTTAAAAAAGGTCTAATTATCGCTAAAATGTTTGTTGGGTGGTCAGTCTAATAAAATAACAAGTGGCTCGAAACGAAACATATCTGGGGGCACGATAGTGCCCCCCGCCAAGACGAGCCAAAGGAAGCGGGGCACTACGTACCTTTTCTCGAAGCGTTTCGTCATATTTTCGAACCCTCATAGCTTCGGTCTAGATAATACTAGAGATACCAAATTCTCAAGGTAACATGTAGGAAGGAGTCTTATTAAACACGATAAGTTTCATTTGTCTAGCTTTTATACTTTGAATGTTATTAATACCTAAAATACGTCGATTTCGTCACTCACTCACTCACTCACTGATGATCATCAAAAATCTAGGGTACTTCCTGAAAGCCTAGAAATCTGAAATTTGGTATGCAGGCTAGAACTAGCATACAAACAACAAGAAAATTAAAAAATCTGTAACTTTCACCCTCCAACCCCTCTTAAGGGGGGTCTGGTTCTGTATTAAATAAAAATTGTTAGCCTGAAAAAATAAAAGAAGTAGAGCATCTTACAAAAAGAAATGAAATCCCATCAAAAACATTTCATGTAAACTATCGCCAAGACACAAGCTCAAAACGCTTTTACTGTTAAAAAGTTATCAGATCTCATGTAGAGCCAAGCCCTTAACTCTACAAGGCCTAACTCTACAAGCCCTAACTCTACAAATCCTACATCTTGATGAAAAAGTATGGCTTGGCCGTTTCGCGGCCCTCAAACAGACACTCCCATTTATGTCATGCAATAGTGCCATGAAACGGCCAAGCCATACTTTATGATCAAGATGTAGGGTTTGTAGAGTTAGGGCTTGTAGAGTTAGGCCTTGTAGAGTTAAGGGCTTGGCTCTACATGAGATCTGATAACTTTTTAACAGTAAATACATGTACCTAATATATATAATTTCTTATAAATACATGTACCTAAGTAAGCTTCATTAACTTATTGTATTCTTTATGAGTGTAGCCGTTCCTAATTTGATCGTCTTACATTATTAATAGATACTAATCATACGTTGTTGTCATCGGAGCGGAGTCTCCTCTTACAGGTAGACCAGTTAGTCTCCTACTATAGGTAGTTTTACACAGTACAGTTTTACACGTAGTTAGTTAGACTACAGAAATGTGTCCTTTGCTATCAAAATAAATTTATAATAATTTGCTTCCGACTGATTTGACAGATGGATGACAGATGAGAAGACAGTCAGAGACAGACCACTTTGTTTTTGTTATAAGCAAATATAAGCAAGAAAATTATTGCATTGACATTTTTCCTAGTAACATTCATTTTCGTACGTGACCTGACAGATTCAAAACAACATGACTAAACAATTGCATTACTCCCATATTTATCCGAATTTTTTCAATTGTTTTGATATTCTAAATTCCAACATATTTGAATATTTAACAGTTCTAAATTCAAAATTGGCGACAAATGTAAACGGCAGAACTTAAAAGGAGTGCCTTGTACGACAGGACAGTCCCTTCAGATGATCCTCTCCAGTGACCATAAACAGACAATAAAACCTCAGAAATGGCTGTATGGGCTAAGTTCCCTTTGCCTTCCTACGTTGTGGAAAATAGAAAAAACGAAAATGTAGCATTGAAAATTAAGACAAGGTTTACCCATCACAAATTATAGAGGGATGTTTACCCATGCATATGAGAACGAAAACCATTATTAAAGTTGAATTTCATGTGCTACAAGCTAGGGCGCTTTGTGACATAAAAGATCCATAAAGGTGGCTTTATTTTACAGGTAACTCATACTTTTATCGAAAACTAAGGCTTGTATTAGGTCATTGACTATGAAATTGCCATTTTGAATGTATATTTTGAAGGAAACTTAATTTTCAATACTAGCATTTTTACAATTGTTTTAGGAATGGCAAATCCAAATTTTATAATTATTGTTGTGTATGAATGAGACAACGTTAAGCTAACAGCAACATTTATTTATTTTTTGAACAGTGTCACCTGTAAAAAAATATTATGAATCTTATCATGGAAATGGATGACATGCAGGACAGTTTTCTTTGAAGATTAATTTTTGTAATCAAACTGAAAATAAAAATAAAGTTTATTACGTAGATATAAAATCTAGAAAGCAACTTTTTAACAAAAAACAAACAATGGAAAAAGCTATTGAATTACAAGAATTATGAACTCATGAATCTGTAAGAAAATTTCGGCAATTTGATTGGTAATGAAATTATTATAAAGAAAGTGCTCGACTATGCATTTAATACAAAATAATCGGTAGTTGTCGCACAAAATACTGAGATATCTGCGACGATAGCTTTTTTTCAAGAGTAGTTTGCAATTTATTTTAAGAGTATTAAAAATGTTACTATTTATGTTTGATTTATCATTTCACTAGCTGACCCGGCGAACTTCGTTCCGCCTAACAGTCTAATAATATCGTGTTAACTTTAGTTAAACTTAATTTAGGATTTCATTAAGGTAATAACATTAATACAACTTTTTTGCAAATACAGAAATGTTTTATTGCTTGCCATTGCGAAAGAAGAATGGCAGGGACCCATGTAGTTTCAGTACCGTTGTTAGGCTTAGCGTAGGGTATTGAATATATGCAGAAATAATAGTTCTTGGAATAACTAAGCGATTTTTAAAACTTGGGGTTTAGATGTTATTTAATGATATCAGAACGCTAGATAAATAGGTTTCTTTTATATGCGTAGTTTTGTCAACAGATGGCACCACATGCTGTTTGCATTCGTAAAATTAATTTATTTATTTATTGTTATTCGATAACTTATCCGATATTTGATTACTTATTCTGCTATTCGGAGCGGATAAGAATACACCAAAAAAGAGATAACTAACATCGATCCAGCCGATCTTGAGTTATAAGTAGTGTAACTAACACGACTTTGTTTTATATATTTAGATTTATTTATGTTCTCAGCATTTTTTGAGGCTTTATCTCTGTTTAGCAATCTTCCACTCAAAAACGTCTAGTCTTTTTCTAATCAGGGTAACACCTCGCCTATAACGTTATTTGCTTCAGACGGTATTATTAATACAATATCCAAATTATTTTTGGGCGTAAGAATTATTTCTTACGGTTTCATCAGAAATACTAAATTATTGAGCGATACACTGACACGGTGATATGAAAATATTTGATGCACGGACTAAGGCAACCAAGAAGGTGAAGAGGGAGGTGAAAAGATATAAAAATGCCTCTCTATACGGTGTTCGCTTTCAGCATTTTGTCCCGGTACCATAAAAATGACGATAAAAATGTACTTTTATAGCACGAGGTTTCGTGAGCAAAGTTCTAGGAAGCTTTTTGAACATTTCTAAAAATTCCACTACATACTCTGATTTTTACTTATGTGTAGATTTGTTAGTACAGGGTCTGACATTTCATGTTACATAAATAACTAGTACGTAGGTACTAATTCCCATAGCTTAATTTCTAAAAGAATATTCGCCATTTTAGGACATAGTTTTCATTATTTTGGTATACAAATTAACCATTATCTTTTTATATTTTTTTATAGAATTGTCCAATATGGCGTCACTTGGGAATTTTAGACATTGTACTATTTGTGATGGGTGTTTGCTTATAAAAAAGTGGTCTGTTTAATGAGTACATCTAAAATAGCTAGCAAAATTTTGAATATCAAATCTCTAGATATTGTTGAAACACACCTAACAAAATATGTTTGAGTTCTGCATACGGTTCCTATTCGTCAAACGTGGAGATAAAGTATTTGTATTTCATGAAATACACAGAAAAGAAACACCTATATTTTTTTCGCACATCGCCTTAATCAGTTACCAAAAAAATATACTGATATTTCAATGCAAGACTAGTCCATTTTATTGTGCTGAAAGGACACGGAAATGAATGTCCTTCCAGTCAAATCGATAGAAATAACAAGGAACGAAAAGTTCATTCGACTGTTAGAAAATAGGTTTTATTAGATACTGCATTAAAAAACACTGGCCAAGAGCTATTCGGACTCGGGCACAAAGGGTTCCTTCACATAATTATCGTAGATTCCATAGCATACATATACATGCTATAGGGTTTTTTTTTTTCATTCTGTTTGATAACACGTAGTTGCACGTATTCTGTGAAAATTTCAACTGGCTACCTATAATGGCTGAAACTGTAGACCCCTGTGACAGGTGGACGGACAGACAGACAGACAGAGGAGACTTAGTAATAGGATCGGTCCCATTTGGCACCATTCGGGTACAGAACCCTAAAAAGTAGCAGCTAGTGACTGTAAACCTTCCTGATTAAATTTAGCTCAGTGTTCTCAAATAAATGCTAAGTTAATTTTCATAGGAGGACTTTAAAAAGACGATACGTGTCTGCTCAGAGCCAGACAGTGTTAAAACCTTTTTGATGACATAACTCTTGTTTATTTATTTATTCTTGTTTAACAATTTAAAGTTAAATGTACATTTCTCTTGTCGTGAATGCCCAAATGTATTCACCAACTTTTTCATTAGTACTAGGAGCCCACCGAGATTAGTTTTCTCCGCAAAACCAGGGTGATTTTGTAGACCTAGAAATTGTGTATACGATTTGTAGCAAATTAATTGGTGACTCTTAAAAACAGACCCTAGCTAGAGGGTATTGTATTTTAGACACATACTGTGAAATGGAAATGGTTTTGAAAACGAAAACTGGCGATTGTACTCGCAAATCGCGAAACAACAAATATGATGTTTAAAAAGTTGTAGACCTACTCGACCAAAATGTTTGAAACAACCTTTTTTAACGATTTAAAGTTTTGGTTCCATGGTAAAAGTTCATGGTATGGACGAGTACTATTGCCAATTTTTTTGTTTTCAAAACCACTTATGTTTCCACGGTGTACTGTTAATACACAATAAATAGGATTTAAAGTTAAACCTCAGTCGCTTAGCGCAAAGTGCATAACTTAACATTGTTGTTCTTGTTTAGAAGTTAAAATTGAAAAACATTTTGGTATGTGGTAGTTGACGCCAATAGTTCAGTATTAGTGAGGTTTATAAAGCATGACTTTGAAATTTAATGCACAATTAGTCATGATCTTGTCCAAACAAAGTTAAAACAGCATTTTAAGGTGGCTTTGTGATGATCATGACTATTGTGTATACAATTTCAAACTCTTGCTTTATAAATCTCACTAATATTGAACTATTGGCGTCAAATGCCACATACCAAAATGCTTTTCAATTTTAAATTTCTAACCAAGAAAAACAAAGTTAAGTTTACGCTAAGCTACTGACATTTAACCTTAAGTCAAAACCAGGGCCTATCGGAGGTCTAAAAATTCATGTTTATGAGGTATTAAAGTTAATTCTGAAGGCTTTAATTTTAGTTTTAATGCTGTCAAAGCTTAAAATTTTCCAAAGAAATTTCGCTTCTAATCCTAACTCTTAAGGACTATTTTGTATCGAAGAAAATTTACTTTTGACAGCACTAAAACTAAAATTAAAGCCTTCAGAATCGGCTTTATTATGGCACTTAATGGCATAATGTGTCGATTCATTGTTATTTCTCGTCTTGTTGACGTATCTATAACATGTCTATACAACTGTAACAGAAAGGTGTAACCATATTTGAAGAGCTTATTCAGTCAATGGTATAGAACAACTTTTACTATGGAACAAAACCTGTATCTCAAAATTTTTTTTTGTCTTTGTCATAGAAAAATGCAATGCCGCTCGGCCGAAATGTATGGAAGGGCAGATTTTTTTTTTGAGATTTCAGGTTTGGCTCCATAGTAAAAGTTGTTCTATACTATTGACTGAATAAGCTCTTCAAATATGGTTACACCTTTCTGTTACACCTTGTATAGTAGATATATTTAATATCTATGCTTGTGATACAAACTAAGTGATTTCGTAAGTGATTTTTTTCATACAAAGTACTACAATTTCATATTGCCTACTGTAATTACTCGCAGATGCGCAGCGAATACGTAGGTAGTAAAAAAGAGTGTAATGAAACAGTGTAATTCCCAAAATACAAAAGATAGGGTTCTGAAAAAAAATATGTTATAAAATAGGCCTTTTTCAAGACCGTTTGAAAGAGTTCAAAACGTAATAGAAAGAAGTTCGCTGCACCGAAAAAGATTCAAAGTGAAGGCTATTTTTCAGTTCAAAACAGTGGTTTAACCTATAAAGTGAAAATAACAATAATGACTGTTTTAAACATATAAACCCATAATTTAAAACATATGGGAGGGTTTTGTCTTCCAAAACGATTTTATTAATTAAAAACAGTGATATCCAATCTCTTCTTGATTCTCCGCACTGCTCGGTCGGACACGCATTTTATCAGATATTTTTATCTCTCTCATTATCTTTACGCAATGGACCTATTGCTTGAACCATTATTATTCACTGTTGTTATTAAAAAGCCAACAAAAAATTAGAATTCCCAAATAATAAGTATAAATTTATAACGCCTCAAAAAAAATCTCTCAGCAAAAAACAATGTATGCAAAAAATCAGCGGGTTGTGACAGAGATATAAACCGTAAATTATTTGTGTGGGTACTTCTTATGCCGCCTCTTTATTTAATCATAGAGGAAGGGATCAACGGCGGCGTATTTGTTTACGAAGTCGTAATCAACATTTCATTATTCCGATCAAATAAGCATTAAATTATCAATAATAAGTTATAATGACTAATAACAAATAATGATTGAATAAAAAACGTGATAATAATTATATTTATTATCTGTGATAATAGTCTATACTCAGAAATCAAATTATTCTTTGTTAAAAAAGCAAAGTTCAGAGCTCCTCACATCCAAATTTACTTTTATTTCTGCGTTTCTACGTATATACCGCAATGATATAATGTTAATTTGTGTCTCCTTGTGATGGATAAATCACCAAGTATTCAAAAAATATAGAAATTTATTTAAGTACGTCATTTAAGGTGGCTCCGTCGATAAAATTAGCAACTCGATTCGTGGTGGTTGAAATTTCGAACAAAATCATATTAAAATAAAGTTCTCATCAGCTCGCACTGCAACATGGCTGTTACGTGGCTGCGGCTGACAAGTGCAAAAATAGCGTGTTTTTAATTTATTTTATCTAAAATAAAATGAATTTTTCAAAAACTGAGAAAACCATATCATTAAATTTTATTTTGTCTAGAAGTTTATACGTTTTTATACTGTTTCGATAAAAACTGTAGCAGTTATATTGTTACAAGTGGACAAAGAATCGAGAAATAAGGGTAAACTTGGAATTTTCTTGCTTCACTTCTATATATTAAAATAAAATTCAGGAAAATCCACATCACTATTTGTATCATGTAGATTACTATGTATTTTTCTTCTTTTAAAAATGCTATAGTTACCGTATAAAATGGTTTTAAAGTTACTCAGTTCAAGGTCGTTGTTGGGAGAAACCTTAAGTATAGTACAAGTTCGGAACATGCCATCCCTACGAGATGCGAACAACGAAGTATCCACTTCAAAAATTACAATGATATGCAAAAATTTCTTAACCTTTAACTGACGTGGTATACGTCTCACAGACGTGATTACTATTGTTATTACAATATCTTTTTAAATACACGACGCGTGGCGCTACCCCTCCCTCTACCTTCCCCTCTTACCATCTTCTTACCGCCAGTCACGGCCTCGAGCGCGTCGAGTGAACACGTTATCACGCAGAAGCAATCGCCGTCTGACAGACGTTAGTACGGTGTTTATGTACAAATCTTTGCACGTCTCTTGGTCGTGACCTCTGTGTTTACGTTGATATGCTCATAGTGTCTAATTGACGTGACCAGGTCCAGGAACGCGGAAAACATGTGCGGTTTGTCCCAGTCGCCTAAAAAGAAGGACAAAGTACTGTTGCTATCATTGCAAAAAGCCAATGTGCCTTACTTGCTGCCTTCAAGTATGCAATGACTGTAAGCTACGACAGTAAAAAAATATCAAATTTGTGCCTTGTCATTATTTTTATTATTAGAGTAAGGATTTTAGTTTTTGTTGTTTTTCAATTATAATTTATAGAAGTAACGATTGTTTGAGTTAATTTTTCGATTTATACAAAAGTTTTTTTTTTATAAAGGCTGAACTAAGTTCCTAAATTCAACTAAGTTAATTTTGTGACTTCATAAATAAATGTTAATAATTATTAAAATAAAGATGGCAGTTTTATTTTTGTTTGTAATTCAATTACCAAAATATATATCCATCTATTTGTGAAACTCATACAGTTGGTATTGTTTGGTAAAATTAATTTAATTTACATTAATATTTTTACGTCTGTGAGACGGTACCTCAGCGTTACAGTTACATTTAGACCACGTCGTCAGCCAAAGGTTAATAAAATGTAACTTAAATTATTATTATTTTTAGTATGTAACTATAATTATTTAAATTATCTAAATTTTAAAGAAGTGCCAGCCGCCGCACGCGGCCCTGTCATCCGAAGGGCTCTTGTCTTGTCTCCGTCAGCACTCCGGCTGTCCTTGAACCGTCTGGAGTGGTGCGCCAAGACGGCAAGAGACCGGACGGTATGACATTAAATGCCTTGGAAGCATGGGATGGCACTAGTGTAAGACGCGACTTGTGTGGACACGCGGCGCCCTCTCATGTTGGCCAGAGTTGTAGAGCTGCGGGTTCGGCAACGGGTGCTGCAGAACTCACCAATCGGCGCACATACGTGGCTATTGGCTACCTGTATGCGCCTTTCGGGGTTGAGACCTTGAGAGCGTGGGGTCCGCAAGCGTGACAACATTGAGCTTGCTATACGCTTGGTAGATGCGTCAGGTGACCAGAAGCTGGTTTTTATTTAGGCCAGCGCCTGATTCAGAGAGGGAATATTGCCAGTATTTTAGGAACTCTCCCTCAGGAAAGTAATTTAAATGATATTTTGTTGTAATATTTTTTATCATTAGGTTTAGATCCTGCTAAGGCTGAGATCCGATTGCACATTAATTACATCTCTAATTACATCTCATGAATGCATGCTAATGTTAAAAATCTCTTTATGTTGATTAATTTTATATTCATACGCCTTTTGGCAGAGTGTAGAGCACATAAATTATCTTTAAGATCAAATGTATTAAATATATCAAATATATCAAACTACTTACATTCATGAATAAATGAATCTTATCTTATCTTATCTTAGTCTTGAGAAGATTTAATTTTTTGGTTTCAGTTTCTTTTGTTAATAATTTCATCGTGTCTGTTGCATATTTTTCGTCACTATAAACATTTTTAGGAGTACGGGACTCATCGTGTTTGGTTTTTATATTTTTCCGAATTTTCGGCAGAGTTACACCTGCCATGGTCACGGGATGACTGATTGGTGAAGCGATGACGACAGGCTAGGAAGCGTATAGCGATCTACCCTCCGTCTCTGTCGTTTATTGTTACTTGCGGCGACACGACTGGATTTTCTTCATCTACCCAACTACACATCACACTGACGGTTTCCGTTCGGAAATCACACGATGTCTTACGAACCTTGCTCTTGTACAACTCAATCACTGGATTCCAAGTACTCGACAGTTTGAAGCCAACTTGAAACTGTCGAGTACTTGGAATCCAGTTGTGAGAAGATGGCTTCAAACTGTCAAATACTTGGAATCCAGTATTTGAGTTGTGCAAGAGCAAGGCTCGTAAAACATCGTGTGATTTCCGAACGGTCACCGTCAGTGTCAACGATATTAAAATATCGTTGGTCAGTGTAGTGTGTATTTTATTTATTTATTTATTTAGGAACACCAACAAGAAATACAATAAACTTACTTAAATGGAATAATCTTAAAATCTATACAGCTATTTGTTTTCTTAATTAAAGGCATCCACATCATGCACCAGTTAAGACAATTATGAAAAATGCTTATACTAATAGGAGCATTTACTACTCGTATATTCTATAAAATATGAAATTAAAACTAGGTTAACAAATTTTGAGCGAATATTTTTTAAAATAACAGGGTAGGTACCTACTTATTTTATGCTTTGTGTTTATTTGTGCGTGTAGTTTTTTTGGCTAAGTATTTACTGACAGAGGACTTGAAGGTGTTGAGCCCGGAGAAAATATCAATATCTGCTTTGGCGTATTTGGAAATAGCATTGTACTGGCGGCAAGATCTCGTTAAAGGAGCGTTGGTACCTAGGTTAGTCTTAGCAAAGGGTATATTAAAAGGAATGTAGTTGGATCTTGGTAGCCTTTTAGGGGTATTAAATGACAGCTTACTTAAGAGATCTGGACAGTCAAGTGCACCGTTGACTAACTTATGTAGAAAAGCTAAGTCGTGGACCTTTCTGCGATCAGCTAAAGGGCACATTCGGTAGTGAGCTAGCCTTGAGAAATAGCTTGGTAGTTTCTTAGCTTTGTGATCGCCGTACGAGAGATGGTAAAGAAATCGACTTTGGTAGCTCTCTAATCGCTTTGCATGCACTTCATAGTAAGGGTTCCAGGCAGTACTACAGTATTCCAACTGAGATCGGACCAGGGCATTAAAAAGTTTAATCATGATAGATGGTTTTTTAGGTATAGGTCGGTGGATGGAGAAAATCCAGTCATCGGTCGCCGTAAGTAACAATAAACGACAGAGACGGAGGGTAGATCGCTACACTTCGTAGCCTGTCGTCATCGCTGCACCAACCAGTCATCTCGCGACCATGGCAGATGTAACCCCTCGGCCATAGCTTCAGGCTTCGAGAGGCGCGCCAAGCAGTTCTTCTTGCGACGGCGGCGCCGGCGGCGGAGAGAACAAATGTATGAAGTTGTATAGGGCCAGCCATGAGTCGTCGCTCGCGCGCCTTGTCCGGCTTCGAGTGACTTGCGCTCTCTCAACGGCGGTGTGCGGGGAGGCGGGGAGCCGCGCCAGTGATCGAGGGCACAGGACGAACCTAGTGACGAGCGCTTTGAGCGAGCGAGCGCGCTATACATCCGATGCGGTGGAAGGCGCCGACGGGTGTCGTGGCAGGGCAAAGCCCGTCGCAGAAACCGCCTGGAAGCGCAGCAAGAAGCGCCGCTAGAAGCCTGAAGCTATGGCCGAGGGGTAATATAAAAAACAAACATGGTTAGTCCCGTACTCCTAATAATACTTTTCATATTCCAGCACAAATAAATATAATCAATAAATCAAATTAATTATTTTCTACATTTTGAAAAGTTGTGAATACCAAACGAAATCAAGTCATGAAATCATGACTACTATCTGACAACAGTAGCTGGAACAAACAGCTTAACGTGTTTTACGAAGCGCGCAATCACCGAATCAGTACACCGAGTTCTCCCAAACATAGGCATAAGCTTCCAGGTGCAAAGGAATTTAACCAAATTCCTTTACCTTCAAAGGCGTTTGAAACACGAAGCTTTACAATTATGACGTCATAGTCAGCTACTTGAATGTGAGAACCGAACAGACGAAGTTGATGACCCATTTTCGCAGTTAGAAGTTGCTTCAGCTCCCGATGCAGCACTTCCGGTTCCGTCTTCTCAAAGATATCAGACAGAAACCTGATACAGCAGAATTGTGTTTAGATACGTTAATATACACTACGTTAAATCCTTTAGTTAACTCATTTTACTGAAAGTAAACATTCCTTTATTTTTTAAAAGAAACAAAACTGCATTCAAAGATCTTCTAAAATTTGCTTGTCTCACCCGGGAACTGAACCAACTAAAAATTTAAAAAAATAAACCCTCGCTATTTTATTATACGAATTGGTAGGATTATTGTTCAGGATAAAATTTGTCTAATAAACTAAATGTTTAATGTTGTATTGTTAATAAAGAACTTTTAATAAATATTTAATTTCATGGGTATCTCGTACAACAGATGAGTTTAAGACCAAATGTTTATTAGACAAATTTTATCCAGAACAATAATGCTACCGATTCTTATGATACAATAGCGAGAGTTTATTTTTTAATTTTTAATTGGTTCGATTCCCGGGTGAGACAAACGAATTTCAGAATATCTTTGAATGCAGTTTTGTTTCTTTTAAAAAATAAAGGAATGTTTCCTTTCAGTAAAATGAGTTAACTAAAGGATTTAAGGTAAATAACATTATATCATTGCAGTATAGAAACGCAGAAATAAAAGTAAATCTGGATGTGAGGAGCTCTGAACCGGGAATCGAACCCGGGACCTCTGTGTTTTTATCGCTGAGAGCGAGAGGTCCCGGGTTCGATTCCCGGTTCAGAGCTCCTCACATCCAGATTTACTTTTATTTCTGCGTTTCTATACTGCAATGATATAATGTTATTTATATCTCCTTGCGATGGATAAATCGCCAAGTGTTCAAACATAGAAATTTATTTCTGTCATAGTTTGGATTTAAGGTAGTTCTCCTCCAGGGCCCTTAAATTTTTTCCACCCTGTTTAATCTACTAGGGTTTTGATTTTGAAAAACGTGAGTTAATAAATTTTCTTCAAAAGAAATAATGAAATTGAAATTAGGTCTTCAAACACACTTTATGTCCCCATTTGGCGAATATGAATCATGTACAGAAATCAACCATATTTTTTTAAATGGATTATAACAAAATCCAGATATTGATTTTGGAAATTTTGACAGGTATTATTGTTTTCTTTTACAAAAATAAACAATTTCTTTCGCCCTGAATCCGCCCCTCTCGCACTGCGCGTTTTTTCTCTTAGCGTGACGGTGACAGAAATAAAATACACAGCTTCCTAAAATAGCAGCTGAAAAACGACCTTTAACATTTTTAATTGTCATTTCATTGTGATACTTAAATCGAATTCGAACTCGAAAGCATTTCTCAATTACAATGTTAACTCGAAGCAGAATAAATAAATGTATTTCGAAGGAAATTCGTATAATTCTATAATTTATGTAAAACTCCATAGTTGACTGAGTCAACGCCGTAGCATGAAAAGTTTGTTTTGTAAATTATACCCCGTACATTTTAGCTTTATAAGAATGACAGGTGTCATCAGTTCATAGATTTCTACGCTTTTAACCCTTAAATGCATGAGATTTTATTTTTGTATGAAATTGAAAACAGTAATAGAAAAATACCAAAAAAATATGAAAAAAATAATTAAAAAAATATTTCTTGATTGAAAGGGGGGTTTTGCAAGTAAAAACAAGGAAACAAAATACAAATTTAATTTGCGATAAAAATTTAATTTTTTAATTTATCTTTTTTTTTATTGGGTACTTCTAAAGCTGAACTCTTTGTGACTTTAATATCAAAAAACTATAAAAATATATATGTAAGCACAATATTTGTTCGATTTTTTTCCAAAAGCTCTCTGTAACGATTTTCTCGCCAAAATGCGGCAAAATACAAAAAAAAACAAAGTAAATAAATGAATGAATTTTAAATTAAAAAAAAAATAAGTTGTTGCCAAACATATTATTAGCCCAAACAATCATATAATTATAAATTTTTACATAAAATTATGTAAATAATAAATAAAAATTCCTTTGTGCCGTTTTCGACCCAAGATGCATTTAAGGGTTAATCCAACGTTGTGGTGTTGAGTTCCAGTGAGTGTAAATTGATGAACTGACGATATCTGTCATTCTAATCAATCTTTAAGAGTACGACATAGCCAAAACAAAAACCAGTTCCGGGCGTGGCTTATTCTATTTTACGATAGCGCGCGGGGGGAAATTCGTCCCGGTCTCTAAGCTCGCGTCTCCATAGCAAAAATACGAATAGAGTGGACGAGGCAGGGTCAAAAGTAATACGTATTTTATTTTATCTAATTTATTAGTGTATTTCGATCATCGTCACACGGCATTGATCCTACTTGCTATCACGTTGGGACGTAAATTTATTATGGTCGGCTAAAAGTGGTTTTTTGAGTGTTTGATTTATCAGTTGACCCTCGGAACATTTCAGACACTCCTTTAGAGATACATAATAATATCGTGACGGTTAATTGTCACCATTACCCATTCTTTAAATATTTTTCGCCCGTTGAGCTGGTTTTACACTTGCGGGAAAATAAATTGGACCAAAAATTTCTTTACAAAAAATTTTTACTAAAGTTGTTATTACAAAAAGTGGAAACTAACAAGTATTCTCAGAAGGAATGCACCACGTCACTATCTATCTCACTGTAGCCTATATCAATTATGCCTCTCTCATTCAACCACGTTTAACTGCGTTACTATCTCATTCAAACTCATTTTAAATAGCGTCACTATTTATCTCACTCTAACGCGTGTTAAATGGCATTTCTAATGAACGTCAAATATTTTTACTGCCCGCCACTCTTTCATTCTAAATTCTAATTATTTAAAAAAATACGCAGCTCCTTTGGTAGTAAAATAGCAATAACTTTTTTATCAAAAGTAATACACAGAAATTGCCAGATCATTTGAAAAACAATATTTGATGAGCCGTTATTTAAGACAATTTGCAAAACTAACATAGGACTTTTTTTTCAGGGTCTGGTATCGAACTAACCTAATTACAAAAAATTGCTCATAAATTGGGTTTTTATTTTTCTTCCTGATGTAACAGCATTTCAAGGTTTATTTTTAACTTTATCAATAGCATGACTATTCAGAGTTGCGCAACAAAAATTTTATTCTTATAATTTAGAACTGGTTAGCTTTAACTCTCAAAAATCTATTCGAATTTATAAAAGTACCATCAACTCGAAGACTATCTACTTTTTGCTGAGGTCATAATTTGATATTCTGGTCAGTCATGAGCTGGCCTACCAGCCTTCCAAGGGAAAGCGTTGACTTTTGGGACACCTGTTTACCCTTGGGATAAATCGCCAAGTGTTTAAAATATAGAAATTTATTTGTATCATAGTTTGAAATGTTCAGGTCCCTTTCGCAAAATGAAAAACAAAACTCTTTTAGGATTATTTTGTTGTCCCTATGTTTGTCTGTTTTTCCGTTTGTCTAGGCAATTTTTCTGGGTAAAATCAATAAATGCTAATATTTACAGCCCTGTAAAATATACATGCTATAACGTTTTATGGCCTTTTGTTGAACTTTTTCATACAAATTTTCTCATTATGAAAATATAGAGATCAACACTTGACATAATATTTTGCATTTGAAAGAAAGCACAGAAAGGAACTGTAGAACAAATAATGTAAAAAATATAAAACCATATCTTTCTATTCTAAAAGGATTAATAATTTACTGTTTGTTCAATGTGGCGATAGCTTTGTTTTTTTTTTTTTTTCTTTGTTACAAAGATAACAAATATTTTCATACAAGGTTTTCCTTAAGGGCTATTTCTCCGAATTTGTAACAAAATATTAAGAAATAATTATAACGGTAAAGTACAACTTTTAGCTAAGACAATTTATTGTTAAAAGTTTGCTATATGCATTAACATATTTTAATGATATTATGGTATCTTCAAAATAATTGGGTTTTCCATAAGTGTGATATCAGATTATTTAAGAAATTTACGGCTGGTATCACGACGACGGATAAGCCAATTATTTTATTACTATTGTAATATAATTAAAAATATGTTAATGCATACAGCAGACTTTTAACTATAAGTTTTCTTAACTAAAAGTTGTATTTTTACTTATTGAAAATGTATTTCTCATCAAGAAGTGCAAGATGACAAGATATTCAAAATAAGTTAATTGAATTTGTGAAATGGTTTCAGGTCAAAACAGTTTTCCATGAAACGGTAATTGTTTATACTTAGCAAAGTGTGTAAACTTAGTCATCTTAACATGAACGACGCCTGTATTTCTCTCTTTTTTATTTCCAGTATAGATAAAAATATACAAACTTGTTAAACTTTGCGTAAAAACGACGCAATATTGACGATATCCTGACAGCTATTATGATGGTGTTTTATCAAATTTTGCTTTTTGGGCTGTATAGAGACGTAGTTAGATGTCACTCGAATATACTCATGAAAAAAGATATGAAGAAAATAAGCTGTAGACTTCAAATTCGGTTTATACCTATTGTATGAATTTTAAGAAAAAAACAGGGGTAAATGGACCTCTTAAGGAAAACCTTGTATTAAACTATTTGTTATCTTAGTAAAAAATAATTCAAGGAAAAAAATAAACAAAAGCGGGTTACTTTTATGTTAAGTGATTTCAGCAATAAAAACACAAGCTCGGTACATTAAGGGGAACGAAAATACAAACAGAAATAAAATGTTATCGCCACATTGAACAGTAGATAATTAATCCCTTTAGAATAGAACAACATGGTTTTCATATTCTTTACATTATTTGTTCAACAATTCCTTTCTGTGTTGACTTTTAAATGCAAAATATTATCTCAAGTGTTCATCCCTACATTTTCATAGTGAGAAAATTTGTATGAAAAACGTAAAAAAAAAAACGTAAAAACCTAAAACGTAATATAAATAAAAATGTCAAAAGTATGTTTTTACAGCTCTATAGAGGGCCGTTAATATTGGTATTTATTAATTTTACCCAGAAAAAATTGTCTCGACAAACGGACAGACAGACAAACATAGGGATAACAAATTAATACTAAAAGAGTTTCATTGTTTTCATTTTGCGTAACAGAACCTGAACATGTACCGACAGGATTATCTACGATCTAATAATTTAGCCATGCACTGTAAATATTTCAAAATAAATTTCTATATTTTAAATGCTTGGCGATTTATCCCAAGTAAGTGTACCTATATAATTTGCAAAAAACTTCACTTATTGGACCTGACATGGTGAGCCAATACTAGAGGGTAATTTCACGAAAAGGTCATTGACCTTTGTTACAGATCTCAGTAAGTATAAGTAAATTAATTTGGGTTTCAATAACGATCACAAAATTATTCTTTTAGAGTAACATATATTATTTTCCCGCATAAAAGTATGAATTCAATCCAAATTCATTCAGTTTTGTTGTTATGACTATGGCACGATGTAGCTAAATCACTCATACGCATATTTTGTTGAGTTTTTAACGGCAGGAATATGATGCTCCTCGAAATATTACTTTATAAAATTAATTTCAATGTGTTTTGAAGTAGTTTTGGGAGATATTTATAGCTTGCAAAAAAGGGCACAGGTTCCACGTCTTACGGGCGCCAACGCTAGGCGTAGACTGACAATATCTTGCTGCCGCTGACTGCATCAGTGGATTTACGTATTTTTGGAAAAAGGGGGTGCTTTATTTGACCCGAATAATGTGGTATTTGGAAAATGAATAGATATCATTCACACTAATTTTATTTAAAAAAAAACCAACAAAATCGCGAAAGCGATACCTGAAACAAAATCGATAAGAAGTGTGCAATAGAGGGTTACAAAAAAATTCATTGACAGTACAAATATGAATCGATTAACGTGGTTTGTGGAAAATTAATACCTTAAAGTTCAACCAAAAACATGTATTTTTTTTATGGCTATACGTAACCTAATTATTGCAACAAAATCATCCGAAAGCTGACATTTTATTTCTATTTGTATTTTCGTTCCCCTTAATGTACCGAGCTTGTGTTTTTATTGCTGAAATCACTTAACATAAAAGTAACCCGCTTTTGGGTAATTATAAAAAATAAAAACGCTCGTCCTTCAATGAGAAGTAAATGCATTTCATAAAAATAACTTATTAGTTATATTTATTTTAAAGCTACGGCATAGATACAATTCATGTATTAATCAGTGCATAAGAAATCGGAAGAACAAAAACAAAAACAAAACAAACAAACAAAAATCTTTATTTATCATTCAAAGCGGTTTAACATAGCTGGGTTGGAGACTCCTTTTAAGTACGTAAATCCTTTTAAGTACGGAAGCAAGTCAAAAGTAAAAACAGTTAAGGAGCCGGCAATTGTGGATGGATATACCACCATCAGTCGGTCCCAGGCATGGTGGGTCACCTGGTTGTGCTGGTTTGAGAGCTCTAACCTCTAACTCTTCACCGATTCAGAAAAGAAAAATAATTTTAAGCACACAAAAGGGTAACTTAATTTTAAACGAAAAAAAGAAAATTATAGTTTAAACAATAAATAAAAATTAAACAAGCATCCACTATAGCCGGATCAAAGCTCGTCACTTAAGGGTCAATTCATGAAGATGTAATTATGGTAACTTCAAAATAATTGGATTTTCCTTAAGCGTGATATTGGTTATTTTAGGAATTAACGGCTGGTATCACGACTATGGTAAAGCCAATTGTTTTATGGCTATTGTAATATCATTAATAATATGTTTTCAATGCAAGTGCTCGTAAAGGCCCACTTTATATGCATCAAAACAGAACAGAATGTCGATGACCTAGGGCTTTATTTTTTTATTTTTTATTTGCTTACAATGGTTGGCTAACCTGCAGCCTTTCCTGTGTACCATCAATGTTATACTTTTTTTCCACTGTTTAACGGCTCTGGATACAGTCCTTTTGAGCCAATCATAATTTAAAGTTCATAAGATTATATTTGTTTTATGTCCTCACACTATGCATTGAAAAACGTAGTATGATACACGGGCGTAAGAGCAATAAATTACTCGGTTACGTTTAAAACACTCGCTACGCTCGTGTTTTAAATCATCTTCGTAATTTATTCCTTGTCGCCCTAGTAGCATAAACTACTATTATGCATATAGAAAACTTTTAACAATAAGTTTTCTTAGCTAAATGTTGCGTTTTGGCCGTTATAATTATTTCTTAATCAAATCAAACCCTTTAGCAACTTCCGGTTTAGAGCAAAAAAAAATCTTCTCCTTACAATCATTATAAAATAATAAGTATTTTGTATCCCCTGAAGATGGATTGATTTCCGAAACCGGTTGGGAAGTGTGCAACAAATATATTTTATGAAACAAATAGTACAGGTGTTTGTGTTGAACATCAAGATGATTTCTATGTTTCATCAAGTGCCGACAATCGTAAGTATATATAAAAAAAAAACTTTAATAAAAAATACACATAGAAAAATACATTCTACTTCGTAATCGAGTAATAGAACCACGCTACCAATACATGTCTTCAACCAAATTCGTTGTCAGACTCTTAAAAAGCCGTGAGCCGTTATTCGAAATTACTCTGTGCGGCAATAAACCAGCGTTTAACGGCTGTTTTATTATTTACTTAGTACCCACTATATTTTTGCTATGGCTGTGCTGTGTACTATAATGGGTTTTTATGTATACTATGAGTTTTGGAGATAATCAGTTTTTAGAGTTTCGTCGAAAATAGAAACCTTTGTATAGATACATAGATACACTAATTTTGCTGGCGGCGTTTAATTATCAAAAATTTCGGTTTGGCGGTTATTTTATCAACACCCCTTATAGCCTATTATGTTGCCTAGAGTCACTATGACGATAATAAAGAAAAGCGCATCCAAATCCGTTGAGAGATTCTCGAGTTTAAACTGAACAGACAGGTAGACAGACAAATTTGTAAAAATTGAAGTTGTTACCTTATTCTCAGACCCAGTGAACGAAAAAAACATGAAAGTCTAATTTGCGCTGAATAATGGTGATAAATTGAAAAACGGCCAAGGGCGAGTCAGACTCGCGTACCTAGGGTTCCGTATTGTGGATGACACATTTAATTTTGTGATATTTTTTTCGTGAATTTCTCAACCATTTTATTTTTTCTGTAATTTTTACGTAAACCATATTGCCATTTTTTTGGGGGGGACACCAGTTTTTATGGTTTTTCAAGAATTTCTCGAAAGAGATACAAATAAATATAGACAAATTATATATTTTTACAATTAGCTTTTTAATACCTACAATTTGACACCCATATTGTATTGTTATAAAATATTTTTTTATTTATTTCACTTCTTTTTTTATATTTCTCATTTATGCTCAACTTTTTTTAATTGCTATAATTTTCCTGTAATCCCGTGTTTCGCCTCTAAACGAGGCATCCTCGGGGTGTGTAGTTCGTCCGACCGCTTGACAGCAAAAAATAAAGGATGCCTCGTTTAGAGGCGAAACACGTGTCGATAAGTTTTCTTGCTTGTTATTTAAGATTGCTTTATTTTGTGCTCGCACTGCTTGCTTTGCTTGTGCATGTTTTATGCGGGAGGGCGGGCGGTACTTGAGTCTGCATTTTGAATAGCATGGTAAGCGTGTTTAGCGGAAAATTGCAAATTATTAATATATCCACAAATTCATGATGGACTTCCGCAAAGTAACGCCTTTTTCAATAAATTTTAAATACATGTAGTTTGATGGATAGAAGTTGGAAAATAATCTAAAATTACTCCTACAACGCGGACGAAGTTACAGGCGAAATACTAGTAAACTGATTAAGATCTCTCTACGTCAAGGAATATCCTTAGACCTAGATCAGCGAAGACTTATTGAGTTAATTATGTAGTTAAGGACAGACATCAAGAGCAAACCTCCATACAAACGCAAACACAAAATTACGAGGTGGCTATAGAATGTTTTTTTTTTATGTTTTAGGCCGATTCCATTGACAATTGTATCGATTCGGCGTAACACGACTTAACTTATTTGACAGAACTAAACTTAATTTGAGCCTTCTGTCTTTTTCTTTCCGTATCGGATAAGACAAAGACAGAACGCTTAAAATAAGGTTAGTCCTGTCAAATTAGTTAAGTTGTATTTAGCCGAATCGACACCATTGTCTAGCTAGACCTATACCAAATTAGAACAAAAAATTTAACGTTTTAATCTTATCTTAACAACAATCCCGGAAATTTAACGGTTTTTAGCAAAAGTGTAAATAAAAAAATAACACTAATTTGGCATTAAAAATGTTTAAAATGTTGTTTCTTCGGACCCTTTCTGCGACGAAATCGGTGCGATTGTGTTGCCTTCGCATGAAACTTGTGCACGTTATAGCAAAATGAAATAGCTTTACTTATGTTCACGCCCATAATTGAGTTGCTGCGGTCATGACGTCCGTCCTTAAGAACGTGTGACAGCCACTTAATAATTGTCGGGCCTTTGGCCAGGCAAAGGCGTTTAATTAAATATGGAATACGGGGTTTTGCACGTCGTTCATTCCACAAATAACTAGACGGGTAGTTGATTTCGAGGGTAGACTGTGAATATACGAAATAATTATGAGCTAAAAACAAAAGTTTTGATTATACGCTATACATATTCCAGAAACTAGCTATGGGTATTGTAGGTAGGAAATTCTCGTATGGAGATTTTTTTCCAGGAACGATTATGCACATTACAACGGATCGGTACCAGACCACCTCAAAGTACAGCATTGAAATATGAGCTTTAAATCGTGTTTCGAACATGATATTTTTGTACTAGCACGGCGGGTGGAAGGCGTGCCGTCGGCGCGTGGCTCGCGCGCTTCAAAATGTCACGTACAGTACACGGCTTAAAGCTTATATTTCGATGCATACTTTGAGATGTTCTGGTGCCGAGGCGTTGTAATTTGCGATGGTCTTAATTGTCACTGTCTGATAAGTAATTTTGGCGCGGATGAAAATTCGTCAGGTTTTGTTCGACGTCCATGAATAAATAAAGTAATTTATTCAATATCTCTTTAAAGTCTTTAAACTACCTATGTGGCCGAGTGGTATCTACCTTGTGGTCGTAGGTTTAATCCCCGCGGTGCAGATTAATTTGTGTTGTGTCTGCGTGCTACGGAAGGAATGTCACGTTTGGCACGTAATAATCGTCTGTGAAAAGCGGGTGTACCAAGTGTGATCATTTCACATTTTTCATTTTTCATTTCACAGTTCACACTTGGGAATACCTCTGACTGTTTTTTTTATTACTTTCTAAAGAGCAAATGTAGTTGGATACGTTAATCCTCCATTAATTTAAAGTGAACATTATTTTGAACAGAAAAATTACATTAACCTCCATAGATCTTTTTACATACATGGCCGAGTAGCACTCAACACTAAAATGAAAGATAAATTAATTTTCAGGCGAACAAAAGCGATGAAAGTTACCTTTTACGTACAGGTTTTTAAGTATTTTATATTTTTTTAACAAAAAGCAATTCGATTTTCTCCTGGAATGCGTATGATACAGCTTTTATTTTTATAGCTATTTTAAGGTTCCGTATCTTCATCATGGAAAACGGTACCCTTATAGCATGACTATTGTATTGTCTGTCCTAAAGCTTTTTTTTCTCAGAATTGCCTTGAGGCATGATGTAGACTTTAATTTTGAATACTACTCAAATAAAATCTATAGCCTCATACTGAAGTAAACATTTGAGTTTCTTGTTAAAGACAAGAAAAAAACGGTATTTCAAAGTGTATTTTCAATTTCATACTGACGGCTGACGACCTCAAAGATCAGGTAATTTTATCGCTAATGAAACTCAAAATATAAACTTACCTGCGACACTCTTTTGCCAAAATCATCGCACTAGCAGGCCGCGCCTGGTACTAGACCTCCTCTGGTGGAAGAGAGGTCTTTTGGCACAAGTGAAGGTACAAAAATCCGAAAATCATTAATTTCCAATTCAATGTGGAACATAATAATGGGTTTCTCAAAACCTACTTCATTTTTATTTTTTTATAAAACACTCATTGCATTTGAATTTTGGGAATGTTTTCTTTTCATTGTAAAATATAGACACGGAAGTTACGTGTGGAACATGACATCCGATAAATGCCCGCCATTGCTTTGTTTGGCAGCGTTCACTCATTTTACGAAATTTCACAACATTTAGGATGAATTTTTTGGATTTTATCTGTGCCCTTTTCCCTACGGGAACCCTCAAAGAAAATGTTCAGAGGAGTCAGATCACTCGATCTTTACGGTCAACTAACTTCTCCCTACCGCGAGATAGCTCGTCCTGGACTAACTACCTTAAATATAAATAAATAGTGAATTTTCAAAATTTTTAATGCGCGTTAATTTTTAAACATCAAACTTTTTTCTTTCGTTAATTTTGCACGTAATAAGTTTATTTTGTAATGTTTTGCCCATATTATTCAAGTATTATTTTAAATAATGGTATATAACCCAAAGAGCAAGAGATCACTCGCATCTGACCGTTTTTTTTTTTTTTGTGACATCAGTGTTTTAATTTATTGGTGTCATCGGCACATCGCAGAATCATGATCTGTTAAAACTATATTTCTGTTAAATTTCTGTATATTGTAATTTCTGTTAAAACTACGTGGGTCGCCTCCCTCCGCTCCGCTTCGTTTGGCTCCCCAAATTTATGTACATGTAAACCTAAGACGCTCGCTTCGCTCGTCGTCGCAATTGTTTTTGGATTTTGGTGAAAGATTTTCGACTTCATACTTCAAGACTGCCCAATTCTACGATCTGCTCACGACATTATAATTTTCCCGCTTCGTAGACCAGCTACGCCGTAGTTAGGACACATATTTTTTGTGTTTTATAATTTGTTTATTGTTAAAAAGATACAAAAATTTTGAGCTGGTAACACCACTAAAACCAGGTCCTGTAAGATACGGTGTTACTACAAAACGGTGTTTAACTTTAGACAGTGTTTAAATCTGTTGCTGTCACTTTTTTACGATATGAAAGAAAAGCCGACAACAACAGATTTAAACACTGTCTAAAGTTAAACACCGTTTTGTAGTAACACAGATAGTGTTTAATCGCGCGTGAAGCCACTAGTTGAATGACAAGGGCAAGGAGCGTGACGTACTGTTTAATCGCAAAAACATCGTGTCACTCTCCTCGCCCTTGTGATTAAACTAAAGAAGAGCCACTGAGTGATGGCACTTATGACAGCTGCATTTAGTGATGAGGTACATTTCAAATTTCGGTTAAAAATAAAAATCAAGTGTGAGTTTACTCAACATTAGACACGTCATTCAACATTCAACATAATGATACAAAAGGAAAATGTGCCAAAACCAGTGGCGTAGCTATCGGAGGGCTATGCGGTGTAGTGCCCCGGGGCCCCCAAGAGATGTTTAAATATCTAAATCGAAAAAAGTATTTTAATATCATTTATTTTCGTTTAGTTTAACTTCGTCATTGTTTTGTTTTTAATTAAATATTATTGCGTAGCTTGGCGACCTCAAACACGAACTATAAAAAATGAGAAACTTTTTTAAAAAAAATTATTTGTTTCTATACGAATTCTATTGCACAATAAAGCAACATTCAAATCGAAAAATAATAACCGAAACAAGTAGTACATCACTATCAACAATGAAGTATTAAATTTTTTAGTTCACACTTGCTTATAAATTAATACGATACTTTGTAGGCATTTAAACGTCATAGGCGCCATCACTCAGTGGCTCTACTGTAAGTCGCATCGCGCGCGATTAAACACTGTGCTACGGCTGCAGGACGGTTTGACGGTGGTGGTGCTGTTTTAAGTACACATAATATTTTTCCTTTTATTTACTGAATATAATTAAGAATTGTATAATAATTTTAATAGTTATAATAACCGCCTCTGTGGCCGAGTGGTAAAGCTCTCGGCTGCTAAACCAGAGATCGTGGGTTCAATTCCCGTGGTGCACATTTATTTGTGTTTGTCTGCGTGCTTTGAAAGGCACATTAAGGGGCGTTTCTCCGGATTTGTAATAAAATATTAAAAAATAATTATAACGGCCAAAATACAACTTTTAGATAAGACAACTGTTTGCAATAGTTTGCTATGTGCATAATTTTTTTTTTAATGATATTACAATAGCTATAAAACAATTGGCTTTTCCATAGTCGTGATACCAGCCGTAAATTCCTAAAATAATTTGAAATCACGCTTATGGAAAATCCAATTATTTTGGAGCTATCGTTATATAATTAAAAATATGTTTATGCATATAACAAACTATTGTTAAAGGTTGTCTTATTTAAAAGTTGTATATTGTTAATAATAAATATTTCTTAATATTTGTTACAAACCCGGCGATAGGACTCGCTAACTATCACATTTGAAACTATACAATCATCGGTGAAAAGCGGGTGTACACAATGTGGACTGTGACTTGTATATCACAGTTCATATTTCTGGACACCTCTGGCACCCCCTCGAGGATTCATGTCGTGACGTTTTTTTTCATGTTGTTTTTTTCCCCTTGACTTTGACTTCTATTAAAAGATCGTGTCTAAGTAGGTGCCCCAACATCGTCTCTCTTCTTTTTTAATGACGTTTACACCAAGAAGAGCTAGGGTTTAAAATAATTGACGAGGCTAATTAAATAATTGTTTTTTTTTTTAATGTTTTTCTTTATTTTCAAAAATCTTAACCTAGTTACAAAAATGCACCATCAACAAAAACCCATAGGGTTAATCAGTGATTGCGGAGTTCGGTACTTATATTAAATTATAGTAGCAATAGGTAAGCATCTCAAAACCATAGCTGGATGGTGACCGCGGTCGGTACGCACACACAACACGCTTCTAAAGAGCTAGATTTATTTCTGCACAAATTAAAAGTTGTACAATAATACAACAGATTTTACAAATGAAAAATTGTAAGTAAAAGTAAGTAGAAATGTAATGAGATAGAAATTTCTACGAATTTCCAAAAAAAATACTTCTGAGAAGCTTTTTGTTTAAAAAGCGGAAGCGACACGCTTCACTTGGCCCCTTAAGTTGAACATTCAAGTTTTTCGTGACATTATTAATCTTTCTGGATTACCGCCAGTTGCAAAGTATCAGCCATTATTCCGTTTCCGACTTCTGTAGTTTTTGCGGAAGTCCCTGCTAAGACTGATTAAGGCGCTTTTTCCCATCGTCATCCGAAAACGAATCTATTGATAAAGTTATTTATCTTAAACGGTATGTATAAGAATTGTGAAACAAATGCAAATTGTTAAACTGTAAGAAATAACTTTAGGAAATTATACACTCGTAGATTCCACATAAATCCTAGTTCAAGGGTTCCTTCGGTACTGGGTTCAATGAGATGACGCCTGTATCTCACAACGATTATTTAGATGTATGTAAATGAGTAAATAGATGTATTAATTAATATATTCTTGTATATTTGTTTATGTAAGTATATGGTAACTATTAAAATTAAGTTTAATTTGGTAGGTTATTTGTATTTACACTTTATTGATTTTCATTTAATTTACTCTATCTATTACGTCTATCCCCCTTTTTTACTTTTCTAGTGACAATTTTTTCACCACCCAAAGGTTGGCTGGAAGAAATCGCTATAAGTGATAGGTCCGCCTTTGTACAAAATTATGTTTTCAATGCATGTGCTCGTTAAGGCCCACTTTTTATGCGTAAAAACCGAACAGAAAGTCGATTATTTTGCCCTAGGGCTAAAATATTATTTTTTTTAAATTTATTTACAATGGTTGGCTAACCTGCAGCCTTTCCTGTGTACCATAGACGTTTTACTTTTTTTTCACCGTTTAACGGCTCTGGATACAGTCCTTTTGAGCCAATTATAATTTAAAGTTCACAAGATTATATTTGTTTTCATTTCCTCACACTATGCATTAAAAAATGTAGTATGATACACGGGCGTAAGAGCAATAAATTACTCGGTTACGTTTAAAACACTCGCTACGCTCGTGTTTTAAATCGTCCTCGTTATTTATTCCTTTGCGCCCTAGTAGCATAAACTACTATTTCAATACTCTGTTTTCTTTTATATGTCCTTTGTGTATAATAAAGTGTCAATTCACGATTTATTCGAGACTAAACGCCGCCCCGCGGCTGAATCGCAACTCACCTAGTACAAGCGGTTAGTACCTGGGTACATACATTAGATAAGAAACAGCATGAAAATATTGTCTAAAGTCAGGCTGTTTTTTAATTAAAAATGGTTATTTCTTTGAAACCATTGGTTCTTAGAGCACTCATATACAAGGAAAGTGTAGCTCATATAAAATTATTGTTGGAATTTTTTCTGTGCATCGCGTCCATGTGAAAAACATAATTTTCTCCTATTTTGCGCTATCCGGAGATCCAGCGTCGTAATGCAGTACGCGCTGATATGAACTTTATTTCAATATAGTTTCTGTCGATATTTGTACCGACACAGGTCGAATCAAGGTCGTTGACGGCTACCTGCGTACGTAAAAAAAAACAATAAGGATCTCAGTGCAATTTTTTAATTCATGCTTTATTTTACCCATCCATCCATCCATCATCCATCAGCCTAGTTCGTCCACTGCTGGACATAAGCCTTTCCAGGACTTTGCCACTCCCGGCGGTCATCCTGGAAGAATTGGCCATACTCACACACACTGGGTTGGTGAGCGCGGTGCTGGAACCCCCGCACCAGTGACGCCGCTGCCCGTCACCAGTCTGTTCCATATAAGGCCCGGCTATTAGGGATGGATATACCGCTATTAATCGGTCCCAGGCATGGTAGGCCTCCTGGTTTTTTGCCTGTGAGCTGTCCTCTTACTCTACCCCGAATTACTTCGAGTGGGTCTCCAAGTAAGATGGTGGTATCTCCACAGTCGAGCCCGACATCAGCTCTACCACCTTATTTTTGAGTAAACAGAAACAAATTAGAAACAGTAGACGTGCTTTAATTTGTTGAGACTCTAAAAATAGCTTGCGCTCTTTCTAAAGAAACGTGGAAATATAGCATCACCTTCCTTTGACACATGAGATCTCAATCAGTGGTTGCTAGCTTTAATATGCACGAGAGTTTCCGTGCTAAGACATGAAGTACACCGTCGGATTTGCAGGATAAAAACGACTACTTCAAAAATTTAAAATATAAAGTAATTTTCAAAAAGAAAAATGCCAATGAAAGTTAATTTTTTCAATTATTTTTACTAGTTATAACAAGTTTTCTTGAATTTAAAAAACCTATTAAGTACCATGGACGAAATACTAATATTGTTCGTCGTATTGTTCGTCTATGTAAGTACTAAACTATTTTTTTTACTGGATTACTTACGTATGATTCTTGTTGACTACATGCCAACTGTTTCACTGATACAATTTCGGCATTTTCAAGACGAGTGTCTTTCCCGCGCCGACGAATTTCATATTTCACTTTTCTTTGCCAATTTTTAAATACCAAATACACAGTAAAAATTAGCAAACTAATCAAATACTTTTAAGAGATATGTGCTTTGGCTTGTTATTTCATCTTACATTCACGTACGTAAAAAACGTGCGAGTGAGAGGCGTGATAATGCGTTACACGATTAATCTATTGAACAATCTTAGGACTGTCTTTGGTTGTTCTTATGATTTCAGGAGAAAAATCCCAAAAATCGAAAAGAAGCACAAATATTGGCATAAAATATAGTCTGTGAACCTTAAATTATGTTATTTATTGTAGCGCTTCTAAGACATTTCTGTACACATACATGCATCAAAATAGGTGACTTCAATACGCTTGTAACTTTTGTATATATTTGATTTTGGTTCAAGTCATGGATAACGGGGCATATACTGAATTGTTTAACATTTCTAAAGGAGTTAGACAAGGATGTGTAGCGTCACCGTGGCTATTTAATCTATTTGTGGACAGTTGTTTAAATTATTTAAACGAGCGTGAATATGGACTGAAGTTAGGGGAGTTACTTATCAAATGCCTTTTATTCGCCGATGACGAATCCTTGCTTCATCGACGGATGAGCTGCAAGAGATGGTAACAATTTTATGGATGATGCCTTTGGAAAGAAAGAAAATGAAAATAAATGTAGGAAAAATCAAAGGTTATGGTGATAGAGAGGGATTAGGCGGTAACTGAATGCAAGATTAAGATTGGAGACAAGGAAATCTGGGTTGTCTATTTACGCGCGATTACAAATATCGTCGGAGCCCCAAGAAGTGCGGGAGGTTGTGAAACTTAATTAGTCAGATCTCGAAATCTCTCGGATAGATTTAAACAGTAGGCTACAAGACTAGCAAGCCAAAGTATAAACATAGCTTTAAGAATAAATGGCTGTTTCACCTACGTATTTGTGTCAAAGAGCAGAGCAGAAATAGCGAAACGTGGTTTGAATGAGGTGTTATTTTCGTAATAGAACGCATTGCTACATTGACATTGTAATTACGCTCGGAATAATATGAATAAGCACTGGTTTTTGTTGACACTATTTTTTAACCTTTTTAACTAGTTTGTTTATTTTTTATGACAGGGAAATACTAGCTCAATATGATATTACCTTAAGTCCAAGGTTTTGGGTTTAACTAAATAAAGTTTGTTATCGGAAAAAATTATGCACAAATCTCTTTATAATTTTTTCACAATTGCCAAAATCGCCTTTTCTGGACGGCTATTCTGGCACGTGCAAAAATCTCCTAAGGCAGATTTTGCGTGATTTTAAAAGCGATTTTCAAATTATTATATTTTTTTTATTGAAAACCTATGGTGAGCACTAGGCTCCTAAGATTCCAAAGTTTTTATTTGATCGAGTATTTAGTTATTCCACTTTACATCGCATGGCATTTACCACACTGTAAACAACAGTTGACAGACTAATATCGCAAGAGGAAAAATCGGGTGGGGCTGTGTGTATAAGGTTAGTTTTAACGTGGAACATCTATGTCAGCGCGTGCCTTTGCAGTTGTGAGACGCTCCTAAAACCGCCTCGCTTGCTCGGCGCCAGACATTGGGGTACACATGTGAGGCCCATAACCCGCTCTTTTGGGTACTTTCTAAAGCCTACTCCTCTTTTATGGCCAAACCAAAAATATTGAAAAAATGTATTATGGATTATCAACTCTAGGACAACATATGCAACATTTTTCTTTTTCGTACCACCAAAACTCCTATATGAAAAATTGTTTCAACTGAATGGTGTTTTTTGGCTTGAATTTCCTACTGCTCCTAAGCGGCTTAGGTGATTGAGTTCATTTATGCTTTGATAAATAGATAAACTTGATAGCTATAAATATAACATAGAATTATTCAATCGAACAATGACGCCCATGTGAAAAGTATTATTTTCTCCTATTTTGCCCTTTCAAGGACGCAGCGAGCGTCGTAACAGCCACCACGCATTGTGTACTGATTTGAACGTTATTTCAATGTTGTTTCCGTCGATATTCATACAGACAAACATCGAGCTGCTAATTTGGCGACAATGGTATGGAGGCGACATAGCCGAATTATCCTCGAATTTTCTATGAAATTGAAGTTAAATCCAATATAACTATTGATATAATTAATTATATTGTATCAGGCGTATTATAAGAGTCACAAATTCTATCTAACGTGACCACTTTCGTCTTAATCTGCACATATAATAACGATTAATAAGCAAATAAATCCTTGTAAACGTAAATTTTTACCTCAAACTGCGCAATGTGTTACGCGGCACTGGCGCTGTCTAGCGGCACGAATCAAGCGCATTAGAGTAAGCCATCAGAGTAGCCCCTTTGCTCTACTCAATGATATATAAATGAATTGGCATATATTACATAATATTAAGGTATGTTAATTCAAAAAGCATTTCGGATTTAGGTTTATGTAGTAAGCCGTATTTTGGACGTTTTGGTCTAAAAAACCTTATGATGATGAATATTTTAACGAAAAGGCTGCAACTTCCATTTGCCCTCGTGTAACGTCACTTGAGTAATGGCTGTTTAGAAATGTGTCCTTTACTATCAAGATAAATTTATAATAATTTGCTTCTGACTAATTTGACAGTTAGATGACAGATGAGTAGACATACAGAGACAGACCACTTTTTTTATAAGCAATCACAATCACAATCAGTATAATGTCTTAAATTCTCAAGTGACAAGGTTATCAGACAAATTTTTAAATATCATAAAAACATAATGGTTAATTTATATACCAAAATAATGAAAACTATGTCCAAAAATGGCGTATATTCTCTAAAAAAAATTAAAAATAAAATATTTTAAATATTAAGCTATGGGCATGCGCATAGCACGTAGTAACAGAGCTACAGCCCTCGCCGCGCCGCATCGAGGCGACATGTTTTTGTTGCATGCGGTTTTAGCAAGTGACCCCCTCCCTGCTACCGAACTGAAAGACATCTCACGTCAAAATACTGTACAGATGGATCCAACTTGGATTGATGGATTTGCTTACTGATTAAGGCGAATGGATACGCCAACTGCAATTTGGACCTGTCTTTGAAGGCCTACTCCTCCCACACGGTTGGTTCAAAAACTTTCATAAAAATATATGATAGGCATTATAGAGTCAAAAAAAAATTTTAAGTTTCATAAACTGTTTTTCTATTGTAAGTTTTGAAAAAAAAAATCTAAAGTCATCGAAAGTTTCACATGATTAACACAAGAATTCTCTTACTCCTTCCAAACGCCTACAGCGATTTTAATTATTATTTCACCAATTTATAGGAAATTTTTAGATCAAAAAAATTTAAGTTCAGCATTTTTTTTCCGTTTATGGCGTCCATGTGAAAAGTATTATTTTCTCCTATTTTGCGCTAGCCGGAGACGCAGTGGTTGTCGTAACAGCCACTTTTCACGGCACGCTGAATTCAATTATTTTAATGTCGTTTCCGTTGATATTTGTACCGACACACATCGAGTTGCTTATTTAGCGTGGTCATACATACGCCTTAAGGCTTCTACCAACGCCAACGACCTTGAACTAAGTAACTTTGTAACCATTTTATACGGTAACTATAGTATTTTTCAACAGAAGAAAAATACATAATAATCTGCATGAAACAAATAGTGATGTGGTTTTTCCTGAATTTCATTATAATATACAGAAGTGAAGCAAGAAAATTCTACGTTTACCCTTATTTCTCGATTTTTGTTCACTTGTAACTATATAACTGCTGCAGTGTTTATCGAAACAGTATGAAAATTTATAAATTTCTAGACAAAATAATATAAAATGATTTGATTTTCTCAGTTATTTGAAATTAATTTTATTTTAGATAAAATAAATTTAAGAACCCATTATTTTCTCACTTGTCAGCCTCAGCGACTAACGTAACAGCCATGTTGCAGTGCGAGCTGATAAGGACTTTATTTTAATATGGTTTAGTTCGAAATTTCAACAACCACGAATCGAGTTGGTTATTATTCCGACGGAGCCACCTTAAGTAAAAATTTATCAAGTCCACCCTGAGGCCTTATTGTCCTCTTCATTAAATTTACATTTGAAAATCTAGCCAATCACGAGTCATTTGAATGATGTCGAACTTAGACATTAAGGGGGTAAATCACGTTCGTAAGTTACATACTGCAGTTAGACCGACGGACCACCAAAGTTTCGCCTTAGAGCGATTGTCCACGGTCGGTCATATAGCGGATGGAATTCCGGACCATGGACGAACGCTCTTAGAGTGTCCGTTTTCTGGTGGCTCAGTAAAAAAAACACAACAAAATTACAGCCTAGTATATTTAAAGCTCGAACGTTTTAGTACAGCGTGCTCTGGTTTTGTCATTTAAATAACAAAGGCTTGGCTGGGCCTTTGACGTGAGCATATAGGCCACATCCTGTGAGTTTGAATGTGACTTATTGCTTGGCTTAGAAGTAATTAAACCTATCTAAGTTTCTCCTCTAAAACAAACATGCTGCTTCTACTAAGCACATGTTTTTCTTTATTTATATACTGAACAACTTTTGTTTTAGTCAGAGATACAACCGTAAATTATTACAGAGGATGCTTTTTATGTCGCCTCTTTAGTCAACTACAGAGGATGTAATCAAGGGCGGCCATAGATGTCATAATAATATGTAAGGGATGGCAGCGCATTCGCTTACGAGGCTACAAGGTCATTTCAACATTTTGAGGGTTCCGTAGAGAAGGGCAAATCGGAGCCTTATTAATGTCACTTCGCTGTCCGTCTGCCTATCTGTCTGTCCGTATATCACGAGTCTCTAGCTCTTAGACGGAATGAGATAGAAACCTGAAATTTTTATAAATTGTGTAAAATGTTGACTCAAAATCGAATTTTGAATTTAAAATGTAATTAAATAATTTTTCAGGGGAGCTTCATACATGAAAATGGAGCCGAAATATTTTTTTTTTCTTGCCCTAGCATGTGGGATGTCATTGTCTAGAGCTCATTAAGTGGAGTATAAATGTATATATATTTTTTAATATAAAAATATAAAAATGGGGGGCTATCAAAGTTGCCATTTTTCGACCATTTTTTATTATGGGGTCTATCTCAAAGGCTAAAGCAGTTAGGAATTTGAAATTTCTGTATATTATGTTCCATATGCTGTATTTAAACAAAAAATACAAAAAACGCCGATTTATTATATAGTTTTAGGGTTACGTACCCAAATACTCAACCAACTTAATTTTGCAGTTTTTATGTCTGACAGAATTAGAACATTACCTAAAATGAAATAAATATCTAGTTTGAAATAATTGGTCGTTTGTACGAAACCTAAAAGAGCGAGGCCCAACTCGCACTTGGCCGGTTTTTTGTTATTCTGATCAAATAAGCATTAACCATTTATCATGAATAATCTATACTAATAATAAATATATCTTTATTAATAATAAAGTAGTGAGAAAGTCGTCCATTCTAGTCTAGCATTTTAAGAGGCTGCACAATGCTAAAATTCAGTTCTGCTCTTACGCTTTTGTTTTTTAACTGTCTATCCTGCTCTAATCAGATGCCATGCAAGGCTTCATTTATTTTGAAATTGCGGCTACATTCTATAATTTCTTTAGGTAATAAAGATGGTTTATTTTAGTAAATATCTGTTGCGTTTCAATCAGTTTTGAAATATGGAAACTGAATAGTATTTTCGTGAAATTCATTTTTTTTTTTGAAAAGGCTGGCGCTTACCTTGCCAGAGGATTAGTCTGGCCATCCAAAGAGGTAATGTCGCCAGCATTCTGAGCACCCTACCCCGAGACAGCGGTCTCGATAGTGTTTTTTATATATAAATTATGTTTAGTTTTTATTGGTTTTAAACAATAACATTTTTATAATTAAAAAAAGATTGCAAGTATGTTTATTTATAAAGTGTTATTAATTATTATTGTCTTGAGTCAAAAAAAATTACATATTTTTTTCAAAGTTTTACGGTCTACATCGACGAAACTGAATTCAATGCAAATGTGTTGCTTAGCATCGTGGAGCCCCTTAAGGGTCGATTCTTAAAGTCTTAAGAAATTGTAATAACGGCATAAATATAAGTTTTAGCTAAGAACAATTAATGGATACCAATAGTTTACTAAATATATTATGCAAGAACATCTTTTTAATGATATATCAAAGGCAAATAATTAGTTTCTCCATAGTCGTGAAGTTAGTTGAAAATTCCTAAAAACATCTAACTTCATGCCTAAGGAACACCCAATTATTATGAAGCTACTATAATCGTTCAAAATATAATTTTGCACAATATTAAACTATTTAATTTAACATGCCTTATACAGGTATAGGTGGAATATAGAGAACAAAATGCTCCCAAGTATTACAAAAAAACGTCAAAGTGCGAGTCGGCCTCGTGCATTAAGGTTTCCGTACCAGCATACAATACGGGTACGGAACCCTAAAAACATCGTAAATAATTCCACTTGCAGTTATGAATACCAACTTACTTGACAATTACGATCTATTAAGGCGATTACCATCGCCAAATTAGCAGCTCGATATTTGTCACTACAAATATCAACGGAAACGACATTGAAATAACGTTCATATCAGCGCGCAATGCATAGTGGCTGTTACGACGCTCGCTGCGTCATTGATAGAGCGAAATAGGAGAAAATTATACTTTTCACTTGGACGTGATTACTCGATTGAATAATCTTATGTTATGTTTATAGCTATAAAGTTTATCTATTTATCATATAGATGAATTCAATTGGCCAAGCCACTCAGGAGCAGTAGGGAATTTGAGGACAAAAAACACCATTCAGTAAAAAAAAAAAATTATGTAGAAGTTTTGGTGGTATGAAAAAGAAAAATGTTGCATATGTTGTCTAAGAGTTGATTATTCATAATACATTTTTTCATGATTTTTGGTTTGGCCATAAACGAGGAGTAGGTTTTAGAAAGTACCCATTTGGCAATAGTAAGGCCCTTAAGTGCGGTTTTGCAGCCGGATTGTGAAAAACCCGCCTTTTTCTAATTAATCGAAACAGAACACTTAAATTCAACAAAACCTTATCACCAATGTGTTGTGTAAACTCTATATGTATCTACCTGTCTAGTCACAGCCTGTACAAAACATCAAAAAGTAACTACATGCTTCGGTGAACGAAATAGGCCACGTTTTTCTTACTTATCTAAGAATCCCTGAATAAAGCAAACAATAAAGGAAACGTGAGAAAACTGTTCCATTAAGGCTTGGCACAGCGCTGAAATTCCGATAAAGATCTCGAATATTCACTACTTCATCTAGAAAAGTATGTATTTGAGGACATCGGCTTTTCAAAGGGATATTGATATACCTGGATAGTACTTTCAGGTACAGTAAGTAAACAATTACACATAGGTAGGTATTATAGGTTGTTAGTACCAAGATAATTTAGTTTTTTAGGTTTGGTTAGGTACCTTACAGGTCAGAGCCAGGGTGGGGCAAGCGCCTCACCCTGCCCCACCGTGTCTACGCCCATGCTGATACTGAACTATTGGTGTTAACTGCCACATACTAACATTTTTTTAAATTTTTAACCTCTAACCAAGATATACAAACTTAAGTTATGCACTTTGTGCTAAGCTACTGACGTTTAACCTTAAAGGGTAGAAGTAGGTAGAGGTGCACAAAAGAGTAGTTTTTCAAATATGACCCATTGAGGTGAAACGTGCTTGATACTTTCAGGGAATACTCTCCACCCAACAGGGATTCACGATTATTTCAAATACATTCTCGAAAACTATTTATTGAAATCACTTGCACCATTTCACAATTAGATCACTTTATTGCTTAACACACTGGCAGCGTAACGACCTCAGCGTAAATTCCTCTTAACCCCAACATTTATAAAATAAGCCCTTTTTATATCTGGTATGAACAAAAACTGAAAAATGAGTCACCTCTTGCAAATTCAAATTCAAATAGTTTATTTTGCAAAGCAGGTAAATATAATACACTTTTATACGTCAAATTTAATCTAATAAAAAATATATACAAGGTGACTTTTTGATCATCGTCCAAATTCATACTAGTGGCTTGGTAAGTGATCAGTATCATGGATCAATAACAATTTATGTAAAATTCATAAAATTAAATTTAGACTTCCCATAGTGATTCACTCAGGACTGGGAGTGAGTTACCATGGGAAGTCGAAATTTCATCATGCAAATTTCACAGAAAATGTTATCGATTCATGATGCTGATCACTTACCAAGCCTCCAGTATGAATTTGGACGATGATCAAAAAGTCACATTGTATGTAATGAAATAATAAATGTACATGAACTAAATTAAAGGTTTATTTAATTTATGTAGCAATATATATACGATTAAAATGATAGGTAAAATATAGATATATTATACAAGGTGAAATCCAATAAATGAATGTCATAGATTACCATAGATTAATAGAGTAACAAATAATAAATAAAGGAGCAAGACAAATACGACGCTAAAATTAAATAATTATTATTCTACATCTACAAGGTATCAGTGGCGTGCATAGAACTTTTTTCCAGAAAAGCAATCAGAAGGTCAAGTTGGTATGAAAATGGCCACTCTAGGGTAGGCGTAATAAAAACCTTATTTTTTCAAAATGTTATTTATATTTTTTCATATTTTTTTAATTGTCAAACTTGACCTTCTGGTTGCTTTTCCGGAAAAAAGTTTTATGCATGCCACTGCAAGGTATCATGACAAGGAAATGCCTTTTATATTGGTAACATCAGGTAAAGTAGTTGTATTCTAAATGCGTTCCCAGTGGGTACATCGATTCCTAAACCCATGTGAAGGAAGTTGCGGATTTCCTCGATCCTCGATAAAACCAGGTGTGGCAAGCCTTAAGAAACTACCGTAGTCACTTTACTGCATGAGGAAAAATCCGGGTTCAGTAATTTTATTTTTGCTAAAAAAAACCAAGAAGAAATGTGCTATATTCCATGCAAAGTTACTTTAACAAAGGTTATACGGAAGCCGGAAGGTAAAGTTAACAAAAGGTGCCTAAATATCTCCTCAGGGTTTCCTGAAATGAGGATCCAAATAACCTCTTTGCATTGAGAATATTCCCACAAGTTTTGTAAAAAACGAAACGCTTTTATCGCGATTCTGGAGACTTTGGAAAAATGCGTTTTTGCTGTTTTACTTTTGGGAAATGACTTCCTTTTTAACTTTTGAGCGAGTGGCAATAAAAAAAGTATTGTTATTGTACAAAAAAATAAAAAGTTGAGATTTCGGTGAAAATCGTCTCTATGGTGATAAACCAGTGAAACTTTGATACAGAAGTATGTGAAGTTGACTAATATCAAATAGTTCAATGAATTCGGAAGATACGAATCTTGAATTTTGTTTAGAAATGGTTCGCTTTTGCATTGTTAAGGCGATATGTAAAAGTTTTAGCGTCCCTTTTACTCCATATGCGAAAAAATCCTCAGTGCGAGAGGGACGGATTCCAGGAAAATGTAGCAAAATGTCGGTTTTTTATTAATATAACATGTACTAAAGTTGCTATCAAAATTTTGTTTAACCAGCGGGCCTATTACGTATCTTTAGTTGCCAACTGGACTGGGTGCCTATCTGGGATTGTTTAAGGATATGTTCGCACTTGAAGTGACGACACAGTTCGTAAATAGTTCAATACCCACTAATAGCAATTTTGAAAATTCAGTTTTTATCTATGTTTTTGATGATAGACACCCAGTCCAGTTGGCAACTAAAGATACAGAATAGGCCCGCTGGTTAAACAAAACCCATCTAATAAAATATAGTTGCAGTCCATATGTCATTCTAAATTGTCACACCAGGAGAATTGGTGTCGAGAAAAACCTAATTTCAATGAATATTTGTATCGAGCCGAATTTTTCCAATCGCGTTTCTGTTTAAGAGGATCCCTTGAAAAAGAGTCCAAAAATAATATACTATTTCATCAAAATAATACATTATTTACTGAACTAGATATGCAAGTTCTAAAAGTGTCGATTTTTTTTCCGTAGCGCCTTAAAAATTACTATTACTTCGTACTTGACCCCCTAACAGGGATTGTCAATAAATGAAATAATCCGTGCAAAGGTGTGTCAGAGATATTCCGAGCGTCAACTCAACACGCACACCAAACACACATCCGACATGCAAAGAGCCGACTTTTAAACTTATCAAACCTAACCTGATCTAAATTAGATGT
This sequence comes from Ypsolopha sequella, assembly GCA_934047225.1. Lineage (NCBI taxonomy): Eukaryota > Metazoa > Arthropoda > Insecta > Lepidoptera > Ypsolophidae > Ypsolopha > Ypsolopha sequella. The sequence continues at coordinate 15,262,091 of OW204005.1, read as the reverse complement.
GGAACAAAAGAATAATTTAAATAATTTAAATAATAAAATAGAGAAAAAAATAATAAATCTTAGCTTAGCTATCCAACGAGGAAATGCTTCCAGCCTTTTGGGGACCCTACCGATCGACAGCGGTGATTTGGAAAAAATATTTTATATTGTTTAATTTATAGGTATGTTTTTCTCAATTTATTTTTTAGTTAGGTATAATTTTATCTTTTATATTTCTATTAATTTATAATAAATTAAATGTAAAGTTTATGTCAAGATGATTAACCTTTAAGTACTGACCTGGCTTTTGTAAGACTAAAGATATCTAGTGACGTGACGTCAGCAGGACGTAAAATAAATGTGGGCAAAACATAACAATAGTTAGCAAAACTGAAATTTTAGGTCAGGGGTTCAATAAAATATACCTCCTTGTATAAAATAAATTAAATATACTTAGTAAAAATACTTTAAAAATAATATAACCCTTTACTAGTGACCTGACGTCTCACAGACATCGCGTCTGGTTTTTATGCTATTTATCCCATCTTTTTTGTTGCTTCACATTTCTAGTACCTTCCAGACTTTTCACATATTGATCGTTTGTACCCACGTTGCGACAACCGTGTTTTCTGTATGGAGACAATAATAAAACATTATATTAGCGCTGACCTGTTGTCTGTGAGGCCTGAAAGCTCCATACAGGCAACACAGCTATCGCAGTGTGGACGCACCGATCACTAAGTCTAGGTATAGGCAAATGTGGAAGGCACTGACTGGGACTTGGGGGGAACAGCAACAAAAAAGACGGGAGAAATGGCATGAAAATTTTACACGGTGTCTGTGAGACACCCACGACAGTACTTAAAGGTTAATAGACTACTTAACAGAACAAAAATAAAATAAATAACAAAAAGGAAACGAAAAAAAATGAAGTTCTCATCATGAAAACACGAATGAATAAGAGGGAAATCACACTCCTTTGATAATAAATCATATAACCGTACTAAATCGCATGCAGGTTTATTTCCCTTCAAGTTAGTACATTTAAAAATGATATATGACGAATTAACTTACATTCAATTATCTCGCGATACGCGACAAGTTTCGAATTCTTTCGATTCTTTGTTTCGATTTCAACAAGTGGTTAGACATTATGTATATCCACGTTAGTGGTTTTGTTTCTTATATTTTATAAGTTTGGTTTCCCGCTTGAATATTACAATGTATATAATTGTATATTATAATGTCAGCATTCTGAATATGATCGCAAGCAGACTGGACTGCAAAGATTTCAAAAGTAAAGATAAGCCCTTACCGTACTATGACAGCACCAAAATGTTTCCACCTTTAAATGGGTGACGCTCACACGTTTGGAATCAGTTCTCATCTGAACACAGTGATAGTTGGACGCCTTAAGTGCACTTAAAATTAATCATTTTACAACTTTAATAGTCTGATCAGTTTGCTGACAGGAGGTAAACAGATTGAGCACTCATAAGTGTGCGCGCGTCGGCATTATGTTAAGGCGATTACCATCGCCAAATTAGCAGCTCGATATTTGTCACTACAAATATCAACGGAAACGACATTGAAAAAACGTTCATATCAGCGCGGAATGCATAGTGGCTGTTACGACGCTCGCTGCGTCCTTGAAAGAGCGAAATAGGGGAAAATTATACTTTTCACTTGGACGTGATTACTGGATTGAATAATCTTATGTTATGTTTATAGCTATAAAGTTTATCTATTTATCAAAGCATAAATGAATTCAATCGGCCAAGCCACTCAGGAGCAGTAGGGAATTTGAGGTCAAAAAACACCATTCAGTAAAAAAAAAAATTCATGTAGAAGTTTTGGTGGTATGAAAAAGAAAACTGTTGCATATGTTGTCTAAGAGTTGATTATTCATAATACATTTTTTCATTATTTTTGGTTTGGCCATAAACGAGGAGTAGGCTTTAGAAAGTACCCATTTGGCAATAGTAAGGCCCTTAATAGCCTGATCAGTTTGCTGACCGGAGGTAAACAGATTGAGCACTCATAAGTGTGCGCGCGTCGGCATTATGTTAACGCACGCATCCAAAAACAATGCAATAGATTTTAAGTGCCAGGGCTCATCTAAACTTTTGAAATCTTTGCTGGACTGTACGTACTTGAGTAATTGCTGCGAAACATCGGGGGGAGTGGTGAGGAAATAACGAACACACCACTTTTCCTAAATTTGTCTTTTTTGTATTTTTATTTTTTAATTGTAATTTTTACTAACATTTTTTATTTTATTTTATTTTTTAAGTTGTACTAACAAAGTTTGAGCCTTTGATGCTTTAATAAATAATTATTCTATTCTATTCTATTACCAAAAACAATACTTTCTTCAGCACCCAAAATTAATATCTTTCAAATATCAATTCAACTTACAGTAGTAACAAATCTAAAAATGGCGTTATTTTCCTGAAATATCGGTATTTTAACAAAAAAGCCAGTAATAAACATGGTAGCCTTTATCTTGATTGCTAATCAAGATAAACACTAGCGGAAATGGAAGCTTTTATTGTACCAGCCATTAAGCTGTTCGTAGCTATGATGAACGTGGAAGAAAAAGTCTGGAGACTTAACGTAATTCATTGTGATATTTTAAAGTAAAGCTAAATTAAAAAGCAATAGATTCTAACAAAATATGGCAAACACAATCGTAATAGCAAAATATATCACACGTACATTAAAATACCGGCCAAGTGCGAGTTGGACTCGCGCACGTAGGGTTCATACCATTATTTATAAAAACGGCAAAAAATACATGTCTGTTGTATGGGAGCCCCCTTAAATATTAATTGTATTCTGTTTTTTAGTGTTTGTTGTTATAGCGGCAACAGAAATACGAGTACATCATCTGTGAAAATTTCGGTTCATGAGATACAGCCTGGTGACAGACGGACAGACGGACAGACAGACGGACAGCGGAGTCTTAGTTATAGGGTCCCGTTGGTTACCCTTCAGGTACGGTACCCTAAAAAAGCGCATGAAGTAATAAGCAAAGACAGACTTTAATTTTTACAAGAAAACCTTTTTCTGGTATATAATAAACTAGCTTTTCCCGCGCCTTCGCCCGCCCTAAATTTCGTTTGAAATTTAAATGGAAAAATGCAATGCCGAAATATATAGAAGGGCAGATTTTTTTTCGAGATTTCAGAATTGTTTCCATAGTAAAAGTTATTTTTTACCATTGACTGAATAAGATCTTCAAATATGAGCACACCTTTCTGTTATACGGTGTATAATTTGATATATTTTTAATTATTTTAAACGAAACAATTAACTTAAATAACATTAAAATTATAATTAAAAAGACTAAAATAAATACATCTAAACTAAACTAAAAATATCCTAAAAAATAAACTAAAACACTTTAAAAGATAAACTATAAATTTGTAAATATATTATTAAATAGCAATATTCCGCTAAACACTCTTACCATGCTATTCAAAATGCAGACTCAATCACCGCCCGCCCTCCCGCATAAAACATTATAGATATATTATATTATAGATAAACTATATTATAAATAAAAAACTTCCCCCAAATTGCTGCTCTGCGGCAAGGTGCCCAGTATTTGATAATTAATTATTCCTTTTTGATATAACTAGGCTGTTATATTTAATATAGGAAGCCTTTGTAAAAGAATTAACGTTGTATTAAAATCTGTATTTTTTTATGAAAAGTCAGGATTTTTATACCTGAACGTTTGCTCAAATACCAAACAATTTTTTATGTTTTTAAAGCATGAAGCTTCTTTTATATAATTTTGGCCACTTTTAGGAACCCGCCACTCTATCTATGATAACAGCGAATAATTGTTATGTTGTACTTAACGAGACACCTGACGCTAGAACATCAGGTTTTCAAGGGTTCATTGGAAAAAACTAGGTCCCTCCTCATATTGAAGAAAATATACTTGATTAATTAAAGATTTATACTTCTTTAAAGAAAAAAGTTTTCCACTCTCTTTTTTTGGTTTTCAAACGTTCGTTTCAACAACACGGTTAAGAGATCAACTTGTTTTTTTTTCATAAAATAGTTAATAAAAATATGAAGGGATTCCACTTAAATCCGATATTTTTTTCCCTACAAAATATTTCAGTATTAGCTAAACACACACCAATTTGTTGTTTCGCTGCGTGATCATTAGTATTACGCGTCTAAGAAAAAAAGGCCAATGAGCCAACATATAATCACCTCTATCAAAAGCAAATTATTAGGTCTTTGCCATTGGACTTATTGTGCTGGACAAGTAATAAAAAATTTGCTAGGGTAGGTCATCCTCTTCAAGTATGTCTTAGATTTTAAATTCATTATTTTTATCTCTTTTATTGTACTTACCCTCTTCTAACGAAATAAATTATATACTTCTATTCTATTCTTATATCTTTTATATCTTATTATCTATTATTAAGATTCCCAACTTTAAATTTTTTACATAAATCTCTTTTAAATTGTAACAATATTAATAATATTTGTTTTGTTTCAGAACTTTGAACGCATTCTACAGTACACAAACTACTGGTGAGTGAATAAATCGCTTATTTTATTTATGGGTCAACATACCTTTAAGACTATAACCATCCCTATGTTTATACAATAAAAGCTATATTTGCTAGTCAGCACGTAGGTCTATTGATAAGTAAAGAAATCTGTCCAGTGCAGCGGGCACAACGGAAGAAAGCAATTTTACTGTTGATTGTACATTTCCTCCCACTCGAAAATAACTTCTATTGTGTACCAATTAAGGTTCTTTATTGAATATACCACTAAGTGCAGGGTCTTCTAAATGGGCACTCTGCGTTACAATTTTATGCTGAGGGCAGATTTTTGTAATCATTTTATTGAGTCGGCTTTTAAGGTAAGTGTCTGGGCTCTTTGCGGTAAATAGATTTGAGGAAAAAGGTTTTACAGGAGATACTTTCGGGAAAAGCGTGATTTTTAAATAAATATTGTAATTTATAACTCCCTAAGTTCTATCGTAGCTTCAAATTTCTACCTAATGTATTTACTTTTTAAGAGGATAGGTTCCGCTTGCATACTACCCTGTTACTCCATGCGGAAAGACCCGCAGTGCGAGAGGGACAGATGCTGGAAAAAAGTCAGAATGACAACTTTTTTCAATAATTTTATTGTTTAAAAAAAGCAAAGGTGCAATGAAATATCTGTCCTGTTAAGAGTTTAATAAAGTTTATACATATTTTTTTCCATACATAATATGAATGGGTTTTTGCTCTAATAAACTTAAACCTCGACATGAAAACTTTTTTTAGTAGGTACCGTCTTTGGTATTTTATTTATCAATATTGGAATGACTTCTGAGGATTCTGTTTCGATATGATATTCGCATAGAAAGCAAAATCTAAATTGAAAACCATTATTAAACTTTCTGATGAAAATTGATAATTCAGTCGTTTTTAGGGTTCCGTACCCGAAGGGTGCCATACAGGACCTTATTACTAAGCCTCCGCTGTCTGTCCAACGCACGTGTGTCCGTAGTTTAAGAGCCCCCTAGCAGGTGGTTTGTAAAAAACCAATCTTTTTGTAATTAATCAAAACTGAACAATTAAATAAAAAATTTGCTCTTTTTTATTATCCTACAAAATCTTAATACCTAAGTGTATAGCGCATACTGTCATCGCAAAGTTTCCATTGGTTTCTGTGAATTAAAATTTAATGTGAATTTAAATGGATGTTGCTGACAATACAAATAAAATCATCTAATCTCATCTTCGGTGAGACGTCTTCTTACTAACCCATTCTTTGAATAAGAGCTATTTTTATGTATTTAACCTCCTTTTATCTGTTTATAACTTGTCACGGTTTGATTGAGTATTATTTAGTCTTACACTATCTGCGGAAACTTTAAATGACTAGCTAGAGTTGATTTAGGTTTTTACTATTATTATTAAAATAGTCGCTAGTTTTCCAAAATAAGTAATAAATAAATAAAACATAGACTGAAAAATGAAGAAGTTTACTCGGGTAACCAATTTTATGCAGAGAGAGATCTGTTTGACAGACAACCAACCACAGAGTTGGTTCATACCAACGTTCTGGAATAAATAGGTTGCGTTCCTAATTACCAACAAAAATTCTCATTTGGAAACTTTGCGATAACAGTAAACACAATACATAATAGTATGCGACATGGCGGGAGTGCGGGCGAGTACATACTGTCAATGAAATCGCCAGCACACCTGAGCGATATGCGGAAAAAATACGGGTGTTTCTTTTCTGCGTATACAGATGAAATATACGGAAATTTTTATTAAATTTCTAGTATATGCATTGTGACCATATAATCTAGGGTTTTGAAATTGGAAAACATGTTTGGATAAAATTTCCTCGATAGAAATAATTGATGAAATGAGGTCTTCAAGCTCACATTTTCTCCTCGTTTGACGAATACAGAACCATACCATATACAGAACTCAAACATATTTTATTAGGTGTGTTTCAACAATATCTAGAGATTTGATATATGAAATTTTTCTAGCTATCTTAGGTTTTATAATAAAAATATAAAACCAACTTTTTCCCTTTTGCCCTGAATCCGCCCCTCTCGCACTGCGCGATTTTTCGCTTGGAGTGACAGTGACAAAAATAAAATTCGCATAGCCTCTTAAGGTTTTGAGTGTTCAGTTTTGATTAATTACAAAAAGGCCGTTTTTTTTAAATCAGCCTGCTTGAGCTCTTAATATTTTCCTGAGAAACAGTCTTGACAGACAAACAGACGGACAATAAAGTGATAAGAGGTTATACGAGTATGTACATTATATTATATGTCCTATATTTTGACGACAGTGAAATTAAAACTGGTCCAAATGAAATTTTTGCCCAATCAAGCTATTTGCATTGCAGGCATTTACTATGTTAAACTTTCAAGCCAAACCGGTTTATCTGCTTATACAAAAGTTTAAATTCTGTACACTTAGTCAAATAATAAAATATTTATTCGGATAATTACATCCTTAAAAACGTCATGCTGAAATTGATAAACGTGTTCGAATAATTATCTCACCATTATACAGAACTATACTGTGCTACGTCGTCATAATTATATATCCTTCGAAATAGTACATTGATACATAGACACAACAAACCTACCTCATTAAGGCGTTAGTGCATAAGTTCATAATTAAATTCAGGAAGTAAGGCAGCCGCCAACTTAATGATAGTACGTTATTTACCGACGGGTGCCTCAGTTACCGTTTGATTACAATTATTACAAATCAACGTATCCCTACTAGGGAATGGAATATATAAAACGAAAAAATTTAATTATGACATGAATCCCCGAGGGGGTGTCAGCAGAGATGTTTCTGATTGTGGACTGTGAAATGCAAGTCACAGCCCACACTCGCAGAGGCGGCGTTAGGCGTGGACGACGACGTGAGGCCACTGGGGCCTCGCAACTCAGGGCAGCTTTAACTCGAGAAAAATATTTAGCTAAGGGACCTTAAGTCGTCTTGTGTTGGTACAAAAATCGACAGAAACTATATTGAAATAACGTTCATATTAGCTCGCACTGCATTACTACGTTGCTAGGTCTCCGGATAGCGCAAAATAATACTTTTTACATGGACGCGATGGATGGAAAAAAATATCCATAAACAATTTTTCCAAGCAATATTTTCCTTGTATTTTAGTGCAAGAACCATACAAATACTATTAGTGGTTGCAAAGAAATAATTTTAGTCTAGAAACAGCTTGACTTTGAACAAACCAAGTAACTGAGCAATTCAAAGATATATACAAAGTAAATATGATTAAAAAACATATTTAAAAGCACAGAAAGATAATATTATTAAAGAAATAAATATTTCTATATATAATGTTGATCTAGGGACATCGTCTTTGATACTTCACTCTCACAGTACTTCAGACATTTCCTTAACACATCCATCGGTCTATCAGCAAAAAGGTCACACTGTGGTGTTGAGACCAAGAGTGCGCTGAGCTTGTCGAGCGCCTGTATAAGCGGAGACTCGCGGCGCGCCACCGTGCCTGCGGACGGCACCGACAATAAGCGGTGAGAACGGCCCCTTAAGTACTTATCGGGTACGATCGAATGAGGTTTTCAAACACACTTTTTCTCCTCGATTGACGAATCCTATATCCTATCATGAAAATTTCTGAACCATTTTATTAGATAGGGTTTTAACAATATGTAGGTTTTGATTGAAGGAAATTTGGCGAGCTTATTTAAATTTTTTATGTAAATAATTTTTTATTTTTCCCTGAATCCGTCCCTTTGGACTGCGCGTTTTTCCGCTTGAAGTGGCAGTGATCGTTGAAAAATTCCAATATCACCTTAAGTATGTTTTTAACAGGATAAAATAGTAAAGGTAACATAGACGAGTCAATTTTGACCAAATAACCCAGATAGCTCAATTCGCTCATTATACAATAAGTTCCATGCTGCAAGTTAATAAATTGGTTTTAGAAATAAGCTCTGTGAATGATAGTAAAATTACCAAATAAATTGAAATTGTGAATAATAATACACAAACATACAGTAACATACTACAAATGAATGATGCTGAAATGAGCAGGAGAATACATAAAATGAAAATGTGTTGAGTTTGGCTGATACCGTTTTACCTATCCTTTGAGAGCCGCAGCTGTTAATGAAATGTTATTCTGTTGTGTGTTAATTACAAATTGAATCCTATTTCTCAAGAAACTACGCCGTATTTCGCCTGTTTGCTGCAAAAGATAAATTCACTTGGAAATTCTATTAAATTGATATTATCTAGCTGATAATTTGGTCAAATATAATAGGTAGGAATGATACCTATGAAATTGCCGTTTTGTATGGAGAATTCGAAGGAAACAAAATTTTCAGTACTAACATTTTGCATTTTTTTTTAGGAATGACAAATCCAAATTTTGTTATTTCTTTTGTGTATAAATGAGAGAACATTAAGCTAACAGCAACATTCATTTAATTTTTGAAAAGTGTCAGCTGTAAAAAATTATTACGAATCTTATCATTGAAATGGATGGCATTTAGGACGAAATTGCTAAAATAAAATTTTCATACAAAATCAGTGGAATTAAGTGAATGCTGAGGCATTATAAATATATAATATATATCATAAAATACATATATGTATATTGATGCAATATAAAATATTTGTCGTCTAATTTGTACGAAAATTAAATAAAAATTTAAATATTTTTATCTATCGGTCATGAACTTATAATACCTACTTATCCGTTTTAAGACCGGTTTCACAGCCAAATTGTGAAAAACTTGCCTTTTTCTAATTAATCGACACAGGGGATCTAAAAAGGCCGACTTAGATGAATCATAAAATGATTTGAAAGTAGGATAGAGTCAGAGTTTTTTCACGCGTGCAAAAGAGACGGCATTAGAACGGAATCATAATGTGATTCATGCAAGACGGCCTTTTTATAGGACCAGAACACTTAACACTAGAGTAGGCGCGCCCAAATTGACTCCTGAAACGGTCGCGCGGGGTACATGAGTAGCCCATTTTGAATGCAAATATTGTGGGTCATCTTTAGGTAGAATGAAAAAGTTTTTAATTTAATGAATAATCATCTTTATTTTTATCGTTTAATAATGAAAAAATAAAAAACATGAATTTTTTAGGTACTTTTTAACGAAACAATAGAATACTTGGAATAATCAACATGAGACGCAGACGCCGCCATGATTTCCTAAAAAGATATTAATACTAAGTATATTTGTTATGAAACGGTATGTAACATGCAAAAATTACACGAAAATGAAGTACTCTTAAAATATTAGTACAATTTTTGCATAAATAATAGGGATTTATCACATTCCTTGAACGGTCGCGCGGGCTACATACGCAGCCCATTCACTTTATTAGTCGTTCTGTTCTGAAGTCCGTGTGCTGAGGGTAGCGACACGCTACTGGGCGACGCGGGGGTCCATAGTAGAGGAATACACGGAAGAATAGCGCTGTAGTGTGACGCGTTTGAGAAAGAAGCACCAATAATATACCCTGGTCTACACCTGTAGCCCACGCGTCCACTCTAGTGTTAAATTCAAAAGTTACTCAATAGTTATTCAACAAAACCGTATTACCTATGTATTGTGTATGCTACAATCGCAAAGTTTTCATTGGTTTCTGTAAATTAGAATTTCAAAATAAACGGTGTCATTTTATAATTTTCCCTATGTGTGTGCTATCTATAAGACCCACCTTGAAACGAAATCTAAGTTTTTAAGTCAACTGAATGTGCCATATAGGTTTTCATGGTGAGCCAATTCGTATGAAATTGATTATGTAAAGTGCAATAACCTTTTACGCGTCGTTAGAAGCCTTATTTTTGCACATAGAAGGTATCAGTTTCAACTTGATATCTCATACGGGGCCCGAGCAAAAGAGTGTTGACAGACAGATAGACGAACAACAAAGTGATCCTATAAGGGTTGTTGACAGACAGATAGACGAACAACAAAGTGATCCTATAAGGGTTTCGTTTTTTGGCGTTCGGAACCCTAAAAAGATTAAAAAGAAAGTTGTTAGAAAAATTTTACTAAAATTGTTAACAAGTGTCAGTTTTACTTTTTTATTTTCTTAACTAACTTATCTATTTGTAAATATTTTTTTGCATTTGTCTGATGACTGAGGGTCGAAATATATATTTTTTTATTGTTTTAAAAGTAATAAATAAACAAAAGAAATAAATAAAGCTTATAAAAGCAAAATGTAATATATTTATTGAAAAGATAAAAATTACTCGGAGATAGATCTGGCGAATATGGTAGGTGCTGAGTGCTGCATCAGCTTAAACAAACCCTGCGTATAGGAGCAATGTGCTGGTGCTTTATCGTGATGAAAAAGCGCTCCGAGACGCAATTGTCCTCCTCGTTTATTTTTCATGTCTATCCGTAATTTTTAAATGAATGAGGCGCAATTCTCTCCGATTATCACCTCTCCTTTGCTTAAATAATCAAATCAGTCATAATGATACTATCAGCTAGGGTTGCCAACCGTACTTTAAAATAAAGTATCGCACAACAAGGACATCACTTCGAACAATACAAAATTTTGTACTTACTAAGAAATAAATATTATTTAATTAAAAGATAGTTTCATTACTTTGTTAGGTTAATAAACAGTTTCCTTTTATATCAGTACTAAGCTAAAATAACCTTTTAAAATAAGGAAACTAAACCCTTTCTAATAATCTCACACTAAACGTATAGGAATGTTTTATGTAAAAATTTTGGATACTTCTCGTTTGATTTTCAAAAAAGTTATTGATGTCATTTTACTGATTAGGTAACGTACTTTCGATATCAGTTGAAATTTTTTTGATATCTGTAATAGTTACGAAATAATCGCCTGGTCACACTTAACGATTACAACCTGTATAAATCCTTTGTTTTGCAATAAATAATTTTCATTTTCATTTTCATTTTTCATTAACGGTCACGAAGCGTACCCGAAAATATTCTGGATCTTGTTCATAGTTAAATTTGGCTGTGAAAAGTTAACTCTTGCTTTCTTTTGTGCGTCTGTTAACCATTCGTGGAACCCAAAGCGCGACTACCTTTTTGAATTTTAAGGTGTTAAGGGTCCGTAAAAGGTCAGATGCACAACTTCAAATGATCATTTCACATTACTTGAATTTACATAACTTAGTCAATTGGTTTTATAAAAATAATATAGATCTTCGTTGTTTTATTTTCTCTCTTCGCAAATATGACCATGTATCTGAATTCCGTTCGCAGTTAAACTGGCTCCCCATTCGTCTTCGCAGAAATGCTCACATTCTTTCTCTTCTTCATGATGTCCTTGACAATCCATCTGCTCCCTGTTACTTGCGAGAAAGATTTAGTTTTACTCTCCAATCACGGTAGAGAGATGCGGCTGTGTAATATGAAAACATCTCAAGTGGCATTCGGAGTTCTATATAAGATGTCAAGTCGTTTACATGTACTCCACAAGCTGTGTAAGTCAGCTGTATAATAGCTGTATAGCTTGCTATAATGCTCTTATAGAACCAGTTTGGGCACAAATTAGACAGCCTTAAGTTCACTATGGCTGTACATTAGCAGTATAATAGCATTATAATAGCAGTTTAACTAGTAACTTTGGACTTAAGGCTGACTTACGGCACTATATGGGACGCAGTGTGAACAATACAACGTACATGAGTGTAATAAAGAGTAAGAAGTGGCTAAATACACAGCCTTCACAGTTATAAAGTCCGACAAAATTACTACAGTGCTACCTAAAATTCACATGTGTCCTAAATTATTTCTTTATTTTATTATTAATTTCCTCGTTAGTTTGGTTTTGGGTGTGCCATCAGAAACATTAACTCCGGCAGATCAAGGATAAAAATGTATGACAACACGCGGTATTATGTAGCTGTTTTAAATACTTAATGCCATGGGAATACAACTTTATCGTGAAATGTATACATATTTACAACTAAAATATTCACGCGCCTCTGTAAAAACGCGATAATCATTTTAAAATATTTAAAACTGGCTGAGAGGAAATCTACAATATTCAGTTTTTGATATAATATTGGCATTATAATTATACTACGGTAATTAATTATAACATGAAACTAAAACTCAATCGCTCTATCTACGTATTTTGTGATAAATCTGCATGATAATTTTGGAGATTTATTTGGTAAATATTACGTAGAACAAAATGGTGGAAATGAAATACGGCTATGTGAACTGTTATAACTCCAATTTAATGCGGTGAGCGTATATAGGTTCACATGTGTTCTGTTAGAATGCTGTTATCTATATGAAGTCCCACATTTGTACCACTACAGAGCCAGTGTCTATAAATTTATTCTAATGTGAACTTATGTACAGTTTTAAGATGTAGTTCAGGTCAATTGTGTATCATCGTTTAATTCTTTCAATATACTGAAACTTTAGAGATCCGCTATAATAATTATTGTCCGTTAAATCGCCTAGCCCAGGTACTAAGTACATTTTCGGGCTTCGTTGTCAATTGACTGTTTATTTTTACAATTTGCAAATATTCTTTTGCAATTTTTCTCCTTATTTCACCGGTTTTGCCACGGTTTTTTATTCATTTTCACAAATTTTTGCACGTGACGTAATAATAACACACAACTTGTGGGATAAGTGTAATAGAATATCACATTCACATTCATTTTCAGCTTACAGCAAATAAGAGTAGTACTTGTGGACAAATAAACTGCTATTGATGTTAATGGACAACACATATAGTCCTTTTTACAGCTTACAGTGCACATGCGAGCCATTTAAACACTTCTGTACAGATAGTAAAAAAAGGTTATTTTAATGATCACAAACAAGTCCTACTACAGCTAGCTGTATAACAGTCTAAAACAAGTAAACATAACAGCCTTTGGCTTTATAAATAACCAATGTGTTCTATAAAAATGCTAGCTCTATAACAATATATAATATACAAGTAGGCCGTTAAACAGCGGTTGTCGAATCTCTACCCTCCTATAATGCTCTTAGTCAGACGGCTGACTAAAGGATAGTTGTTAGAGTATTATAACACCAACAATCGTATAAAAGTATAACTCTACACTCCTATAAGTCCCTTAGACAGGTATAGGTGTTATTAATCGCAATAATGCAGCTTATACATCACGAGTGAACTGTAATAATGCTTCAAGTACACCTGGGAACTAAATGTGTACTCTTAAATGGAGTAAAATGCTATTTGAAGCACTTCCTGAAGCGAAAACAGGTTTTTACAATGATTCGTTTACTTTTCATGCTGCACGACTCTGGAACCGTTTGCCCCTTTCTATCCAAAAGTTGAAAAATGTTAACTCATCTAAGATCAAAGTGAAGCACTTTTTTCATTCTGAATACCTGTCAAAGTAGAACTCCATCTAGATATCCCGTCCCTAATATTAAGTATCCACTACTATGTATACGTTTTTATTTATTTATGTTTATTTTATTTATTTAAATTGTTGTATTTGTATGTATATTTTTTTAATGTTAAATATTTAAAATATATATTAGATTATTATGTTAATTAATATTACATTTTGGTTAAAATGAGCACGTTGCTTTTTTGTTAGCATTAACGCTACCCTTTTTATCGTTAACATCTTTTTCATTCCACCCAAAGGTGGCCTGGAAGATATTGCTATTAGCAATAAGTGCCGCCTTTGTACACAATGTCTGTCTTTTATATGAAAATGTGTTGTAAATTATATTTGTAAAGGTACAAAAAGTGTAATAAATAAATTTAAAAAAAAATAGATAATAGACTAAATATTAGGGCTGATCATTTTAGATAAAACCCAATAGCTTTAAGTTCGCTCGATAGATAAAAATTACGTGTTACCTCTAAATTTCATATTTTTCTATTCCCTCCCTAAAATTACACAGCCTCGAAATTTGTATTAAAAAAGTGACCAATAACCCCGTCTAGACATTTTGGAATATTTTAGTAATTTCATCTAGCCACAGCTGAGAGCGCGCTATTTTGAACTAAAAGGAAACGTTATAGAGTTCAGTTCTGATTAATGCAAAATGAGGTGCTCAATCTGATCTTATATGCAACCTAAAAATTTACTGAATCGGCCGGAACGATAACTTCAAAACATCAACTAAATAGATTAACGATTTGTTCAACTTTTTCAATTATCTTCGAGGTTTTTGGTCTTTCGGAGCGAGTATCATCATAATAATTGAGCGGTCTGCGCAACAGTATGCCACTGCAGAATAAGATGGATTTTATGTCCCGAAGTTGACTGCAATTCTTTTGTTTAAGCTGTGAAAGAAAAATCAATACAGTAGAGCCACTGAGTGATGGCGCCTATGACGTTTAAATGCCTACAAAGTATCATAATTATTTATAAGCAAGTGTGAATTAAAAAATGTAATACTTCATTGTTGATAGTGATGTACTAATTGTTTCGGTTATTATTTTTCGATTTGAATGTTGCTTTATTGTGCAATAGAATTCGTATAGAAACAAAGTTTTTTTTTTTAAAGTTTCTAATTTTTTATAGGTCGTGTTTGAGGTCGCCAAGTTACGCAATAATATTTAATTAAAAAAAAACAATGACGAAGTTAAACTAAACGAAAATAAATGATAGTAAAATACTTTTTCCGATTTAGATATTTAAACATCTCTTGGGGGCCCCGGGGCACTACACCGCATAGCCCTCCGATAGCTACGCCACTGGTTTTGGCACATTTTCCTTTTGTATCATTATGTTGAATGTTGAATGACGTGTCTAATGTTGAGTAAACTCACACTTGATTTTTATTTTTAACCGAAATTTGAAATGTACCTCATCACTAAATGCAGCTATCATAAGTGCCATCACTCAGTGGCTCTACTTTAGTTCTTACAGAGTTACTATATGCCGAGACAAATTTCCATAGCTTAATTGTTAAAAGATTATTTTTTTTTCGGAGAATATACGCCATTTTAGGACATAGTTTTCATTATTTTGGTATATAAATTAACCATTATTTTTTATGATTTTTTAAAGAATTGTCCGATGACCCTGTCACTTGAGAATTTTAGATAATAATACTGATTGTGATGTGTGATTGCTTATAAAAAAGTGGTCTGTCTCTGTCTGTCTACTCATCTGTCATCCATCTATCAAATCAGTCGGAAGTAAATTATTATAAATTTATATTGATAGCAAAGGACACATTTCTAAACAGCCATTACTCTAGTGACGTCACACAAAGGCAAATGGAAGTTGCAGCTATTTCGTAAAAATATTCATCATCGTGGGGTATTTTAGATCACAAGTTCTAAAATACGGTTTATTAAACCTAAATATCGAAATGGTTTTCGAATTAACACACCTTAATATAATTTAATCTAAGCGAATTCTGAGCAACAGTATGCCACTGCAGAATAAGATGGACTATTATGTCCCGAAGTAGACTGCAATTCTTTTGTTTGAGATGCAAAAGAAAAATCAATAGTTCTAACAGAATTACTTTATGCCGAGGCAAATATTAAAATGCCGAATTATACTATATGAAGAAGATTCGTCAAATGGCAAAATAGAGAGCGTTGACGTAGAATTAGAAATTGACGACGATGTTTGTTAAATTCCGAAGTTTACTGTTTGCCTGCAACATATGTATATGTCACAGTCAAAAGTCATAACTGGTCAAAACTACTTTTGAATGCGAGAATGACTCAGTCAAAACTAGTTTTGGCTAAGGACGTAGTGTTGACTGATATTCGCAGGCAAAATTAGTTTTTCGGATGTCCTGCAGCGCAGAAGAGAGCCGGTAGGTTAGGTTAGAAGGTTAGGTATGGCAAGTCGCGGAACGTTCCGCGACCGCCATACCTGACCTTCGTGGTTATTTTTTTATGACAACCCAGAAATACTTTTTTATCAAAATTACTCCAGACCAACTTAGTCAAAACCAGTTTTGACTGATTTTCGCTGTCAAAACTACTTTTGACCGGCTATGAGTTTAGACTGCAACATATACAAGGTGACTTTTTGATCATCGTCCAAATTCATACTGGTGGCTTGACAAGTGATCAGTATCATGGATCAATAACAATTTTTGTGAAATTCGTAAAATGAAATTTCGGCTTCCCATAGAAATTCAGTTCCAGTCCCGAGTGAATCACTATGGGGAGTCGAAATTTCATTTTACGAATTTTACCAAAATTTTTATTGATCCATGATACTGATCACTTACCAAGCCACCAGTATGAATTTGGACGATGATCAAAAAGTCACCTTGTATAACAGGTACAGCGTGGTGTGCGTGGTGTTGCGATTTGCTGAAAACGGCGCGGCGTTACCGTGGGGGCAGGAGTGTCGTTAGGTTTATAAAGGCGTTCTGAATAGTGGGTGTTCGGACTATCGAGGCCCTACTGTATTCCCATAATTTCAGCCAAAATTTTACAAAACTATAGGTAGAATAAACATCATAACGCCTTTGTGGTATCGTAACCCGAAACGTATGCCGCTTTGTTCTAAAAGCCTATTAAAAGTTTAATGGAAGCTCTCTTCAATTAGTCTCATTTGTTTGTTTTCGACAAGTTTATTAAATGAATCCTGAAACATCGTATAATATGTAAATAAGATGCAAACAAGACTATAATATCTATTTAATTTTCATACTGTTGCGAGACATGAAAATTATTTATGTTAATTTCTTCTGTTCGTTATATTTCTGATGGTTAATTAAATTCGAAAAATATCGAGTAAGCTGTACATGAGAGCTGAAGATCCAACCCTCTCAACCGTCTTTATATTAAAGTTTGGTTGGCAACCCTAACTGTCTCACCTGCTCACGGTGCGCCCTGTCGACTAGGAGACATAGCTCGATTATTTACCATTTTCCTCTATGATTTACACTAACAGTTTTGAGCCAATTACCCCCATGTAAATTTCAGATATACGTATATTCTATAACAAAGCTTCAATAGATCCTGAGATATGGACTTTTTCACATTTATGTTATTGGTGGGAGTAATATAAGCTAAAAATAAAGAAAAACGTATTTAGCTCCCAGTGTCCCACCATTTACGATCCATCATCATGACAAATCCAGATCTGCACAACCTCGTATGCAGAGTTATGCCGAGAGCTATGACGTTTTGTGGAAACTTTTGTGATAAATCACTCCCTTAGTTTAGTAAATGCAGATGTACGGTCGCCTTTAAAAGTCGTCAAAAGTTGTTAGTATGAACGAACTGAACATGGTACTAACCCCAAGGTAAAATTTTAATATCAAACTTTACTTACACGACATAAGAGCTTTTCTGTTGATACTATTGGGAAAGGTACCGCTGACCGATTTTATAAATATAATGTAGCCGATTCTGAAGGCTTTAACTTTAGTTTTAGTACTGTCAAAACTAAATTTTCATCGTTGCAAAATAGTTCATAAGTGTGAAGAACAGAAGCTAAATTACTTTGGAAAAATTTAAGTATTGACAGCACTTAAACTTAAAGCCTTCAGAATCGGCTTTAATATAAGTATAATATCAACTTGCTTAAAAATCTACTAGCTACGTAGCAAGGTGTCCGCTAGTTAATAAATAAAAATTTACAAGTCAACGAAATACAATAATATACCGTGTATGATGTCATGCACACATTAGTTAAATATATATGTCATTCAGTCATCAAATTATGGAGCGACTATTCCGCATCGAGGTCATGAAAGGAGGTCCTCTGTAACTCAAACCGAATAAATTCGAGTTCGAGTATTTCACTTTTACCCAAAACAAGCTCCCTAGCTATATAACTACTTAGTTTAAGTTGACCACCAATACCAAATCCAGGTTATGAAAGGAGGTCCTCTGTAACACGAACCGAATAAATTTCAGTTTGTGTATTTCACTGTTAGCCAAACAAACTGCTGCTACTTGGTACGTAGCTACTTAGTTTAAGTTATAGTGGACCGCCAATACCAACTCTAGGTTATGAAAGGAGGTCCTCTGTAACTCGAACTGAATAAATTTGAGTTTGAGTATTTCACTGTTAGCCAAACAAACTGCCACTAGCTACATGACTACTTAGTTTAAGTTATAGTGGACCGCCAATACCAACTTTAGGTTACGAAAGGAGGTTCTCTGTAACTCAAATCGAATAAATTCAAGTTCGAGTATTTCGCTGTTACCCAAACAAACTGCCACTAGCTACGTAACTAGGTAGATAGTTTAAGTTATTGTGGACCGCCAACACCAACTCTAGGTTGTGAATGTAGGTTATCTGTAACTCGAACCGAATAAATTCGATTAAGAGTATTTTACTCTTACCCAAAAAAACTGCCACTAGCTACGTAAGGTTGTAGTGGACCACCAATTTACTTGACTCTTGGTTATGAAAGGAGGTCATCAACTAGTCAACACACTCTGTTTTATCTACGACTTTTATGTGCCAACATGAGAGGTGAATCCATTCATCTGTCACTGACATTTTCCTCTTTCTTTTTTGTGTCCGTGTCGGACAAAGGTACCAACTTGAATTTTTAAATAAAAACAGCTTATTTGCTTGCAGAAGGATGGTTGGTACTCCAATTAATCGATAAGAGAACGCTCGAATGATTTAAGGCCCTTAATATCGCCAAATGGGTACTTTCTAAAGCCTACTCCTCTTTTATGGCGAAACCAAAAATATTGAAAAAATGTATTATGGATTATCAACTCTAGGACAACATATGCAACTTTTTTCTTTTTTGTACCACCAAAACTTCTATATGAAAAATTGTTTCAACTGAATGGTGTTTTTTTGGCTTGAATTTCCTACTGCTCCTAAGCGGCTTAGATGATTTAATTCATTTATGCTTTGATAAATAGATAAACTTGAAAGCTATAAATATAACATATAATTATTCAATCTAACAATGACGCCCATGTGAAAAGTATTATTTTCTCCTATTTTGCCCTTTCAAGGACGCAGCGAGCGTCGTAACAGCCACCACGCATTGTGCACTGATTTGAACGTTATTTCAATGTCGTTTCCGTCGATATTCATACAGACAAACAACGAGCTGCTAATTTGGCGACGGTTATCGCCTCAAACTCGGTTATCGAGTTTGAGAGTCTGTTGTCCTTCCAACTACGCAGCCCTAACACTCTTTTGTACATAAGGAGGAACTCTAAACACGCACGATTGTCCCGTAGAATTGGAACTGGTCCGACCGGCCACCTAAGACAAGATCGTGGTGAATGCAAAGTATGAGTAGTAATTATATTATACAACGTGTAACAGAAAGGTGTAACCATATTTGAAGAGGTTATTTAGTCAATGATATAGAACAACTTTTACTATAGAGCCTATCCGGAAATCTCAAAAAAAAATCTACGCTTCCATACTTTCGGCCGAGCGCCATTGCATTTTTCTATGAAACAGTTAATTTTTTTTTCTCGAGTAACAGGGTTTGTTTCATAGTAAAAGTTGTTCTATATCATTGACTGAACAAGCTCTTCAAATATGGTTACACCTTTTTGTTACACGTTGTATACCATATGATATTATGGATGTTGTTGGAAAGCTAGAAAGACAAGCTACAATATTAAATAAATAATAATAGAAATAATAGAAAAATTGTGGTTAGTATTTTTAATCTAGTTTTAGAAAAAAAAAAACGCATTGATTACTATTTATATATATATACTATAGATATAGTGAAAATAATAAAACCGCGCGAAAATTGCCGGGAAAACAAAAGAGGCTACTAAATTATAACCGTAAGTATGGTGGCGTAAACTGTTATACAAATATAAATTATTTATTTGGTTTAAAAATACAGTTGAACTTAATAAGTAAATAAACAATATTTATGATCGCATTTTTTCGTATGACTGCGTAATGGACTGTACTTACGTCATAATTCTCCATAAGCGTGTTTTTTAACCGACTTCAAAAAGGAGGCGGTTCTCAATTCGACTGTATGTTTTTTTTTTTTTTTTTTTTTTTTTTTTGGCGTTGTTACTCCATAACTCCGTCATTTCCCACCCGATTTGAACAATTCTGTTTTTGTTTGAAAGAGTGTACTTCCAGGTAGGTCCCATTTTGGGTTTGGTCATGATCTGATGAAGGTCTTCAGAGATAGGCAGTGGAACTCCTCAGAAAATGACAGCATATCTCTCGAAATTGAGGCAATCGCTATGTACTTGGGTGCTGATTACAAGGTATTACTTGAAAATCGACATTCTTCCACCTGACCTTCGATCCTGGCTTCATCAACATATTCACCATAGAACTCTTCAACGGATCAGAGCACATAACTCGAGATTGCGGCAATCACTGCGTTAGGGTGCTGATTCAAGGGTGTTACTTGAAGATTATCAGAATACCCACCTGACCTTCGATCCTGGCTTCATCACCATAGAACTCCTCAATGGATGACAGCACATAACTTTAGATTGCGGCAACCAGTTTGTGTTAGGGTGCTCATTGCAGGGCATTGCTGAAAATTGCCAGTGTACCCACCTGAATTTCGATCTTGGCTTCATCACCGTAGAACTCTTCAACGGATGACAGCACATAACTCGAGATTGCGGTAATCATGTTGTGTTAGGATGCTGATAGCAGGAAGCTACTCAAACATGGCTACTTATACTCACTTGTACTTCGTTTGATATTAACACCACGTTTGCAAGAACTACCTATACCTCACAATTTAACCCAGCAACACTAAAAAATGTGAAATAAAATGAACTTTTAACAAAAAAATAGCAACCGACTTCAATAGTAACAGCAGTCATTCACTAAAAAGTTAATAATAATTCTATAAAGACCGATGGTACCGAAGCAACACTTTTGCCGACTTCTTTCTTCCTGAAACATTATGTTATCTAGAAGTCGGCGTATTTCCTACGATATAGCAACATAGAAACCAATATAAGAACGCCGACTTCTAGATAACATAACGTTTCAGGAAGAAATAAGTCGGCAAAAGTGTTGCTTCGGTACCATCGGTCTTTATAAAATTATTATTAACTTTTTAGTGAATGACTGCTGTTACTATTGAAGTCGGTTGCTATTTTTTTGTTAAAAGTTTATTTTTTAGGTTTCCGTACCCAAAGGGTAACCAACGGTACCCTATTACTAAGACTCCGCTGTCCGTCTGTCTGTCAATCTGTCTGTCCGTCAATCTGTCCGTCTGTCACCAGGCTGTATCTCATGAACCGTGATAGGTAGACAGTTAAAATTTTCAAAAACTAAAAAATAGAATAAAATAAATATTTAAGGGGGCTCCCATACTACAGACATTTTTTTTTTGCCGTTTTTATAGATAATGGTACGGAACCCTTCGTGCGCGATTCCGACTAGCACTTTGCCTGTTTTTTCTACGTCTACGATCCATCAAACGACAAAATTACGATGACATATAAAAACTTATAGATTGTGTAAGCGCAGTTTTCCCTTGTAGTACCAACCATTATCATGTACTTGTATCAAGAAATCAGAATAAACGCGTATGTCTGTCAAAACAGATAAATTAAATTTATCACTTCAAAGGGAATTAGTGTCTTCTTAAGTCTTTTGGGTAAGAAGTGCTCCATACCACTGCCAAGTAACATAAAGCAATAATATGTCAGACTTGACATTTCCATTAAGGCGATATGCGAAAAAAATACGGGTGTTTCTTTTCTGTGTATTTCATGAAATACACGGAAAATTATATCAGTTTCTGGTATATGCATCTTGACTATATAATCTAGGGATTTGAAATTGGAAAACATGTTTGGATACATGTTTCATTTTTCATAGAAATAATTGTTGAAATTAGGTCTTCAAACACACTTTTTCTCCTCGTTTGACGAATAGGAACCAAATACAGAACTCATATTTTATTAGGTGTGTTTCAACAATATCTAGAGATTTGATATTTGAAATTTTGCTAGCTATTTTAGTTTTTTTATAAAAATTATAAAACTAACATTTTTCGCTTTCGCCCTGAATCCGCCCCTCTCGCACTGAGCGTGTTTTCAAACGTACGAGACGGTAACAAAAATAAAATTCGCAAAGCCTCTTAAAGGAAAGAGCGCGCGGGCGGCACGGTTTTTTATTATGTTTCTTTTATCAATGAAATAGCGATACAAAACGATATACATTAGAAGTAAGATATAACGTTATATGTCGTCATCAATGGCGTTTTTGTATTTCATAAGGTGAGAGACGTCGACTTCAATAAGATTATAATTTATAATGCTATTTCTATCCGCTATCTGCACTAAATGGCCCGTATGACTATCTAATAGAATTTTATGGGAATTGGAGCAGAGAATAGTTGGTAAAATTTTATGAAAAGCATTAGCCAGAACTGCAGGCGACAGTGGCGTGCTTTGAACTTTTTTCCGGAAAAGCAATCGGAAGGCCAAGTTTGACAATTAAAAAAATATGAAAAAAATAAATTATTATTATTAATAATTTTTTTATTATTATTATTTTTTTATTATTACTATTTTTTTATTTTATATTTATTTTTATATAACAAAATATTCAGAATCAGAGCACTCTGTATGATAACGCCACCTAGCGCCGGCTGACCAAATTCTCCCTCAAAAAGTCTGGTTCATGATTTATAGTATACTTTTTTATATTTTTATATCAATAGATGTCACCGGTTTTCTTACTTCAAATACCTATACATATATGTCATATAATATTTTTTCCTATTCGCCTGATGACGGCCCCACTGAGGGGTCGAAATATAGCGACTAAAACCATTTAACTGATTGTATTTATGTGAAGTAAAACATATATATAAAAAATAAAAAAAGGCCGTTGAACGGTGTTTTATAAAAATATTTTATTAACATAATTATTGAAAAAAATAAATAACACTTTAAAAAAAAAAAGGTTTGTATGACGCCAAGGTAGCACTAGGCACTGCCTACCCTAGAGTGAATATTTTCATACAAACTTTTTTTTCCAAAGTGTTACTTAAATTTTTCATATTTTTTTATTGTCAAACTTGACCAGCGGGCCTATTATGTTTCTCTAGTTGCCAACTGAAATAGGTGTCTATCATCAAAAACATAAACTTATACTATCGAATTTCGATTGTCTAAGGATATGTTCGCATTTGAAATGACGTCACAGTTCGTAAATAGTTCAATATCTTCTAAAGGCAATTTTGAAAGTTCATTTTTTATACATGTTTTTGACGATAGGCACCCTGTGCTGGTTTTAAAAAGGCCGTTTTATCGAGATTATGAATTAACAGCGCCTTAAGGCCCTTAATACCGCCAAATGGGTACTTTCTAAAGCCTACTCCTCTTTTATGGCCAAACCAAAAATATTGAAAAAATGTATTATGGATTATCAACTCTAGGACAACATATGCAACATTTTTCTTTTTCGTACCACCAAAACTTCTATATGAAAAATTATTTCAATTGAATGGTGTTTTTTGGCTTGAATTTCCTACTGCTCCTAAGTGGCTTAGGTGATTTAATTCATTTATGCTTTGATAAATAGATAAACTTGATAGCTATAAATATAACATAGAATTATTCAATCGAACAATGACGCCCATGTGAAAAGTATTATTTTCTCCTATTTTGCCCTTTCAAGGACGCAGCGAGCGTCGTAACAGCCACCACGCATTGTGCACTGATTTGAACGTTATTTCAATGTCGTTTCCGTCGATATTCATACAGACAAACATCGAGCTGCTAATTTGGCGACGGTAATCGCCTTAAGGGGCATGCATCCGCCAACGACCTTGAGTCGACTTGTGTCGGTACAAATATCGACCACAACTATATTGAAATTAACGTTCATATCAGCGAGCATTACATTAGACGATCGGTGCGTCTCCGGATAGGGCAAAATAGGAGAAAATAATACTTTTAACTAAGACGCGATGAATTGATAATGATAACACAATTGATATCATTTGCCATTAATAAAAAAAAAATCTCCATGTTTTCATTTTAAAAAATTGTTGTAATATCCGATATTCTTTACAAAAAGCTTTTCTAGTCACAGCGACAGCTCCATTTCCTGCAAAGTTAAAAATCTTTTCGGGTGTGAGAAATATTATCTGAAGAGGTAGGCAGAGCTTTTTAAGAAGCTTTTTGAAAACAAATAATTCAACATAAGATATTAAAACAGTTTCAGCGATATTACCTTATTTTTTACGTTTTAGGCTTGTTTTTTTAAAACACTTTCTATTTATTAATTTATTTAATTTTAGTCATTGGATCTTCTTTGGAATCTTCTATATAAATAAAAATGAATTGCTGTTCGTTAGTCTCGCTAAAACTCGAGAACGGCTGAACCGATTTGGCTAATTTAAGTCTTGAAATATTCGTGGAAGTCCAGGAAAGGTTTAGGCGATGAGAAAATGTGGAAAAATTGCGAGGAAAATACTAAAAACGACAATTTTATTTTCCCATACAAACTGTTCTTACCTGTCAAACATTTGATGTTCGCCCCGTCGTCGCGTCGGTCGGTTCGGTATTTTAGGAATAAAAACATGTAGATCTAGATTAAATAAGGGTTTGGAATCGACAACATATATCCATAATAGTCTGATTATCGCGTATTTAGATTTAAAACATGTAAAATAATGACACTATAATGACACTTAGTTGTTGTGTTGGGTGCGTTCAGAAATATACTTTGAAACAGTAAAGTTCGCTATACGATCTGAAATTGGGTACTTCCCTAAAAATCAAATCAGCGATTCTTTATCAAATGTCAAAACGCCCCGATACTATGAAATTTGTAAGAGGTTTTACATTATGACGTCACAGTTTTCTGTGATAAAACTGCTTCCTTTTTTCTTAGTTTTTAGCAATTATAAAATTGTCAAACCCTCAAAAAAATCCTGATTCCAATTAACACCTGAAAAAAGATTCAAAACTTGATTTGTCATTCTGATATTGCTTACAATGCCGAGGAGAAAACGACCTTACATAGGTCGTCGTAGTCGATCGAATGTGTGACGAGCTACCTCACGCGCTAATCGCACTGATGACCAGCGAGAGACTGATAATGATAACTGTCGTATTGGTATGGCAGATTTGCATTCTAGAGTGAAATACAATGAAGTGGATAATAGGCATAGAATGGAACAAGTTCGGGCACATCGATCACAACAGCAGCGAGCACGGGAAAATGAAATTTGATCGATTCCGCAGACGCAATGTTCCTGTGAACCTGGCACGAGGAGCATTCTCCTACGATCAAGAAATAGATTATAGTGCCGACAAATCTGTAACTATTGGGGAAATGTCAATCATTTGTCAACATTGTAAAGCTTTAAAATACAGCGGTGAATTTGCAGGAATATGTTGTGCTGCTGGCAAAGTAAAATTGCCACAATTAGTCCCACCACCTGATCCATTAGACTCATTAGTTTTTGGGATGGTTGATTAATTTATTAAAGGTGCTGAAACCAACAAAAAAGTCAGTGCTATGAATTTTTATTCAAACAGAATCCGTGAAGGTGAAGTAAATCATACTTTTTTGTTTGTGATGTGTCAACGGCTTTTTCATCAGTTTGCAGTTGACATGTATGTCAAAATTGAGACTGAACGATTGACGTACATCCGTCTAAACCAACAGCAGCTTCGATCTGAAGAGTACATTCATCTTCGCGATGCTATTAATGCCGATGGCAATGCAAACAATGTGGGAAAAATTACAATTTTGCCGGCCACTTATATTGGAAGGCCGCGCCACCACGGTGTCGTGCCTTTGCGTATATTTGTTGTTACGGATACATATATGTCTGAAATAATATTCAATATGATACAATTCAAATATTTTTTATTAAAGATATATAAATCAACCTTTACGATAGGAACCATATTTTCTAAAATTTCCACGATTGACACCTGAATCGGCAACATATCAATTAATCTAACAGCAAATGCGAACCATGCTTGCTAAAGATGTCTTGACTTGCCTCGCCAGGACTTGACGGCGTGGCGGAAGGCCTCGGTGACTCGGACAAATCTGGTAGAACCAGAATATTGCCGATGTTGTGCTCATGACTTTCTTAAATCTCATCCAAATACTTTAGTTCATCGGCAGTTAAATTAAGTTCTGAAAATGTTATTCCTTCAGATGATGACACAGATGATGATGATGGGATTGTTGAGACGAACTTTGGTTTTGATAACAGTTGTTGTTTCACTCGATTTTTTTGTTCCTTAGCCCTATTAATTCGTATTATTTGGCTCAAATTGTGACCGCATTTGAATGAATGAATGAATAAACACTTTTATTGCACAGAAAAAATAATGAATGAATGAATTTTATACAAAACTTGAAGGTATCAGCGGTTATTGTGAAACATTCGTCGCATCTTTACAATTTTTTTGTGCAACTAGGACAGGTACTTCTGTTGTTCTGCCGTTCTATCCACTTTTTACAAAAGGGACAATGCATTGTTAAAAGTTAACTATAACTTCTGAAAAATAGTTTTGAAATATCAATTATATTTTCTTGGAAAGTTCGGTGACAGTGACACTGACAGTCAGTGTTGGCAGGTTACTATTACGTTTAGTAATGTGGCGTAATCGATTCAGACAAAAAAAATAGGCTGGTACCTTATTTGTTAATATAAGTGTCTATAATCTAATATAATGTCTCATGCAAAATAATTATGAACATTAAGCTGAACATGTGTGCGTGATTTGCCCACTCTTTCCGCCCACTATGGAGCCGATACTTAGACTATCTGATGATGCTTTTATAAAGCTGCCGGCTCTGAAATACATTCATATGGTTTAAATTAATATGGTTTATATTAAGAGGTAAGTGATACGAAGTTCACCGGGTCAGCTAGTAATATGATAAAAAAAGAACAGATCCTCAGTTCCTGATTTTTTTTAAATCATTAAGAGATACTTAAGCTACAAATATATACTTTTTGAATTAGAGTGAAATTTGTCATTTCTTAATTTTTCATTTTAATTTTTGTTCTAATTTTCATTCAATTTTTATTTCATTACAACGCTGTATTTTATAATCACGTAACTTGAAATGCAAAATGTAAAATCGGTTAATATGTAAAAAAAAAACTGTATTGTTTTTGGGATTTCTCTGGTCCCTAGGGGCGGGCAATAATAAAACCATTGAAAAAGTAATAGTAGTTTATGCTACAAGGGCGCAAAGGAATAAATTACGAGAACGATTTAGAACACGAGCGTAGCGAGTGTTTTAAATGTAACCGAGTAATTTATTGCTTTTACGCCCGTGTATCATACTACATTTTTCAATGCATAGTGTGAGGAAATGAAAACAAATATAATCTTGTGAACTTTAAATTCTAATTGGCTCAAAAGGACTGTATCCAGAGCCGTTAAACAGTGGAAAAAAAAGTATAACGTCTATGGTACACAGGAAAGGCTGCAGGTTAGCCAACCATTGTAAATGAATAAAAAAAAATAATACTAATAAAGCCCTAGGGCAAAATAATCGACTTTCTGTTCGGTTTTGATGCATAAAAAGTGGGCCTTTACGAGCACATGCATTGAAAAATAATAAAATTGCTTTTCTCTCCATAATAAAATACTACAAAAAAGTATTGTCACAACTAGCTTTTGTCTGTTGCCTCAGCGGCGTTGATTTAGTTTTTAGGTAGTCCAATCGAATCTTTTAATATTTTTGGACCAATAATTTTATAGTACGTAAATTTAAGTTTTGGTTTTCATGAAATTATTTAATATTGCTATGTCCCTAGGGAACTGCCTGTCCACAGGGAACAAACCTATGTGCAAGTGAAGGGTCTAACCATAACAACAATGAAAGAAATTTCCAAATAGGGTCATTAGTTCAAGAGATTACCCGCGTAAATTTAATTAATGGCCATGTCCTTAGGGAAATGCCCGTCTCCAGGGAACAAACTATAGCATGTCTTAGTACAGCGTTTTAAGAATTTTAAAAGGAATTTTAAAAAGCGTTTTAAAAAGAATTTGAAAATCGGTTCTATCGTTATTAATGACTATCATATTATGTTCCTAGGGAATTGTCCGTTTCCAGGAAAAAAACCTATACCTTATTTCCAAGTAAAGAGTCGAGATTTTAAAAACCAGTTTAGTAGCACTACATATTACCCACGTGAACATAAATTGATATTTCTCTAAGGAACTGTCCGTCCCCAGAGAACAAACAAGAGCCTAAAGCGAATTCAGGAAAACGAAGCTTCCTATTAGTGAAATCGTTTTCGGAATCGGATCAGTAGTTCCGGAGATTACCTCCTGCATCCAAACTGACAAATACTTCCTATTGGCGTAGATATATATAGGTACATATACACCCAGACCATAGTAAAACTATGCCCAGACACACCCAGGTGTGTCAGAGGTGTTTTCGAGATTAGACTCTTCCTTATTTATTTTATTTATTACGCTTAATGTAGGACAATAACCGTCTTAGGAGCCTCCTAAGACAGGTATATTCTTTACTTAAAAGGAGACTCCAACAACTTGTAAAAAAATTTATGATTAAGTTACAGAAATTAATTAATTTGTATTTGTATTTTGTTATGTAAATTTACACAAACCATTAAAAAAAATATTTTACAGTGTACAAAGGCGGCACTTATTGCTAATAGGCAACAATGCAGGCAACCTTTGGGTGAAAAAGAAAATATAGAAGAAATAAAGAAAGAAGTGTGTAATTGCCACGAAATCAAACATAAGAGTAAACTACATATACTTATTAATGGTTAAATATTATAGTTCCTATAACAGTCAAGATGAGAATAACGTGCCAGGCAGTATTCGAACCTGGGTCTCAAGGTTGAGAGTCTGCTTCTTACACTGCTTTCAACATGAACTTTCATTCCATTCAAGACACATAAAACCTGCGTTTTCCAGAAAACGGTTAAAGATCTAGAGGCAAGTCTGTGATCAGCAAAGTTTGAGCTTAGTAGAGAAAGTTGTGAATAGAAATGAAACGATACGATCAAGGTATCGATACTTTTACTTATTAATCGTATCGAAAGAAAGAATCGATACCTCTGAGTACCTACTTAAAGGCGATACGTAAAAGTGTTAGCGTTCCTGTTACTCCCTGTTAAAACCCTCTGTCCGAGTGGGACGGATTCGTGGAAAAGTAGCAAAAAGTCAATGCACTAAGCTATTTTGTCAAAAAGATTTTCAAGGAGACTACAAATATATAATATACACATTTTGAATGCAATTTCACAATGAAATTAGTTAGGATTACAGAATTACAGGAAAAAATAAAACAATTTAGAGGTCTTTTCGGAATTAAATTCTATCGAGAAAATTTCATCCAATCGCGTTTTTTTTCAGTGAGAATTTTAATCAAATACTCAATAAACATTTACCCAAAAATTAAATACGTAGGTGACGTTATAGTGGAGTAAACGGATTCGAAAAAAAAAAACATTTTGTTTTGGTATCGCCTTAAAAAAATTATGCGTACCTACTTGGATCGGATTCATCGAGTACTTTTCATTCAATCCAAGTACTTGTGACCTACTCGGTACTAAGTCATAAAGTATTGACACCTAAAATGATTGTTATCGAAAGAAATGTATCGATACTTGTATTTTTTCGTATCGACACATCCCTAGTTATAAATGACATTGCAACTTGTTCGGAACTTGTTTCTTGAACTGTACTTAGGTGTAGTTCAATCTAACGCTTATCGATTTGTATTGGAGCTGGAATTGCAAGGGTTCCGTAACAAACAAAAAGTAGGTAAGGTAAGACTGTAGGTTGAGCGGTAATAAAAAAAAACTCTAAAATACGCATACTTTTTATGGTGGTGCCTAAATAAAACGAGATAAGTATAGAATAGAATAATTTCTTTATTTAAGACAGTAGGTTACAATAAATGTTAAAACACTAATTTCCACTGAAAGTTTCTTTGTAATGTGGAAAACTAGGCTCTTTCTCAAAAACATAAGACATAAGATTTTTTAACATTAGACATAAGAATGTATAGTTAGATTTAATAATTAGGAATAAGAAATATAAATATAATAATTTATTAATTAGGAAACACTTTTTTATGGTTATGACTTTATTTCAGTCTATTTTTATTTTATTTTATTATTAGATATAATATATAGGTATAAAGGAATAATGTATATTATATAGATACAAATTTATTTATTTTTTATTTAGAACACTTTTTGCACATTTACATAAATTAATACATATAGCAATAGCTAATAGCAATATTTTCCAGGAAATTTTTGGAAGCATACAGAAAGATTGAAGAAATAACACGGAAGGTGTAATTGATAATCAGAAAGAAAGATGATCAAAATAAAAATATTTACCTAAATAAACTTATCTTACACATAAAATACAAGGTATTTACATACCTACATACATATAATATATAAAATATACATATACATATACATATCAATAATAATGTACACGCTTCATCTTATTCAAAAGTGAACAAATATGGCCTTAAAAATATTAACAAAACTATTATAATTAACCAAGAAATACTATTTTTATAACACCGCGCGTAACAATTGTTTTCTTTTTGTTTGTATAAATTTTTCGTCTTGAAATATTTTATATAAATAAAAGGGACTAGATATAGCAAGCGCAACGAGCGTGCGCACGCACGGTATGCGCGTTGTATAATATTGTAAAATTGCGGCGGGCGCTTGTTGTATTTCGTTCCGTAAAGCAGAGATATCGATAATTTTATTGGTTGAAAATATTCGTTCATATTTTTGTTGAATGCGACTATTAAATATAAATATTCACGAATATTTTCAATCAATAAACAAATACTCTATAATTTTTTCACTCACCCGTTGAAGTAGTTTATTTTGCAAAACAACTCCACAATCTTCACATTTAACGGAAAACAACCACAACGCGACGACCGACGCGTCTTTTTTTTTCAAGTAACACAACAAGAATAACCTAATAATGAACCAATAACCAATCAAAATATGTGTTAAAAATATCAAATATACGAGTAAATATCTGCCGGAGAAGTTGATATGATATTTTTATTCGATAATGTTAATTTCGTTTATTGAATATCATGGTTAATTTTCAATATTCGTTATATTTAATAGTTAATGGTTATATTCATCATCTCTACCACAGAGCGTCATACATTTGGATTCACAGCATCCCATCCGCGCGCTTGCTTTATCAAGTCGTTACCGACACGACAGTTGTTTACAAGAGAACCCAAACGATTTTTTATGACGTACGTTTGAAAGCTCTTTGCGGTATATACTTGAAGAAAGTAGAAGGCCTATAGATAAACTTTTAAATCAGTTTGTTCTTGCTTTATTGCTTTGGTTGAGTATGGTCCGAGCTTTGAAATCAAAAGTTATTAAGTTTTTACAATCGTATAGTTACGTAGGCATTATACTCGTACTATCGTGGAAAGCTACTTCTCAGCTTTCTTAAGATTTTGAGGAGCTTAAATCGAACTTCTGAACTTTCTCCGACGGTACGTAAAACAAATAATTATGATTTCGTTCCTTCTTGAAAATTGTTTAATTAAATTATTTAACCTTTCTGCTCGAGTGGGTTCCAATTGGAAGGCGCAGAATAAGTTGCTATAAATATAATATTTACAAGTATTTATGAGTTTTTGATATTTATATTTAGACCGTTCGATACGCTATTGCTTGCATTTCCTTGCATCCAATAAAATCGGAAAGATTTTAAGGCGCTGTGAGTAACTGATCTCTTGGTATTTGAGGTGGTGAAGCGGGGGAAGTGGTTGACTTAGTTTCCCCCTCAGCGGGGCGCCCTCGTGCGATCACTGCAGCGCGCGGTCTAATTCTGGCGCGTTTACTGTTTGTCCTTTGTCTGTAAACTACAACTTCAACTGATTACACCAAACAACTTTTTTTCTACGTAAAAATAAATATTTGGTAATCAGTATTAAAAGTACATAAGTCAATTTTGTATGGACAAGTCTGTATTGTTTTTCATTTGAATTGAGAAATTTCTTCTTGTTTATTATTGCTTTTTTGCAAGATTTGTTTCGTAATAAAATTTTATTCATGTTCAGTGGTAACATTTATCAATATTTTCCCAGCGTGGCTAGCATGCACCCGAGATAAAGCGTCTATCTATCCTACTTACGCCCTTACGCGTTTTTGCGTACGAGCGAGCAATTATAATGGAAAGATACTGTATCGACGGCGCGTGCTAGACCTCCAGGATCCCTCATCGGAACTATGTCCGTACTTCTTACATCCCTGAAGGAAACAACTGTCACAATATCTCTTACACCAGAGCATGTCTCCGAAGGATATGGAGGTCGTACGTTCTGGCGATATTTCAAAATATTACGAAGATAAAAATATCGCTGGAGACTTTGCGGTTTCCATTATAGATGAAACATTTTATGAATTCAAAATACTAAGTTCTAAGACGATGTTATTTTACTATTGTAGTTTGTGTATATATATATATATATATATATATACTAGCTTTTGCCCGCGGCTTCGCCCGCGTTGATTAAGTTTTTGTATAGTCGTATCGAAACTGTAAATATTTTAAGTTTTAGTAGTTGACCTGACTTTGATTTGGAGTATTTAAAGTGTTTTTGGTTCTCATAATCTCTAATTTGATCCCTATGTAAAGTTTTTTTGGCGAGGCCGAAGACCAAGACACGTTTTCGTCTTTGCCGAGGCCGAAGCCCGAGCAGTTTTGCAGATCAACACTATTTGTTGTTCTCTGAATTAATCCTCTGCTAATGTGTAACGGCTGTCTTTGATAACTGATTTAATCCCCTAGTATAGCATGTTTGGCGAGGCTGAAAGCCGAGCCGCATTTTCAGTCGACACTATCTTTTGTTTTCTAATTAATTTTAATCATCTGCTTAAGTATCATTGGAGGTCTTTGGCGAGGAAGAAGGCCGGGCTGCGTTTTCGAAAGACACCATTTTTTGTTCTCTGAATTAATCCTCTTCTAAAAGGTCTTTGGCGAGACCGAAAGCCATGCCGTTTCCAAACGAAAATTTTTTTTGGTTACTGATTTGATATAAAGTAGCGTGTGTCTTATTTCAGGTCTAGAACTACATTTAAAGCAGTTTCAGCCCTATCAGTTCGGGAGGTACGGTGTGAAGATGTGTATCACTTTTCTATAGGAACTTGACACCCAGTTGCCTCTGAACTGATTAATGGGATAAAAAGTGGTCTACTATGTCCTATTCCAGGTCTAGAACTACATTTGTGCAAAGTTGAGCCTAATCGGTTTAGTAGGTATGGCGTGAAGGAGTAACAGTACATCACTTTTCTATAGGAACTTGACAACCCATTGCCATTCTATGGGAACTAATTTATCAGATATAAAATAGCTTTTGTCTTTTTCCAGGTTTAGAAAAACATTTGTGCAAAGTTTCAACTCAATCGGTTCATCAGTTACGGCGTGAAAGAGTAACAAACATACCAACTTAATACAACTTTAACAACTTTATATCCATCCCAACTTTCACATTTATAATATTAGTTGGATGTACCTTACATGAGAAGAGTGCATCCGCAAGACGAAAGAACATAAACACATCCCTTAAATTTTTATGGACATCAAAACACTCATTTTCTAATATTTTAATATTTTAAGTTTTAGTAGTTGACCTGACTTTGATTTGGAGTATTTAAACGTATTTGAACATTATCATTGTTTACGTTGCTCAGAGCTAGTGCCTGGAGTGATGTAAAATATTTTAATTAAGATCTTCCCTTGAAAATGGAATAAAATCCGAAACCGGTCGGGAGTTAACACAAATAAAGTGAAACTACTAGTACAAGTGTTTTAATTCAAGACTCATTTTCTATTCCTTTTATTGGATTTAGAAAGTACTTGCGAAACACACTCCTAATACTTGCAATATTTGTGAGATACATACATTAGGTCACTTCTAATTATATAGCCAAAAATACAAACTAAAGAGTCGGTAAGTGGTCAGTGACCCTCTTTGAGAAAAAACACAATAAAACAATAGGTTTCCTATACTAATTGACTGGGAGTTATTCTTATATTAGTATAGGACAAAAATTTTATTTTTTTTTTTCGCTAAAAGGGTCATTGCACCTTGGTCTTGACCACTTACCAAGTCTCCCGTTTATACGGACGGACAGACGGACAGCCTAAATAACAAATTTAGTCATTTTACTTTGAAATTGAAAGACTTTCCGAAAACAACTTCATCCCCCTTTTCACCCCTTCGGGGTTGGATTTATCACAAACGCTGAGACACGTATAAAGTAATTTTCAATTGTCAGTCTAAACACAACATTGAAAGATCCTAACTTCGAAACAGACGAACTTTATAATAAAGAAAACTTTCATTTTTTTTACAGTCATCTAGACCTCGCCGAGCCCTTTTCTTAGACTACTATGAACATGGGTCTAGCATCAGCCATTTGGGAGATATGGGCCTGTAAAGTTTTGACACTTTCGGCAGACAGTCGAGACCTTTTCCTAGACACCCATCAACTTGGATCTAACTCCAGCCGTTTGGGCGATACAGGCCGTCAAAGTTTTGACATTAAAAAAAAATCTTTTTTTGGCATCCCGTGGTCCAACCCCTAGGAATGCACCTTCCGTTTAAAAGATATTTTGCTTGGATATAGATAGATAGACAGATAGATAGATTGTGAATATATAGATCGATAGATTTCTCAAAAGGAAATAATGGAACCGTAATAGGATCACTTGTGTCGCTGTCTGTCTGTCCACCGGTTACAGCCGATTTGCTCTGGCACACATACTTTCAAGAATTTTTATGTCCACTATATTAAATTGCAAAATCGATGCCATTTTCATAATAAACGTCCCAACAAACCATAAAAACGACACCCATATTGATATTTACACATTTCAACATTTAAACCCCATCGCACCCCAACAGGGGATGATGGTATTTATTTTCACTACGTTGTATTTTAAAATCGTAGTTGTTTTCGTGATCAGCGACCCGATAAACCATACAAACGATACCAATGTTGATTTTCAGAATTTGCTACCCCGTTTCCCCCTTTTAGGGGTTGAATTCTGAAAAAAACTGAAACACTTATTTACTCATTTATTGATAAGAGTACTCGTGTGAAGTTTCGAATAAACTATTCTTGTTTCCCCATACAAACTTTGGACCCCCGTTTCACCCTCTTAGGGGGTGAATTTTGAAAAATCCTTTCTTAGTGCACCCCTAGACCTCTAAGGAAACCTACTTGCTAAACTTGGATTCTCTAGACCCAACGGTTTGGGCTGTGCGTTGATATGTCGGTCAGTCAGTCAGTCAGTCAGTCAGTCAGTCAGGTTCTTCTTTTATATATTTAACCAATGTTGATTTTCAGAATTTGCTACCCCGTTTCCCCCTTTTAGGGGTTGAATTCTGAAAAAAACTGAAACACTTATTTACTCATTTATTGATAAGAGTACTCGTGTGAAGTTTCGAATAAACTATTCTTGTTTCCCCATACAAACTTTGGACCCCCGTTTCCCCCTCTTAGGGGGTGAATTTTGAAAAATCCTTTCTTAGTGCACCCCTAGACCTCTAAGGAAACCTACTTGCTAAACTTGGATTCTCTAGACCCAACGGTTTGGGCTGTGCGTTGATATGTCAGTCAGTCAGTCAGTCAGTCAGTCAGTCAGTCAGGTTCTTCTTTTATATATTTAGATATATATGTGTATATATATATAAGGTCTTTCAATTTAAATTCAAAGTAATTTAGGAGGTGATTCAGTATCGTTAATACACCACATTCCACTGCAAAGTACTTTTTTTTGCGCGAACTTTTTCTTCACAAAACTTTTTCTTGTGTTTGACCACAAGTGAAAAAAAAGTTCGCGCAAAAAAAGTGCTTTGCAGTGGAATGTGATGTATTAACGATACTGAATCTCCTCCTAAATTACTTTCAATTTAAATTGAAAGACCTTATATATACAACGTGTAACAGAAAGGTGTAACCAAATTTGAAGAGCTTATTCAGTCAATAATATACAACAACTTTTACTATGGAGTTAACCCTGAAATCTCAAAAAGATCTGCCCTTCCATACATTTCGACCGAGCGGCCTTGCATTTTTCTATGAAGTGAGTATTTTTTTTTTCGATATACAGGATTTGTTCCATTATAAAAGTTGTTCTAAACCATTGACTGAATAAACTCTTCAAATATGGTTACACCTTTCTGTTACACGTTGTATATACAAAGTGACTTTTTGATCATCGTCCAAATTCATACTAGAGGCTTGGTAAGTCATCAGCATAAAGAATCGACAAATTTTTTTGTGAAATTCGTATAATGAAATTTTACAAAAATCGTTATTGGTTCATGATGCTGATCACTTACCAAGGCTCAAGTATGAATTTGGACGATGTTCACAAATTCACCTTGTATATATAGTGTGTATTTGAAAATACGATTTTTTAGTTTGCGTACTAGGGTGGATTGAAAATGCGCTTTTTTAGGGTTCCGTAGTCAACAACAAGGAACCCTTATAGTTTCGCCATGTCCGATGTCCGTCTGTCTGTCTGTCTGTCCGCGGCTTAGCTTAGAGACTTTTAGTACTAGAAAGCTGTAATTTGGCATGGGTATACATATTTATCACGCCAATAAAGTGGTAAAGCAAAAAAAAAAATACGGTCTTCCCCTACACGTAAAGTGGGGATGATTTTTTTTCTCGTCTGTCCCCTAGTATGGAATGTCGTCGGATAGGTAATTTAAAATATTGGGGGCGTGAGGAGACTGCGCGTGGCCCGACACGTACTTGGCCGGTTTTTCTTATCTCATATTGGATGGATTAAATGGAGGTCTAATTAAAAAAGTAAAAAAATGGACAACGTCTTGGCTCCCCATTTAATTCGAAGTTTTACAAAATGTTTGGAAGAAAATACCTTGTCTCTTTTTGTTAAATTATTTCGTAATAAAAATCACATCGGTTCCTTGTGAATTTATTTACCAAATTCTTAGATATGTCAGAAAAAATAATGAGTCTTTCCCAAGGCTTGGTGAGCAACACTGTAAAGGAACCAGAAATAAGCATCAACTGACTTTTCCAAAAATCAGATATACGCAGTGTTTGTGCGATACGTAAATAATCCATCCCTTGATAATGCCGATAAGGCGAAACTAGTAAGGGTATACTGAAGTAATAAGTAGTGATACAGTACAAGTGTTTTATTCACCCATTATTCAGTACTGCTTCTCCGTACTATAGCTAGAACATTCTACTCAAATGTATTCCAATTCTTTTACTGTGTCAGCAATTCGACTTTGGAATAATCTTTTACTACATATACGCGAGGTTACTCTTACGCTACGGAAAAAAAATAGACACTATTAGAACTTGCATATCTACTTCAGTAAATAATCTTTTATTTTGATAAAATAGTATATTATTTTTGGAATATTTTTATAGGGATCTGTTAAACAGAAACGCGATTGGGGAAATTCGGCTCGATACAAATATTTATTGAAATGAGGTATTTTCGACACCAATCTCCATTTGGAATGACAGATGGACTACAATTATATTTTATTAGATGGGTTTTAAGAGTATCTAGACCCGGTTAAACGAAATTTTGATGGCAACTTTAGTACATTTTATATGAAAAAAACCGATTTTTTGCTACTTTTCCACGAATCCGTCCCTCTCGCACTGAGGGTTTTTTCGCATATGGGGTGACTGGGACACTAAAACTTTTACATATCGTCTTAAGAACAGAAAGTATATCAACCAACATTACCTTGATCTACAGAACAAACAGTTGGATCAACTCTATTAAACAAAAATATGTGTAATACGTGTAAAATACGTCTCTGTGTCTAACCTCTTCTAAATACATTTTGTGTTTATATATTTGTATGTATTATTAGCACATGTATTTGATTATAAGTTACTCATTTTTGTATTTTATAATATTTTTAGTGTAAATATTGTTTATTTTAATATATTGGTTCATAAAACTGTTTTCTCATCAAACCACTACCCTTGACAAGTTCCACATCGCCAAAGGTTAGCTAGAAGACAACTAGCATTAAGCTCACCTATGTACATGTTTTTGATAATATGATCAGCAGAGCATGTGGTTTTTATTTCAAGATAGCAGTCTATTTACAACCAGTAAACATAATGCCTTATAATTTTCTTTTGACCTTTTATTGTTATTCTGCATCTTTAACCTTTGAATTGATCCAACAATAATTTTTTTTTTGTATTTTCCCGTATGACGTTCATTTTTTATCGTATTCTATTGCTTTTGTCACATAAAAATTGACATGCCGGAATTTTATGTACCTTTTTTACAAAATAAACTATTTGAATTTGTACTTAAGAACGGTTTCGCAGCCGGATTGTGAAATACACGCCTCTTTCTAATTAATCGAATTCACTCAATAGTTATTCAACAAAACTTTATTACCTATGTATTGCGTATCGCAAAGTTTCCATTTGTTTCTGTAAATTAGAATTTCAAATTTTTTTCAATTCAAAATTTTTGAAATTCTTATTTAAAGAAACCAATGGAAACTTTGCGATAGCAACACACACAATAAATAGGTAGTAATGTTTTGTTGAATAACTTTTGAGTGAATTTTGAATTTAAGTGTTCTGTTTCGATTAATTAGAAAAAGGCGAGTATTTCACAATCCGGCTGTGAAATGTGAAACCAGTCTTAAACAGTTCTGCTACAGATAGACACAAAAGAACTTACTTCGCAAATAGGTTTTTCTCTCAATAATGGAAATAAGGAAAACCCTACACAACCAGCAGAATGATTGTCTCTAGAATAGCAAACAAACGGCATATATTATATAACAGGGGGGTTGTTAGAGGTATTTCCGAGAGTGGACTGTCACTGAAACAGTCAACACTCGTACACCCTCTTTTCACCGACTATTTTACGTCCCTAAGCGATGGAGGGTGCGCCTTACCGCCGCCGTACTTCATGTACAAATACACGCTTTTTAGGGCTTGTAGGTTTATCCAACGTGTTTTCTTTCACTTTTCAATCATAGTATATAAATGCTAGGCACATATATACATAAGT
This sequence comes from Ypsolopha sequella, assembly GCA_934047225.1. NCBI lineage: Eukaryota > Metazoa > Arthropoda > Insecta > Lepidoptera > Ypsolophidae > Ypsolopha > Ypsolopha sequella. The sequence continues at coordinate 15,222,618 of OW204005.1, read as the reverse complement.
TCTGAAAAAGTCATTGGTTCTTGCTCCACCGGCAGTATTTAAACTCGGGCCTCAAGATTGAGATCTTGCCGACTGAGCAACCGCTGCTTCTAGAATTAAGTGTAAAATTACTCCGGAATCTGATAAGTAATTTAAAACCTTTCAGTACCATTCGCAAATTCTTCCTCTCGCTGAACTAATTTGGCTTTTTGTATGTAAATTAGCTGCCAATTTTACAAATTGAAGAGTTCCTATTTCCATAGTCCTTCTGCAAGGGAATTTGTTTTTTTTATATTTTATTTTTTTTGTTTTATTGAGAACACAAACAGTCACACAGAAATCTTAATACATTTAACAATAGTAAAGAATAGACCTGGAGGTTCCTGAAGTTAACAATCAAAATAAATACACTTAATTAAGAAGCAAAGTTACAAAAATACGTAAACAACATAGGACATAAACACAAAAAGAACATAGCACATCCATTTTCATTTCCGTGAAAAATAATTGTTTAAATATAAAAATTCGGTTTTGGGTCAACATTTTACACAACATGTAACAATTTCATGTTTCTTTCACATTCCGTCTAAAAGCTAGAGACCCGTGACATACGGACATACAGACAAACGGACAGCGGGGTGACATTAATAGGGCTCCGATTTGCCCTTTGGATACGGAACCCTAAAAATGGCCAAAACGAGAGGGCAATATGATAATTATTATTGAAATTATGATATTGACCGGACTTTATGCAAAATGTCCTTCACCTATTGGGAAGGATAATAAAAATATGTTTTTTTTACTACTTCAGTGGTGTTTAAGCCAAACCCAAGCATACGTGGTCAATATCATTTCCTTTACATTTCACCTCATGCCTCGCAAATATCTATGAAAGAAGAAACATGAAGAAAAAAGAAAAAAAAAAGTCACATTGTCAAGAAAAAACGAAAACAAAAATTACACAAGACGACAAGAAAAAATAAAACTAAAATTAAAAAACCACAAGGAATATTATTAAAAAAGGAGAGAATTTCGCGAAGACTACAAGAGGGTGAGTGCTCATTCTTTCCCCTCGGGCCGATCTCATACCATGCATAACGGTCCGAGGACTTTCCTGTCCTTGTTCCCCAAGACCCGTATGCTCAGGGTAATTTTTCAATAATCAAAACCGCTAAAACAAGTGGTAAGTATTTCATTAGCTAAAATAAACTTTTAAACGAAAAATTCGATTTTATAGATTTTTTATTTTTTTTATTTTATTATATTAAGGTTATTTTTATGGCCGCTCACGGCTTTTTCACGGAACCCCAAAACACGAATAACGTTCAACTCATAGCAGCTGTCATATTATAGTTACATGACACTGACACTCCTTCCTCCCAATATCCTCATTCATTCCTACATTTCCAATTTACATTTACATATCCATTCCATCACCCTTCTTGCCATTAAAAAAGAGCCCTAAATATTGCAAAACAAGACTCAAAATCGAGCGAAAGTGTTTACAAGATGTGGCGTTACTAAGCTAGGACCAGATAACTGGGAGGATGGCTCGCGGCAAAAGGTTTCCATACATCGAGCTGGGGACCTAAAAAGGCCAACTTGGGTGAATCATGAAATGGTTTGAAAGTAGGATAGAGTCAGAGTTTCTTCATGCGTGCAAAAGAGACGGCAGTACAACAGAATTATAATATGATTCATCCAAAGCGGCCTTTTTAAAGGACCTAGGGATCTAAAAAGGCCGATTTGGGTGAATCATAAAATGATTTGAAAGTAGGATGGAGTCAGAGATTTTTCACGCGTGCAAAAGAGACGGCATTAGAACGGAATCATTATATGATTCATCCAAAGCGGCCTTTTTAAAGGACCTGATGCAGGTAGACGAATAAGTGTATGGAAGACAAAAAAAAACATAATTATTTTAACATGCTTTTTTCGATTTTTATTCCGATTTTAACCTACTTATAAATGTTGTATCGATTTGAAACTATGGATTTAATTCGGATGACAATACAATAATTTACACTTTTTTCCTGGGGACATAAGCATTAAATTACCGAAACTATGATAGAAATAAATTTCTATGTTTGAACACTTGGCGATTTATCCATCGCAAGGAGATATAAATTAACATTATATCATTGCAGTTTAGAAACACAGAAAGAAAAGTAAATCTGGGTGTGAGGATCAATTTAAAAATGTTGTAATTCTGAATTGCAGAAACCAGTGAAAACTTTGCGATATGGCAACATACACAATACATAGGTAATAAGGTTTTGTTGAATAACTATTGAGTGAATTTTGATAATAATATTTTACCTATAATTTTAATCGTATATATATTGCTACATAAATTAAATAAACATTTAATCTAAGTAGTTCATGTACATTTATTATTTTATTACATATATTTTTATAAGATTAAAATTTGACTTGTGAAACGTGTATTATATATACCTACTTTGCAAAATAAACTTTTTGAATTTTGAATTTTGAATTTAAGAGCGGTTTCACAGCCGGATTGTGAAAAACCCGCCTTTTTCTAATTAATCGAAACAGAACACTTTAATTTACAAAAGTGTTTTTAAAATATTACAAATTTTTTAATTTATTTGCGATGGCAATACATAGGTAATAAGGTTTTGTTAAATAACTATTGAATTAATTTTGAATTTAAGTGTTCTGTTTCGATGACTTAGAAAAAGGAGGGTTTTCACAAGCCGGCTGCGAAACCACTCTTAACAAAACTGTAGAATTCCCCAAAACCACAAAACCATTGCACATACATCGTTCTTGAGATATGAGATTACTGAACAACATTTTTATTTTTACGGAACCCAACTGATCACACTAAAAATTAAACGTCCAAATAAATATGCATCTGAGTGAAACAAGTCACATCAAAAACCCAGCCAATTGCGAGTCAGACTCGCGTACCTAGGGTTCCGTATTGTGGATGATAAATTTAATTTAGTAATTTTTTTCGTGAATATCTCAACCGCTTTTTTTTTCTTGTTATCTTTACGTAAACACATATTACCATGATATTTTTCATACTTTTCGGTCTACGAGTTTTGGAGATAAGGGGGGGGACATTCATATTTTTGTGGTTTTTAAAGATTTCTCGAAACCAGTGCCAGTAGATATAGTAAAAGCATATATTTTTACAAGCAGCTTTTTAATTTCTACTATTTGATACCCGTATTGTATTTTTAGAATAATATTTTTTATTTTTCTCACTTTTGTTTTAGAAATATTTTGAACAAGTTCAAATTTTTTCATATTTTTTTCACACCGTGATATGTGGGCAAATTAATGCTATTTTGTGCAAAATTTAATGTCTTTATCTTTAACGGTGCTAAAGTTATGAGGCTGAAATACGGACGGACAACGGAGTCTCACCATAAAGGTTCCTTTTGTACTTTTTAGGTACTTCGTATACGAAACCCTAAAAAGGGGTGCGGGCAAATCTGCGGCCAAGAGACTAGTCAAGAATAAATTTACTATGAAATTCAATCTTGTCGATTCACAACAACCTTATCTTGTTCTCCTTTGAATCCGTATCGAATAGGTTATCTTGAAATACTTCACGTTCGTCATAAAGGTAGTACCAAGAAAATCCGTAATGCTGCTTATCACCGGTCACGGGGAATTCATTCTTATGTCAACGCAATAAACGCTTTTGATATTGGCCATACAGATCGAGGGCTTGAGGAAGTTGTGAATAATAAGTCTTTAGTCAAAGATCATGCATGATTTGTGAATACGGAATTATGTTTGCAGTGTCACAGGTCATTGTGGTTTGAAATCATTAACAAAGGATCTCAAAGAGTAGAGACCTATTTTATTTAAATGGTTGATATATATCGCTTACGGAATATCTTTTGATCGTATGCCATTATTTGTATGAGCTGTAGGTATTACTGCTTTACTTTTATTACTTTTCAATGCATGTGCTCGTAAAGGCCCACTTTTTATGCATCAAAACCGAACAGAAAGTCGATTATTTTGCCCTAGGGCTTTATTATTATTATTTTTTTTAATTTATTTACAATGGTTGGCTAACCTGCAGCCTTTCCTATGTACCATAGACGTTATACTTTTTCTTCCACTGTTTAAAGGCTCTGAATACAGTCCCTTTGAGCCAATTATAATTTAAAGTTCACAAGATTATATTTGTTTTCATTTCCTCACACTATGCATTGAAAAATGTAGTATGATACACGGGCGTAAAAGCAATAAATTACTCGGTTACGTTTAAAACACTCGCTACGCTCATGTTTTAAATCGTCCTCGTAATTTAATCCTTTGCGCCCTTATAGCATAAACTACTATTCTTTACCAGTTTTAGCAGGAGCTATTATTATACTTCTAACAGATCGAAATTTAAATACTTCTGTTTTTGATCCTGCTGGAAGAGGAGACCTTATTTTATACCAACATTTATTCTGATTTTTTTTGGCTGTTTAGGAATAATTTACGCTATAATCAAATCAAATCAAATCATTTTTTGAAAGACCAACTATGGATCACAAATTTTGTTAGTAAACTTAGTCTAGAAATTATTAATTTTAGAGAAGACAGGTCTGTCTACTGCCACATGAATACTGCAGCAGTGATTCATGTAACATGGCCATGATAGCGAACAGGATACTGTTGTTGCTGCCGCGCACTCTGCGCACCAGGGACGCGCACCTTTTTCTCAAAGTGGCATGAAAACAATCAACTCGCGCCTCTGCAAACATGCCTGAAGCACTGCAGTGTCGCGGCAACCCCATCAGCATCCTAAACGCATTGTTGTTTTGAACACGAAGGGCATTGTAAGCTTTCTGAGTGTACTTAACCCACAGGCTGCACGCATAAAAGAAGTGCAAAAGGCCCTAAAAAGGGTAATCTTAAGGGGGCACATACATTGGGCACTTACCTCCGGCCCCAAAAACCATGATTTCGCTCTTCTTTACATTATAGAGAAGACCGTGATGAGCTAATATGCAGGTTTCACATATAAAAATTAAAAAAAAAAAAAAATAAAAAAAATTTATTCAACAGAACACAACACAAAACACATAATACTTAAAGACTATTTAGGATTAGACAGAGGTTCTGTTGAAAAGGTCGGTGACTCAGCTTTTGTCCCTTAAGCCAGAAGCAAAGGGACGCTGTTATTCTGTCACTGCCTGTTCATCCATAAGGATACTTAAAACAATAAACAAAAATTAACACAACTATGATTAAAACACATAAAAAACAATAGCCATTTTTAGGAACTTGGAACTTCTATTGTTTTGCAGCTAAATTAACGTGCCATTTAATAATATTATGAGTATTATATGTATAATTATCTATAAACTTATATATGAATATTATATAAACTTAAATGCATTATTAATAGATTTAAAATATATATTAATATATTATGTTATTTACAATGTACATACTGACGCCATTTTCCTTATCTTTTTATTTGCAATTGTATTTGTAAGTTTATTAACCACTCTTTACAATGTTTTTTGAATGTAGGAAAAGATTTCTGCAACCTTATAGGCGGGGGAATGTTGTTCCAACATTTAGAAGCTGCGTAACGAAAACAACCTCTAAATGCCTCTATCTTAGGTCTTGGTATATCCAACTTGTCACTGTGTCTCCCTACATAACGGCGACCTATGGCCGCAAATAATAGCAATTGGATTACTAGGATTTGTAGTTTGAGCTGATCACATATTTACAGTATGTATAGATACTCGTATTGATACACGAGCTTATTTTACTTCTGCAACTATAGCAACCTGTTGTTCTTCGAATTTATTTTAGAAAATTTTTTATTTGAAATTTTTTGTTTCATTCCTAAAGAAAAATACAGTCCACTTCGGGTATCATAAACAATTTATGAAAAACATCAAAGAAAAAAAAGTTATGGACAGTCAAAGTGTACGTTTTGTTTACGTCCCAAATGACAACAAATACACGCTTTTTAGGACAAGCAGGTTTCATCTGTATTTTTTCCTTTATATTTTGCTTATTTATATACAGTGGTAATTCGACCTATTCCTTGAAAGGGGTTATACTAGAGATCATTTCCAACGAATTAAGTCCTATCAACTAGGTGTCGAACATGAATGGTCTCCGAGTTACGAAGGTTTTTATATTATTTTTCAAACTTTCAGACTAATAACCAAAAATAAATAATTTAAAAATAACTATTCCTCTCCCAGCACTTATTTATTATATTTATGATCAATGATAGATGAGTGATCAAAAAGCGTGCCCTGAATTCCCATAATCTCAGAATTAAAAGGTCTTAAGTGGAAAGAAAACCTTTTTTATTTTGTAATTTTTGAAATATCGACGTGTTTTACTTGAAAAAAAATTATCATTTGCGACCCCTAGTTGATTTGATAGGCATTATTTGTATAACCCCTTTAAAGGAATAGGTCGAATTACCAAGCACCCTGTATGCTGGACTGACAGGATTCAAACCTGGACCTCAAAGGCTCAAAGTTAAGAGCACAGCGACGCGAGGAACCAATCTGCACTTTGCTATCTTTTCGATTAAATTATGTTACGTGTGTTAATTCGAAAATCATTTCGAGATTTAGGTTTAATAAGCCGTATTTTAGAACTTGTGGTCCAAAAAACCTCAGGATGCTGAATAATTTTACGAAAACGCTGTAACTTCCATTTGCTGTCGTGTGACGTCACTTGAGAAATGGCTGTTTAGAAATGTGTCCTTTGTCCTTTGCTATCAAGATAAATTTATAATAATTGAGTAGATAGACAGAGACAACAGACCTCTTTTTTTATGAGCAATCACACATCACAATCAGTATAATGTCTAATATTCTCAAATGACGTCATATGGACAATTCTATAATTAAAAAATTTATCGTAAATTTAAATACCAAAATAATGAAAACCATGCCCTAAATAGGAATTTCAAAATAAAAAAAATATCTAATATACAGAAACAAAAATTTTCAAAAAAAAAATTTTAATTCTTATTTAACAATACATTGGTAATAAGGTTTTGTTAAATAGTGAGTGAATTTTTTATTTAAGTGTTCTGTTTCGATTAATTAGAAAAAAGCGGATTTTTCACAATCCGGCTGTGAAAGGTTCAGTTTTGAATACGGCTAATAATTTTTGTTTACACGGGTAGAGTACTAGGGACAAAAAGTACTAATAACATAAATAGTTCCAGAATAATACTAAAGATAGGAGCTGGGAGAGTAGAGTCATAGTAAAACTTTACTATGGTAGGGTGGATAACGCGTGTGGTAAAGTGGTTGGATAAATAGTATCCCAGTTACTCTACCTAGATAGAAATATAGATAGATACAAACTTTATTCAATGCCACAATTACATTCAATAACATTAGACACAAAAAATATACACATGAAGCTTAAAATATAGCAAATAATTACAATGTAACAATTTGTGACACAGAGGCTGATAGATAGGGCGCTGGTTCAGCATACGCCACAAAATCAAAATCAAAAAGTTTATTCCATTTTAACGGTAATTTTTAAGCAAAATATTGCCTATGCCAGGTGACCCCACTCCTTCATAGCATTACTTCAGATACTGTTAAATTTTCTTAACTTAGTAGTTGGAAACAAATATATTTATTTTAACATTAGTAAGTTTACATTATAGTTACTATTTTGAATAAGCATTAACCAATTGGGCAGATGACAATATCAGTTGTGAATGAAACAATCATCTGTTTTGAAAATTAGTTGTCAATCATGCCTATTACTTATTAAATTAAAAGCCTAATAAAAGTAGCTATTTTAAGATAAAGGTTATATTTTTTTATGGTTACAATGAAATAGGTTTTTAACAATTTTACAATTATACAATTTCAGATACAATAATCTGTGACACTAATATTCTGCCAGTATTTCTTACAATCCGAAACTTTAACCTTTTATTTAGTGCAGATGCACAATTTTCCTGGTTATCTTATGAATAATTTACACAACAAAAGGATATTTCTACGCTCATTCACGTGCAAATATCGCGAGCGCAATGGTGACCTCGATTTAATGCAGTTAATGCTTCTTCTGAAGGTTCGTTGGCTTACTTTTGGAACTTCATATCTCTTGACTGAATTTAAAGATGCATTTTGGACCTTAATTTTATTTCATCTACCGCCTTAAGAGGCTACAGCAAGCTAAATTAGCAGCTCGAAATATGTCTGTACAAATATCGACAATAACGAAATAGAAATAACGTTCATGTCAGAGTGCATTGCAAAGTGGCTGTTACGACGATCGATCGCTGTGTCGCCGGGTAGCGCAAAATAGAGATAATAATGCTTTTCACATGTGTTAAGTTTGATATTTAAAAGTTTTAAACATCATTGTGTTAGATTTTTGTATTGCTCGTGTGTGTGTATAAGTTTTAACCTTGTCTCTTTTGAATTTAAAAAGTTTCAACTATTTATCAGTTTTTAAAGCATTGGAAAGGTAATTAAAGGTATTTATTTTCTCGTTGTAGGTTAAAGCTTTTAAGATTTTAAAACATCACAATTACGGGACATAGGTCAATATGTTTGATATATTTTTTTCAAAGTTTTTTAGTATTCATATAGAAAGTTTAAACCAATTTAAAAACGTCTGTAAACGCAGTTTTCCTTCTGAAGCCCCTTAAAGGATTCTTGGAGTGATTTTACTTTGAATAATTGTGCTGTTACTTTTCATTACAAATACTGCGTACTGGTCCAGGATTTTGTAAAGGAACCATTGACACGAAAATGAGAAGATTATAAATACGCTTTGATATCGATTTTTCGATACCCGAGGTTGAAATTATCTATTCTAATGAACAGCCAAAATTTTTCTTCTAATAAAATAACATAACATACATATGACTGTATAACTTTGAAAAATAGGTATTTATTTAATAAGAGTTATCTGCGATTGAATAAATTTATTAGTTATGATTTTTTTTTAATATTTTAACTACTGGAATTTAAATGTAAAGCTATCCACCTAATACCTCAAATGAACGATTCAGCCTCCAGTGCTCTAAGATTGTTTAAGATTATCATTGATCAAGTATAGCTCAACATATTTATGCAAAAACTTTTGGCATTTAGGAAGCCTTGTCTTAAGGTAAATACATACTCCAACTGCAATTTGAACCTGTCTTTGAAGGCCTACTCCTCCCACACAGGTCATCCAAAAACTTTAAAAATAATGTATGATACGCATGATGAAGTGAATAATAATTTATGAAATGATTATAATTTTTTTTTGTTGAAAGAAAGAAGAAAGAAAGAAAGAAAACAGATTTATTGCCAAAAAAATAAAAAGTGTTACAATGAAGACACATAAATAATTAAAAGACAAACTTACGAACTAAATTTAAAATAAACAAACTTAAAAGAAATACAATGTCGATTAAATATTCTTTGTTCTTTTTGGCAACAGGTGGCACGCTCAGCTGTGCTGCTAGATTAAAAAACTAACAGCGCTGTTTTTCAACGTACACCCAGGACAAAAAATATACAAATTTCTATTCAATAAATTGCAGAAGGCGCATAAATCATAAAATTTGGAAAAAAAAAAAAAAAACTTAATTTTAAACATGTTAAGTGCGGTAAAAAAAAAAGAATACGAGAGTTAAAAAGAGTGTTGTGTATATAGAGGTGTAACTGGTATCTTATTTACGTTCAATGATTATATATATATATGTATATGTATATGTATAAACTATTATAAAAATATTTTCTTTTTGTAGGTATAGGACTGAACTAAACTAAGTAAATAAATATATATAAATATTATTAAATCACAAGCGAACCCCAGAATCAGGAAAATGGTCTGCTAGCTGAAGAGCTAGCGATCTGGTTCTTTTTTTTTGCTTTTATTTTATAACAGAATTTTGCAGATGTTAGTTGTTTTTCCAGTAACATATTTTTTATTTTGTATTTTAGAGTAAAATAGGATACATTTTCCTGCAGTGGTGGGGGAAGGTCGTTCCAGATCTTCGAAGCCGCAAACCTGAATCCTGCTCTGAAGTTCGCAGTTTTGTGTGCGGGGATGTTCATTTTTTTTTTTTACTTTACTTCTTGTATGTTTGCCGTGTTCATCACCAAGCCATTTAAACTTACTAAATAGATATTTTGGACGACGGATATGAACTATTTTATGCACCATGACCGCAAGATGGAGCTCTCTACGTCCCTCCATTTTGAGCATTTTTCTTTCGTTTAGAAAGGGGGTAATATGTGACCGTCTTTTTATTCCGTAGCAAAACCTCGCACACGCATTCTGTACTCTTTGAATCGCACGACTAGTTTTGCCAAATAGTCTTTTTGTCCCAGCATCGCGTCCCGTGAAAAGTATTATTTTCTTATATTTGTTATTTCAATATAATTCCTGTCGATATTTTTTGGCGGATGCATTAAGGCGATTACAGTCGCCAAATTAGCAGTTCGATGTTTGTCTGTATGAATATCGACGGAAACGACATTGAAATAACGTTCAAATCAGTGCACAATGCGTGGTGGCTGTTACGACGCTTGCTGCGTCCTTGAAAGGGCAAAATAGGAGAAAATAATACTTTTCACATGGGCGTCATTGTTCGATTGAATAATTCTATGTTATATTTATAGCTATCAAGTTTACCTATTTATCAAAGCATAAATGAATTAAATCACATAAGCCGCTTAGGAGCAGTAGGAAATTCAAGCCAAAAAACACCATTCAGTTGAAACAATTTTTCGTATAGAAGTTTTGGTGGTACGAAAAAGAAAAATGTTGCATATGTTGTCCTACAGTTGATAATCCATAATACATTTTTTCAATATTTTTGGTTTGGCCATAAAAGAGGAGTAGGCTTTAGAAAGTACCCATTTGGCGGTATTAAGGGCCTTAATGAGTCAACCGACACAGGTTGACTCAAGGTCGTTGGCGGATGCATTAATTGGGTTTATGTTTTTTATGGAACCCAAAAATCCACAGTCGTAAATAGAACGCGTTAAATTAGTGATCGAACAAAGGATTGCGTTACTTACATTACTCAAGCGTAAAAGAATTTAATCAACGCACGTTCACTCTGATACACCTAGGGTTGCCAACTTTTTTACAACAAATAAAGTATATTAAAGTCGGAAAAGGAAAATAAACAGTATTAAAAAAAAATAAACAGTTGAAAGCTTTGTAAAGCTCAAAACTTTTAAGAATAACATTTGTGAGGAGCTCATATTTAAATAAATTTATTTTAGTAATATTACTGTCGTCCCGCCACTTTGCACTGTTTGTGAATGCTGAGGTGGCGTAAGCAGAAAGTTGATAATCAGACAAAGTTAAGTAATATTCTTAAATTATTTTTCAATGCATGTGCTCGTAAAGGCCCACTTTTTATGCATTAAAACCGAACAGAAAGTCGATTATTTTGCCCTAGGGCTTTATTATTATTATTTTTTTTATTTATTTGCAATGGTTGGCTAACCTGCAGCCTTTCCCGTGTACCATAGATGTTATACTTTTTTTCCACTGTTCAACAGCTCTGGATACAGTCCTTTTGAGCCAATTACAATTTAAAGTTCACAAGATTATATTTGTTTTCATTTCCTCACACTATGCATTGAAAAACGTGGTATGATACACGGGCGTAAAAGCAATAAATTACTCGGTTACGTTTAAAACACTCGCTACGCTCGTGTTTTAAATCGTCCTCGTAATTTATTCCTTTGCGCCCTTGTAGCATAAACTACTATTAAAGTGTTCACTAACAAAATAAATGTCTCCACTTTTGGCCAATACTCATTTCGACAAAATATTTATCTTCTCATACATTTTTATGAATTTCTTGTGAGGGGTCGTTCACAAACTATGAACTATTTGATGGGAAGGGGGGTGGCGGCCAGGCGTTACAATCCTTGTACGTGCGGGGGGAGAGGTTTAGATTTACGATACGTCACGATTTTAGCATTGTTATTTTTCGTTGGCCAGACTGTAGGTAGTAGCAAAGCTCTCGTTACGTAACGGAATGGAGGGGGGAGGAGTCCCAGCTGAGCGTTACGGTACTGTTACGTAGAGGGAGGGGGGGTCGAAAATTTGAGAATTTTGCGTTACTTAATTTGTGAACGACCCCTAATTGTTCTACTAATTCTGAATATAAATTATCCTTAACAATATATACCCTTCAACATTGACAGTTTCATTCGGAAATTAAGGTTGCCTCATCGCACCGCGCGCCTACAACACAGTGGTACGGTGCATTCACCATAAATGTTTACTTTTTGAAGCTGAAATTTATATGTAATATAAATTATAAAATAAATTTTTGAAAATCATAAAAAAATTATTTATGTAATATATATATATATATATATATACACGCTTCGACCCACTTGGGATCGTCGTCAGTCGAATATATATATATATATATATATAGATATATATCGAAAATTTTCTTTTTTATTCAATTTCTACTTTAATATTCGTAAGAATCTGTATATATATATATATATATATATATATATAATAAATGTATGAATCAAATGGAATATCATTAAAATCAGAATATTAATGATCTGCGGGCCTATTGTGTATCTCTAGTTGCCTTCTGGACTGGGTGTCTATCATCAAAAACATAGATATCCTATCGAATTCCAATGTCCTAAGGATATTTTCGCACTTGAAGTGACGACACAGATTGTTAATAGTTCAATACCCACTAAAGGCAATTTTGAAATTTCAGTTTTTAGCTATGTTATTGATGATAGGCACCTCGTGCAGTTGGCAACTAAAGATACAGAATAGGGGGGCTGGTTGGATAATTACCAGTGATGATGAAAACAGTATTTTGTGTACTCCATTTTTATTGAACAGTAAACAGTATAGAGCGAAAAAAAGTATAATACTGTTTTAACAGTATGGTTGGCAACCCTAAATACACCCTACAGCGTTGTTTTATTCGTCCTTATTCGTAATGAATGTAGGATTCATTTAATGGAGAGTAGATTTATTTACACGTGTTTATATAATATTTTTTTTATAAAGTTTTCCGACTTTGATATCAAATAAATACAACTAAACTACTATATTTTAATACTTTGGCGCGTGACATCGACCACACTGACCACCGAATTCCATACTTACTGTTCATGTTTTTTCAGACCCTTGTATGTACCGGCGTGTTTTTAAGGTTCCGTACCCGAAGCGTGCCAAACGGAACCGGAACAAAAAATAATAAAAATTGGTGGTTCCGTACTCAGAAAATGCTGAATTAATTGTCTGGCGCTACCATTTTAGCGCCTTCTGTTTGTCGCCTTGATGTTGCCTTATCAACTACTGTTGTTATTTAACATAACATAGTTAGCTTTCGCACTTGCCCGGTTTCTGAATTATTTTCTGAAACATTAAGGGAAGCCAACTATAAGAAAAAAAATACGATAATGGGCGCGTTTAGTGTAGTGAAATATCAGTTAATTTTTTATAGCAACCGATTAATAAGTTATAGCCAAGCAAAAAATAATAAGAATTTTTTTAAAAATTCTCCTTAATACCGAAGTTATCGATAGCGATATTTATCACTTTTAGTATGAAATCGTGTACGATGACGTCATGATACATGCCGTTAAGAGGCCTCTTACGCCTGGATTTTCCTTCAAATTCATACAAAAGGAAAAAAATTATTGTGAAGTCATCAGCCCATTTTCTTCATATTTTTTTCAATTGCATTATCTAGCAACATCTAACTACGCCTCTATACAGCTCAAAAAGCAAAATTTGATGAAACACCATCATAATAGCTGTCAGGATATCATGAATATTGCCTCGTTTTTACGCAAAGTTAAGCAAGTTGTATGATTTTTATCTATTCTGTAAATAAAAAAGGGAGAAATACAGACGTCGTTCAAGTAAAGATAACTAAGTTTATACACTTTTTTATGTATAAACAGTTACCGTTTCATGGGAAACAATTTTTACTTGAAACCATTTCACAAATTCGGCGCTTTTTTAACATTTCCCCATCTTGCACCTCTTGATGAGAAATGGGTCGGAGTGCGTTGTAGGTAGTGAGGGAAACATATAATGATGTGTACAAAGTTTTATAGAGATCAAAGCCATCAGGACGTCACAAACACATAAAGCAGCTGAGCGGGACCTTAAGCTCACTTTGATTGCCAATAACATCGTAATTTTTTGAGAAATCGAAAAGGGAATTTTGCTTCTGTTTTTAGCTTTCAAACGCAATTGATTTTCATAAAAATCCTCATGCAGGAGACGAGCCAATTGTTTTAATGTTTATTGATGAAACATATACGCAATTCACATTCACATACTCGTTTCGTATTATCAAACATATCTTCTGTGCTGTCTCTAGCCAGCGAAAATTGTTTTCTCGTTCCCACTCCTTTTGCCTGAAATTACATTTTTGTTTAGACAAGGGAGTATCATATTGCTTTTATATCTAAAAGATTCTGCTTTCGTCAGAGTAAATTAAGGTCAAAATAAATCCGATTACTTTGAGGCAGAAGAAAAAGCAATTCCCAGCTGTCTTTTTGTATTCGACGAATACTATTACAGTGCTTTGATTTCTTGACGGGATTTTTAGATTATGTATTATAGCGACATCCACTGCTTTGGATACTTTAGCGGCGGTAGTACAGGGGTAGAACACTGGCGCCTTTGTATACTTAGCACTTACTGAAGGAATATACGATAAACCTATTATATTCTAAAAAGCTATGTATTTGTGCTCGATGTTCGGTAATAAGGACCACACCTATCACGTTGGGACGTAAAAATCGTTGCTGAAAATAGGGTGTACGAGTGTTAACTGTACCAGTAACAGTCCAAGCTCAGAAACCTCTGACACTCCCTCGGAAAAATATGTCATGAAGATAAGGTTTTTTTTTTATGATATCAAAGTAAAAAAAAAACGTTTTCTCTCAAAAAATTAAGTATTCATTTAAGGGTGTTGCCTGCGGCGGTTCTTTGACCGCATTTCTTCCAATATTTCTACTAAATTGCTCTAAAGTAATATTCTTTTAACTGAGTTTATTCCTTTGACAGAACCAATTCACGTTCATTTTACTTACCGATATAGAGGTGTTTCAATTTGACGGTATTTTTCCTTATTTAACTAACTAGCTGCTGCCCCAGACTTCGTCAACATACGAGTTCGTGTGCCTATAACATTTATGGAGACAGTATAACAACCACAATACGACTTTATTTGTATACCATAAAAAAGAAAAACCGGCCAAGTGCGAGTCAGATTCGCGTAACTAGGATTCCGTATTGTGGATGATAAATTGAATTTAATCACACAGTGTGAGGCGTAACGTCGTCGCGTCAACGTCTTCACTCGCCCAGATGAAGGCAGTCTAAATCTGCTGAAACTGGTCGGCTTTCCCGACCATAAGACGTATTGAGGTGAGGCGTTTTTATATAAATCATGAATTATCCACAAGTCTCATTTAATTCTATAAATTTAATTTTGTAATTTTTTTTCGTGAATTTCTCAACCGCTTTATTTTTCCTGTAATCTTTGCGTGAACACTAACCATGATCTTTTTCATATTTTTCGGTCCACCAGTTTTGAAAATAAGGGGGGGACATAATAGTAGTTTATGCTACTAGGGCGAAAAGGAATAAATTACGAGGACGATTTAAAACACGAGCGTAGCGAGTGTTTTAAACGTAACCGAGTAATTTATTGCTTTTACGCCCGTGTATCATACTACGTTTTTCAATGCATAGTGTGAGGAAATGAAAATAAATATAATCTTGTGAACTTTAAATTATAATTGGCTCAAAAGGACTGTATCCAGAGCCGTTAAACAGTGGAAAAAAAAAGTATAACATCTATGGTACACAGGAAAGGCTGCAGGTTAGCCAACCATTATAAATAAATTAAAAAAATAATAATAATAAAGCCCTAGGGCAAAATAATCGACTTTTTGTTCGGTTTTGATGCATAAAAAGTGGGCCTTTACGAGCACATGCATTGAAAATTTTTTTGTGGTTTTTCAAGGATATCTTGAAGATAGGCAAGGAAAGGGCTCTTCTTATAATGTAAAGGAAGATTGTTCCACAAACGAACGAAAATCGCCTTATTTCTCGATGAATGTAATTTTTTTCTAAAATATGTTAATCCCGAAGTTATTACTCCAAAAGTTAGGATTAGTCTGAATGTTTTCTTGTAGCTATAATGTCTTAAGTGTAGCACAGGCATGGGCAAACTAAGGCCCGCGGGCCATCTCCGGCCCGCAAACGGTTACATGCCCACAGCCCACAGCCCACGGCCCACGACCATCGACCATTTAAATAGTGCACTTGCTTACATTAACAAATTTTTGCTCCTATTTTATAGATTACCTTAATTTCCCTATTTAGTGTATTTGATTTGAATATCTATATTTCATGTCATTTAATTTTGCAAAATTATTTCGGAAGATATTAATGTTTCAATTTTAATAAAGAATATTATATAACTTATGTATAATACAATTTTTTATGCTGGTTGTCAAAAATTGTATCTTATCCAATATGTATGTTATTAAGTTTAATTCAATATGCATACTATTCTTTTTTTTTTTAATTATATTTTTGTCTTGTAATTCAACTACCTGTAGTTGTGTCTAAATCTGCGAGATGAGGGACAGGCTGAAAAATAGCGCTGTGAAGATGATTCTCTCTCACTTCCAGCAAGAAGCTGAGCCTGTTGTCGAAGTGTTTATAATTCTAATATATTAAATTATAATATTCTGTAAAAATCGTTATGAAACAAATAAATAATATTCTATTCTATTCTAATAAATTATTGAAGACAAAACCTGGCCCCCTCATATACAACGTGTAACAGAAAGGTGTAACCATATTTGAAGAGCTTATTCAGTCAATGGTATAGAACAACTTTTACTATGGAGCCAATCCTGAAATCTCAAAAAAAAAATCTGTCCTTCCATACATTTCGGCCGAGCGGCATTGTATTTATTTATACTAACAGGTTTTGTTCCATAGTAAAAGTTGTTCTACACCATTAACTGAATAAGCTCTTCAAATATGGTTACACCTTTCTGTTACTTGTTGTATACTGTTTGTAAATATTGGCCCGCATAGGAAAAAGTTTGCCCATCCCTGGTGTAGCACAAATAATAAGTACACGTCGCCACGAGAGTCGCCGGCCGGTGTTGGTGGCCATTCCACCGGAGATTCACAGGTCCAGTTCATTGTACTATATTTTTCTGGATAAACTCATAGTGAGAAAATTTCCATATAAAAATAATCGAAAAAAATATCGCTTTTCCTAGTACCATTTATTCTTGTGCAATGCGTTGTTTACCATATTTTTGATGGACAGATTCCATTTAGGCGTTCCTTTGTGCCTTCACCGTGGCACGCGATTTTTGTTCTATTTTTAAATAACATTCGGCCTTGCTAGGCTTTCCTACCTTCAATTCCGTACCATCTGGTCAGAGTGTAAAAACGCGTTTTTTTTCTTCACGGAATATACAAGGTGAAATTTAATCAACCACCCAAATTTATACTGGATACTCGGTTAGTGATCAGTAACAAGGTTCAATGAACTAGATTTCCGAAATCATAAAAAATAATTTTGTTCCTAGTATAGGCAGTACGGGAGCAAAACGTTGTCTTTTTTTCGAATTTCACCTGAAGTGTCATTAAAAATTGTCCTGATCATTTACCGAGTCTCCACTATGAATTCGGGTGGTTGATTAAATTTCGCCTTATACAAGGTGACTTTTGGATCACCGTCCAAATTCATACTGGAGAGTTGATAAGTGATCAGTACCTCGGATAAATAATAATTTTTGTGAAATTTGTAAAATGAAATTTCGACTTCCCAGTCTTGACTTCCCGATGACTTCCGGCTATGGGGAGACGAAATGTCATTTTACGAATTTCCCAAAAAAAAATATTTATCCATGAAACTGACCACTTACCAAGTTTCCAGTGTGAATTGAGACGATTATCAAAAAGTCACCTTGTATAGTAAAAATTAATTGGAGTTTTAAATATAAAAAAAAATATTTTAAGAAAATTACGTAATACTCGTATTTTGTCTTTTCTCTTTCTTGGTTCAATCGATGCAATATTCGGCTAAAATCATGAACCTCCAGAATATCAAAAAACTTGAAAATATTGTATTAAAATCTTTATACCCGGTAATTATACTTACTATAGTAAGTAGTCAAATATCAGGCATGTCGGGTCCACGAGAATCATATTGTTGCGTATTTGGGTGCATTAATACGACATTATTAAAACCTTGTAGCCAGGAATGCAAAACTCCCACCGGGTGTGTTGCCGCTGGCACAAAATAACCACTTACAGAATGTTCACTCCGCATAACTAGCGAAAACAGGCGCACGCACACATAGACGCGTACGTACTACGATCTCGGTCGAAGTCGGTCGAATGCCAATACGAAATTCATCATACGTATGCGTCTATGCATTTGTGCGTCTGTTTTCGCTCGTTGGATGGAGTCGGCCTTCTGGTAGTATGTATTTTCGCCGGCCCGCTCTCTGTCTATCTAAATTTGAACAAGATTGCCTCGCCCCGCGCCCCCGCGCAGCTATCTCGGAGAGTGATGGCGAGACGCGAGAGGTAGCGAGCCGGGAAGCACTTTTCCATATAAAATAGTTGTTTCATGGTGAAAAAGTTTGTGAAATACACGCGAGAATTACCTAAACTATCTTTTCAATGCATGTGCTCGTAAAGGCCCACTTTTTATGCATCAAAACCGAACAGAAAGTCGATTATTTTGCCCTAGGGCTTTATTATTATTTTTTTTTATTATTTATTTACAATGGTTGGCTAACCTGCAGCCTTGCCTGTGTACCATAAATGTTATACTTTTTTTCCACTGTTTAACGGCTCTGGATACATTCTTTTTGAGACAATTACAATTTAAAGTTCACAAGATTATATTTGTTTTATTTCCTCACACTATGCATTGAAAAACGTAGTATGATACAAGGGCGAAAAAGCAATAAATTACTCGGTCATAATTTATCCCTTTACGTCCTTGTAGCATAAACTACTATTAAATACTCTGTAGCGGTTATCTACAATTTATTACATATATAACATACAATATACATACATAACTAAACTAAGTAAGTAAGTATAAAAGTATTATAAATAATATTATATTCAATACATAAATATACAAGTAATTATATTTAATAAACAATATAAACTATAAATACATAAGTAATAATATAAGATCAACAATATATAATTAATAATATAATATCAACAATATATAAGTAATTATAGCTAAAACAGGACGGACTGACTTACCCTTCACGCCGCAGAAGTCGTGATGCTCCGTTCCTGAGTACATACCTAGCTGCAGCGTCCACTAGCCGAACACGCTGCCAGCCGCGTGACCAGGGGGGCGCCGCCGCACGGACCGCGTAACAAATATACTTCGCGAACCCTCGGCCGCCGCCTCGCCTACCTGTTGCTTGGTGTGCACGCGCACCCCCCTACCGCAGGAGTCCGCGGGGCCAGGCATGCACCAGCGTGCGCTTGGACTGCAACGAGCGATGCACCGCGCACGGGCCGCGGACCTGCAGTCTCGCCTCCAGCTTCTGCCGTCGTAGACACGTACTTACTTGCCTGCCGCCGCTAGCTTTGCTTTGCTTTGTTACGTGCTTAAAATTATTGTTTACTCCTTCTTATAGTTAGGTGTTTTATTGTGTGGACTTATAACAAGTTTGTGGAACCTCAGAATAGACATTTTACCTGAACTGTTAAGTGGTTTCATTGTGAAATATAGTTATCACCACCAACATTAAACCTACACTGGTGACCCCGTACACTGGACAAAAGTACGTACCTATTTACTGTTTTTGGAAGTAAGATGGCCGGAGACAATGTCGATCCAACGATTAAACGCAGTGCAGACACAGAGCGCAACTCCACTGCACCATCTCATACGCCAGCGGAAGTGTACAGAGTTGGAGTACGTGTCCCGCCGTTTTGGCCGGAAAAGCCCCATATATGGTTTGCACAACTTGAGGCGCAATTCATAATTTCCGGTATTAAATCCGACGATACCAAATTCTACCAGGTGACGTCACAGCTTGAGCCGCGGTATGCTAACATGATTGACGACCTGATTAGCAATCCCCCAGACACAAACAAGTACGTCACATTGAAGGACGAGCTAATCAAGCGTGTGTCGGCCACTAACCAGGAGAAGGTCGAGCAGCTGATGAAGCATGAAGAGCTTGGTGATAGGAAACCATCACAGTTCCTACGTCAACTGCAACACCTAGCAGGACCAGGTATGCCCGACCACTTTATTAAAACTGTGTGGACAAGCAGACTGCCAAGCAGCATTCAAACAATTGTTGCTTCACAAGCGAAAGCTACCTTGACAGAGCTCGCTGAACTAGCAGACCGGATCCACGACATTGTGCCCAATAACCCAAGAGTGGCAGCCATTTCACATGCAACACCTGGAAGCTCATTTGACGTCATGTCAAGACAAATATCGGAACTTACCAGGCAAGTGCAAAACCTCACTACTAAAGTAGACACAATGGCTTCATCATCAAGATCCCGATCCAGATCCAGAGGCAGACCGCAAAACCGCAACCGCTCAGCATCAAACAGATCGCAGTCAAGCTACAGGAAGTTCCCGCAGTGCTGGTACCATTCTAAATTTGGCAGCCGGGCGAATAAATGCGTCAAACCTTGCGACTACAGTTCGGAAAACTTTCAGGGCGGTCGATAATGGCGACTAACGATTGCCCCAACAATTCATCTGGTCGCTTGTTTGTCACAGACCATACTTCCAAAATGCAGTTTCTCGTTGATACTGGTAGCGATCTCTGCGTTTTTCCTCGGTCTGCTCTTCGAGAACGTCGTCCCAAGACGAACTACCAACTCTCAGCGGCAAACGGTTCGACCATTGACACCTATGGATACGCACACCTGGTACTAAACCTCGGGTTGCGTCGTGAGTTCACCTGGCGTTTCATCGTGGCTGACGTCACGAAGGCTATAATCGGTGTCGACTTCTTGTCATATTACAACCTTATCGTCGACTGCAGACACCAACGCCTTATTGACAATACCACGACACTCACAACACATGCTACGCTAGCACGTCACTCGGACAACATATCTTCAGTGAAGATATTGACCGGAGACTCCAAGTATCACGACATCTTGAAGGATTTTCCTGATATCACCCGTCCATCAGGTACGCAGCGTGTCATAAAACACAATACAGTTCATCATATCCGTACAACACCAGGCCCTCCTGTATTTTGTAATCCACGACGCCTAGCTCCTGATAAGTTGAAAATTGCTAAAGCCGAATTTCAAGTTATGTTGCAGAACGGTACAGCACGACCTTCAAAGAGCCCATGGGCATCCCCTCTTCACCTCGCGCCAAAGAAGGACAACGAATGGCGTCCTTGTGGAGACTACCGGATGTTGAATGCTCGCAGCGTGCCAGACAGGTACCCAATTCGTCACATTCACGATGTTACCCATAATATAGCTGGCAACACCGTCTTTTCTAAGATAGATTTGGTAAAAGCATTTAACCAAATTCCTGTAAATCCTGAAGATATACCGAAGACAGCGATTACCACACCATTCGGACTCTTTGAATTCCCATTTATGACGTTTGGATTACGCAATGCAGGTCAATCATTCCAGAGATTCGTAGATGAGTTGACAAGAGGTCTAGACTTCTGTTACACTTACCTGGACGATTTTTTAATCTACTCTCCCGACGAAAATACACACATTGAACACCTCCGGATTCTTTTTTCAAAAATGTCAGAGTATGGAATCGTCATAAATGTGTCGAAATGTATTTTTGGAGTGTCAGAAGTCGAGTTTCTAGGCTACAGCATATCAGCCAAGGGAACTAAGCCATTACAGACGAAGGTTCAAGCAATTAGAGATTTCCCAGCACCCAAAAACGTCAAGCAGTTAAGAAGATTCCTGGGTATGCTTAATTTTTATCGGAGATTTATTCCACATGCTGCCCAACTTCAAGCACCACTCAATGCTCTATTAACTGGTTCAGTCAAAGGCAATCACCCGGTTGATTTGACAGGAGCAGCTTTACAAGCGTTTGAAGACTGTAAGCAGAGTTTATGCGACGCCGCTCTTCTTGTACATCCAGACTGTCAAAGCAAGCTATCTTTAGTCACTGATGCGAGTGACACAGCTCTGGGCGCGGTACTTCAGCTATGGAAAGATGATGGGTGGCAACCTCTTGCATTCTACTCTCATAAGTTGAGTCCATCACAGCAAAAATACTCACCTTATGATCGAGAACTCCTAGCAATCTACGAAGCCATCAAGTATTTCAGACACATGGTGGAAGCAAGAGACTTCGTCATCTATACAGATCACAAACCCATCTGTTTTGCATTTCACGGACAGAAAGAAAACTGTTCACCAAGACAATTCAGACACTTAGATTTCATTTCTCAGTTTACCACAGACATACGCCATATTTCAGGCAAAGACAATGTTGTGGCTGATACTTTGTCGCGTGTTGATGAATTGACCGCTCCGATCGACCTCAACGCACTCGCAAAGTCTCAAACTTCTGACCAGGAACTCAAACAGTTTCTAGAAGGACAAACTTCGCTTCGCTTGGAGATAATACGACTACCTGGAAGCAAAACAGATGTTTATTGCGACGTCAGCACTCACACTCCCAGACCGTTCATCACTAAGCCAATGCGACGTCAAGTTTTTAATACACTCCACTCTCTTAGCCATCCTGGAGCCAAGGCATCTGCAAGGTTAGTAGCAGAACGCTACGTTTGGCCAGGAATTCGCAAAGATTGCAAAGAATGGTCACGTTCATGCCTTCAGTGTCAACGCGCAAAGATTTCTCGACATGTTTCCGCACCAATGGGAACTTTCGAGTTGCCTCGCGCTCGTTTCATGAACATTCACATAGATCTTATTGGACCTCTAGTTACCTCTCAGGGTAATAGATATTGTCTTACCGTCATCGACAGATTCACGCGATGGCCTGAGGCTATCCCCATACCCGACATCACAGCAGAAACTGTTGCAAAGGCACTCCTGTCAGGCTGGATATCACGTTTTGGAACACCGTTTTCCATCGTGACAGACAGAGGACGACAATTTGAGTCGAATCTTTTTGAAGAGCTTTCCAAAATAGCAGGATTCCAGCACAAACGAACAACAGCCTATCATCCTGCCTGCAATGGACTTATTGAGCGTTTTCACAGACAGCTAAAAGCAGCAATCGTTTGTCACGCAAATAGCAGCTGGACAGAATCACTCCCTTTAGTTTTGCTCGGAATAAGAAGCGCCTACAAAGAAGACATACAAGCATCAGCCGCTGAACTAGTTTATGGCGAACCCCTTCGGTTACCTGGCGAATTTTTCAGCCCAGACTACCGTAGCACAGCTGATATGTCAGAGTACACGACACGACTAAGATCGTTTGCCGAAAAACTCCAGCCATCACCAGCATCACGCCATAGACAGAATAAGATATTCATATTTAAAGATTTGTCTACATCTCAGCATGTTTTCGTAAGGGATGACGCCTTACGTGGCACCTTACAGCCTGCTTATACTGGGCCTTATGAAGTCCTGGAACGAGGAGACAAGGTCTACAAGATTAAAATAAAAGGGAAACCGACGACAGTATCTGTAGACCGCCTAAAACCAGCATATATACTCAGCAGTGCGGAGGAACCCTGTGAAAATAATAAATCCAAAGATGTGGAGAGAGATGAAAGAAGTCCTGAAACAGAAAAAGAGAAAGACAAAGAAAGAGCACAAGAGATAACCCGCACAACCCGCTCAGGCCGGAAGATACGATTCCCTGATTACTATCGCCCGTAGTGACGGTCTCCGCGGGGGAGTGGTGTAGCGGTTATCTACAATTTATTACATATATAACATACAATATACATACATAACTAAACTAAGTAAGTAAGTATAAAAGTATTATAAATAATATTATATTCAATACATAAATATACAAGTAATTATATTTAATAAACAATATAAACTATAAATACATAAGTAATAATATAAGATCAACAATATATAATTAATAATATAATATCAACAATATATAAGTAATTATAGCTAAAACAGGACGGACTGACTTACCCTTCACGCCGCAGAAGTCGTGATGCTCCGTTCCTGAGTACATACCTAGCTGCAGCGTCCACTAGCCGAACACGCTGCCAGCCGCGTGACCAGGGGGGCGCCGCCGCACGGACCGCGTAACAAATATACTTCGCGAACCCTCGGCCGCCGCCTCGCCTACCTGTTGCTTGGTGTGCACGCGCACCCCCCTACCGCAGGAGTCCGCGGGGCCAGGCATGCACCAGCGTGCGCTTGGACTGCAACGAGCGATGCACCGCGCACGGGCCGCGGACCTGCAGTCTCGCCTCCAGCTTCTGCCGTCGTAGACACGTACTTACTTGCCTGCCGCCGCTAGCTTTGCTTTGCTTTGTTACGTGCTTAAAATTATTGTTTACTCCTTCTTATAGTTAGGTGTTTTATTGTGTGGACTTATAACAAGTTTGTGGAACCTCAGAATAGACATTTTACCTGAACTGTTAAGTGGTTTCATTGTGAAATATAGTTATCACCACCAACATTAAACCTACAACTCCATAACATATATAAAAATATGAAACGTCCTAAAACCTTCGTTATAAAACCTCCTCCCTTTTCATACTAAAAACGTATAAAAAGTGAATTTGCATAATTTTGCAGTATTTTTTTTTGTATCTATGATGTCTGATTAGTAGAACTCAAGGTTTGAGTTTTGTGAAACTTCATAAATTTGAAAAACTAGTATATTGTACGTTACTACCAAATACAAGAAATTAGATAGATAAATAAATATCTAATAACTATTATAGTGCATTACAAACTAGAAATCAATCAGAAACAAATTTAAAAGCACAAATATTTTTTGAAAAAATTCCTCTATCCAGGATTTGAACCTGCGACCTCCTGCTTACATTACAGGCGCGCTTCTGAGGTTCGTATCTGGAACGACGAATTTTTTCACCACATATGTACTCCGAGTTTTTATAACCACTTGATACAATACCTTGTAATACACATACTGAACGCTCACGAGGGCGTTATGTGATTTCACGCCTTGCTCATTCTGAACAGAAGGCGCTGTCGTCGCTACAATACTTGTAACATCAGACTGTTAAGAAATAATAATAATAATAAAATTCTTTATTGCACGGAATAAAATTATCGTACAAAGGCGAGCTTAATACTAATTAGTATTTTCTGCCAACTAACCTTTGGCAATGAGGAAATTGTTGAGGGTAGTGCCATACTATTTAAATAGGTAATCCTGAAAATAGTACTTAAATATTTGAAATAACTAGACTACATCCTAATAAACATTTAAAGCAAAGTTATAGTTTATAATAAAATACATAAACTATATAAACAGTTTACACATATATATAAGGAATTAACAGTTCAGAATACATGTTTTTATTGCGAAATCCATCGCTTCGAATACTCTAATTATTATTAGAGTGCATTACAAACTAGAAATCAAACAGAAACAGATTTAAAAGCACATATAGATATCTGCCCTGAAATTGCTTAAAACAGTTTTTTTTTAATGTCTCTTTTATTTATACGACTGACAACAACCACAAGTTTATAACGGGTTAGTACTTTTTTATTTATATCGAGGGCATCAAACTGAAGGGCTGTATCTACAAATATACAAAAGTAAGGACTCATTATTAATAAATAAAATATAAATTTTTTTACCGCATACAGTACTTATAATCAATGGAGCAACTGTACCTTTTTCAGAACGTTGTAGAGCAAATGTATATGGAGATTCGCCTAAAAAAGTCGGAATTTTAAGATTTCAGAAAATGTGTAGATACGGCCTTTCAGCTTGATGCCCTCGATATATCGACATATTATAAACTATTTAAAATAATAAAATGCTTCAAAAGGATTTAAAATAGTATTTATTGAATTAATTAAACTAGAAGCAAATCATATACCTACTTTATTTTAAAAAGTTTATACTTTGTTTTAAAACCTTTAGGTAAGCAATTCATTACCATGAACTTTTTTTCGAAAATTGCAAAATTACTTATGCGTATTTGAAACAAAAGATATAAATTGAACTTTGCACATTGCTTCATTGAACCTTGGTCTAGATCTAAACACTTACCAAATCTTTAGTATGAATTTGAGTGTATCAATCAAAGTCACCAAAAATAAGCGACGATTAAAGGGCTAAACATACATGACAGACTAAAGGTAGAATAAATTCAATACATTTCGATATGTGGCAGGCAAATAGTAAAATTCCGCCGTTTACAAACATTGTCGTCACTAAACGCTCGCTGTTTTGCAAATTGAAAAATGCCCGCCATTTGTAAAATTATTTCGTAATTTTCTAAAAAAGCCGAAATTGAATTGCTTAATTTCAAAAAATAATTTAATTTCTATGAGAATTTCAGCGAATCGTGAAAATTCCAAGTTATGCTTAGTTAAACATCTATTGAATGGTAATAACAAGTAAGTTCCTAAGTAAAGTAATAAAATAAAGCCGAAAATACAGAGAATAATCACACCACGTTTCTCCAAAATGGATAATCAAGAAAGGAAATTTCATGAATGGACCATTATTTTTACTAACCCAAAATATGAAATCGGCATTACTTTTTTAAGGGTGTTATTTAAATGGTTAGCATAGTATTGGTATTTTGTGAGCAGAAAAATATAATCTGTGAGCAGAAATAGTTAAGAACCCGCTCCGTATTTTTCGTCCGCTTGATGCGAAGTACTTTTTAAATATTTTTCACATCTTTACCGCGATGTTTTTGTAAAAACCAGGGACATACACCAGTTTATATTGGCCGTCTAAATAAAGTCCTAAAATTTATTTTTTTGAACTGTTTCTCCTTTGCGAATTATTTTGGTACTTAGACATTATAAAGAATTAATCAGAACGGGCTCGTAAGTACCAAAATAATTTGCAAAAGAGAAACAGTTTAATCAAATAATTTTAGGCATTCATTTAAACGGCCAATATGAAGTGGTCCTTGGTTTTTCCAAAAACATCGCGATAAAGGCCAAATGCTTTGCATCAAAACTGTCGTCGTCGCGGACCGGGTTCTTAATTGATCAGCAACTCATGGCCAGCAAACATTTCAAAATCAATCAGCAATTTATGTCATTCTGGATGGATGTAATTATTTTTGTACAGCATATTAATTATATAAGCTGCAATGAGCTGCTCCTGTTAAATAAAATTTTGGTAAGCACTTAGAGGGTAAGCAAAAAAAATCATTTTTCATTTTGCAATTGCTTCGGCGTTGCGGAAAGTGCAGCCCCTTCGCCCTTGCGTAACAAAGCACAGTCACCCATGCTCACCTTCGCAGCTTCGGCTTGTTGGTCGCCTTCGGCAACCAGCCTCAGCCACTACGGCTCACACGGGTGCCTATGCTTTGTTACGGCAGGCGAGGGCTGCCCTTCCTCCACGCCTACGGCTTTTTATATACACTCTAGGGGTAGTAGGGGTAGTATTAAATATAAGATATTACATCCTTAAATTTGAATATTCAACGCTTGTATATACATAATTATTTTTTTTTGTCTCTTTTTAGGAATTTTTGAAATTTGTGTTATTAAATATTTGTGCACATATATATATATATTTATAAATGATATATATATTTTAATTTTATTATATTGTTAAGTAATTTGTGTTAACTGTCTGTCTAGATTTTAAGCTTAGATTTAAATTAGTTTATGTGTATGTTTGGATTGTTAATATTGACTAGTTTTTTGTAATTTCTTAATGTTAAATTTAAAATGTTAAAAATTAATGTTTTCTGATAATGCTGTGTTCACCTGTCATTGATGGCAACACCAGAACAAGGCCCAATGTATATATATTTATGTTGTTTGTGTTGACATTGTTGGTGTACCTTTTTTATAAATAAATAAATAAATAAATAGTACCCACAAGACTGTATAGAGTCGGGGTGCTCTGATTCGGTTTTGGAACATATTCAATCTATTTTTTACATAGACATGTTTTCTCTGCTGATCAATCATGAAATCTTGCTGATCAAGTAGTTATTTTGCGGACTGAATGTTTATTATGCAAACTCATGTTATTGTAAGATGCCTATTTATGATTTAATTTTTGACCATTATCAAAATTATTTGCGGAACAAAGATTGCTGCCTGATTTTTTTTATTGCAAACAAAATCTTTGTATGCTGACCAAATTATTTAAATGCTGTTTTTTGTGGCGCACTAAATTTTATAATTGCTTAACTATTTATTTACTTCTCTTTTTTAATATCCCGGAAACAAAAAATTGCTATGATCTAATTTTATTTTTCTACCTCCCTCATTAGAGTTACCTTGGTTTTGGCAGGTTTATCTATCATACGTATAGATACTTTATCTATATCACTGGCAAGGAGAATTGACTCTGCTTATCGGCGATCACCGATACAGACTCCTAAGTTTTGACAGTTTCTGCAGTTAGCGAATCGGGTGATCACCCGGCTGACTGAATTTTCATTAAAGTGAAACCGGTTCATGCTGCCGGTGCTACACGCGTTGTCGACATCCTAGGCTTTTAGGAGTTGACAGTACTTCATTAATACCGCAGCGCAATGCAGTTGATCCCTTTGAGCCCTGTTTGATGAAAGACTTTGGGGCTGCAAAGTTGGCGATTGCGCCCCGATTGCAATTGCACGCTTTGTTGTACGACTGGAAAATAAAGTTGTAACCACAGAACATACATTGTTACATAAACAAATGGTTCTATAAAACCACAAACCTATACTAATGATATTAAACAATATAAAAAAGCTTGCGTGGGAATGTTTCCAAGTAAAAGTTGGTCAGTATGGATCACTATACCTATCGCAAAATCTCGCTGCAAGTAGGGTCATAAAGAATGTTTCGCTTAGTGATTTACACGTCAAGCACGTGTTATCAATAATAATCTATCAATAATTAGGTATAAAGCAGTTAGGAATTTTAAATTTCTGTATGTTATGTACCATATTATGCTGTATTTAAATAACAAATACTAAATCGCCGATTTATAATGTAGTTTTAGGGGTACGTATTATTTATATTATTACTCAACCAACTTAATTTTGCAGTTTTTATGTCTGAGAGAATTAGAACATTACATAAAATGAAATAAATATCTAGTATGAAATAATTGATTATATTAACGGAACCTTAAAAGAGTGAAGCCTGACACGCAATTGACCGGTTTTTTTTTATTCCTGTTTTCGATAAAAGTCATTATTTCATTTATCTATCTATCTATCTATCTTCTATCTATCTATCTATCTATCTATCTATATAAATAAAAATGAATTGCTGTTCGTTAGTCTCGCTAAAACTCGATAACGGCTGAACCGATTTGGCTAATTTTAGTCTTGAAATATTCGTGGAAGTCCAGGGAAGGTTTAAACGATGAGAAAATGTGGAAAATGGCGAGGAAAATACTAAAAACGACAATTTTATTTTCCCATACAAACTGTTCTTACCTGTCAAACATTTGATGTTCGCCCCGTCGCGTCGGTTCGGTATTTTAGGAATAAAAACATGTAGATCTAGATTAAATAAGGGTTTGGAATCGACAACATATATCCATAATAGTCTGATTATCGCGTATTTAGATTTAAAACATGTAAAATAATGACACTATAATGACACTTGGTTGTTGTGTTGGGTGCGTTCAGAAATATACTTTGAAACAGTAAAGTTCGCTATACGATCTGAAATTGGGTACTTCCCTAAAAATCAAATCAGCGACTCTTTATCAAATCTCAAAACGCCCCGATACTATGAAATTTGTATGAGGTTTTACATTATGACGTCACAGTTTTCTGTGATCAAACTGCTTCCTTTTTTCTTAGTTTTTAGCAATTATAAAATTGTCGAACCCTCAAAAAAATCCTGATTCCAATTAACACCTGAAAAAAGATTCAAAACTTGATTTGTCATTGTACTGCTTACAATGCCGAGGAGAAAACGACCTTACATAGGTCGTCGTAGTCGATCGAATGTGCGACGAGCTACCTCACGCGCTAATCGCACTGATGACCAGCGAGAGACTGATAATGATAACAGTCGTATTGGTATGGCAGATTTGCATTCTAGAGTGAATTACAATGAAGTGGATAATAGGCATAGAATAGAACGAGTTCGGGCACATCGATCACAACAGCAGCGAGCACAGGAAAATAAAATTTGATCGATTCCGAAGACGCAATGTTCCTGTGAACCTGGCACGAGGAGCATTCTCCTACGATCAAAAAATAGATTATAGTGCCGACAAATCTGTAACTATTGGGGAAATGTCAATCATTTGTCAACATTGTAAAGCTTTAAAATACAGCGGTGAATTTGCAGGATTATGTTGTGCTGGTGGTAAAGTAAAATTGCCACAATTAGTCCCACCACCTGATCCATTAGACTCATTAGTTTTTGGGATGGTTGATTAATTGATTACAGGTGCTGAAACCCAACAAAAAAGTCAGTGCTATGAATTTTTATTCAAACAGAATCCGTGAAGGTGAAGTAAATCATCAAACATTTTGATGTGTCAACGGCTTTTTCATCAGTTTGCAGTTGACATGTATGTCAAAATGGAGACTGAACGATTGACGTACATCCGTCTAAACCAACAGCAACTTCGATCTGAAGAGTACATTCATCTTCGCGATGCTATTAATGCCGATGGCAATGCAAACAATGTGGGAAAAATTACAATTTTGCCGGCCACTTACATTGGAAGGCCGCGCCACCACGGTGTCGTGCATTTGGGTATATTTGTTGTTACTAATACATATATGGCTGAAATAATATTCAATATGATACAATTCAAATATTTTTTATTAAAGATATATAAATCAACCTTTACGGTAGGAACCATATTTTCTAAAATTTCCGCGATTGACACCTGAATTGGCAACATATCAATTAATCTAACAGCAAATGCGAACCATGCTTGCTAAAGATGTCTTGACTTGCCTCGCCAGGACTTAACAGCGTGGCGGAAGGCCTCGGTGACTCGGACAAATCTGGTAGAACCAGAATATTGCCGATGTTGTGCTCATGACTTTCTTAAATCTCATCCAAATCCTTTAGTTCATCGGCAGTTAAATTAAGTTCTGAAAATGTTATTCCTTCAGATGATGACACAGATGATGATGATGGCATTGTTGAGACTTTTTTGTGCAACTAGGACAGGTACTTCTGTTGTTCTGCCGTTCTATCCACTTTTTACAAAAGGGACAATGCATTGTTAAAAGTTAACTATAACTTCTGAAAAATAGTTTTGAAATATAAATTATATTTTCTTGGAAAGTTCGGTGACAGTGACACTGACAGTCAGTGTTGGCAGGTTACTATTACGTTTAGTAATGTGGCGTAATCGATACAGACAAAAAAAATAGGCTGGTACCTTATATGTTAATATAAGTGTCTATAATCTAATATAATGTCTCATGCAAAATAATTATGAACATTAAGCTGAACATGTGTGCGTGATTTGCCCACTCTTTCCGCCCACTATGGAGCCGATACTTAGACTATCTGATGATGCCTTTATAAAGCTGCCGGCTCTGAAATACATACATATGGTTTACATTAATATGGTTTATATTAAGAGGTAAGTGATACGAAGTTCACCGGGTCAGCTAGTAATTTGTATAAATAAAGGATGATATGTTTAGATATCTTATAGTGCTGTTGGTATTGCGGGTTACCTTAAGGCGATTACCGTCGCCAAATTAGCAGCTCGATGTTTGTCGGTACGAATATCGACGGAAACTACATTGAAATAACGTTCATATCAGCGCGCATTTCATAGTGACTGTTACGACGCTCGCTGCGTCCTTGATAGGGCGAAATAGAAGAAGATAACACTTTTCACATAGACGTGATTGTTCGACTGAATAATCTTATGTTATGTTTGTAGCTATCAAGTTTATCTATTTATCGAAGCATAAATGAATTAAATCGACCAAACCGCTTAGGAGTAGTAGGAAATTCAACCCAAAAAACACAATTTTTTTTTAAATTTTTATATAGTTGTTTTGGTGGTGTGAAAAAGAAAAATGTTGCATATATTGTCTAAAAGTTGATAAAATCATAATACAATTTTTCAATATTTTTGGCTGGGCCATATACGAGGAGTACGCTTTAGAATTGGGATAAGATTGTTTGTTTATGAATCGCTGATTGGTTGTCTAAACAGTGTAAGATAACAATGAATTGGGCCAACTACAGCGCAGAAAAATGGTCATCAATCCATCAGCCTAGTTCGTCCACTGCAGGACATAAGCCTTTCCAGGACTTTGCTACTGCCGGCGGTCATCCTGGAAGAATTGCCCATACTCACACACACCGGGCAGGCGAGTTGGTGAGCGCGATGCCGGAACCTTCGCACCAGTGACGCCGCTGCCCGTCACCATTCTGTTCCATATAAGGCCCGGCTAGTAGGGATGGATATACCGCCATCCATCGGTCCCAGGCATGGTGGGCCTCCTGGTTTTTTGCCTGTGAGCTGTCCTCTTACTCTCCCCCGAATTACTTCGAGGGGGTCTCCAAGTAAGATGGTGGTACCTCCACAGTCGAGCCAGTCATCAGCTCTACCACCTTGTAACCAGAAAAATGGTATACAGTAATATTATTACATCATTTTTTGCGATACTCACAAACAACGCATATACTTTCAAAACCGTTTATGATTTTATAATTAGCTTATTGTAGTATAGGAGTCGATTAAACAGTTTCAAACTTTATGGTTTGCGTAGAAAATTAGTTTGTTACAGAAAACCTACAAATTCCCTTCATTAACAGTTTACTGTTTGTTTAAACTGTTTTAGAATTCTAATTATAAATTCTAAATGAGGTTGAACAATCTAAGTTTTTAAGGTAAGAAAACTGGCAAAAACGTAGATTGATAAGTTTTGTAGGAAATTGGAAACCTGAGTTTGAATAAAACATGCTGGCTGGAAAAGGTAGCAGGATAATTGTTTTTTTCTTTTACATGCCTCTATTAGCTTTTTATTTAGAATTACACAATATAACTTTAAATATAATACAATAAATAAAAGAAAATTTAAAACTTGAAATATATTTCGGCCCTTAGTGGGCCGTCATCAGTCAAGTATTCATGAGAGCATTGCGATCTTATATTATAATCTTATAATACGAGCTTCGCAGTGGAAAACGCAAACAAGGCGGGCAGTTCCTTAGGTTTAAGGCGATTACCTTCGCCAAATTAGCAGCTCGATATTTGTCAGTACGAATATCAACGGAAACGACATTGAAATAGCGTTCATATCAGCGCGCAATGCATAGTGGCTGTTACGACGCTCGCTGCGTCCTTGAAAGGGCGAAATAGTAGAAAATTATACTTTTCACTTGAACGTGATTGTTCGATTGAATAATCCTTTGTTATGTTTATAGCTATTAAGTTTATCTATTTATCAAAGCATAAATTAATTCAATCGGCCAAGCCACTCAGGAGTAGTAGGTAATTCAAGCCAAAAAACACCATTTAGTTAATACATTTTTTCATGTGGAAGTTTTGGTGGTATGAAATAGAAAAATGTTGCATATTTTGTCTAAGAGCTGATTATTCATAATACATTTTTTCAATATTTTTGGTTTGGCCGTAAACGAGGAGTAGGCTTTAGAAAGTACCCATTTGGCGATAGTAAGGCCCTTGCAGAAACGCCACATGAAAAGTTGCAATATAGAACATTTGACATGGGAGGACCAGGCTGAGGATCGAGCTGTGTGGCAGAATACAGTCAACACTAACATCTTCGAGTTCAAGGCTAAACGAAGAGCTGCTCTTGACGCCAGACGTGATGAACTCCGATGTAGACCACCAGCTGCCATACAATACAACTACTACAATGGAAAACTTACATGTAGCCTGTGCAACCGCACTTTCACAAACAAGATAGGCTACATAAGTCACATGAGGAAAAAGGTCCTTTCGTACCTCAGAATCAAAATAATAAGGAACACTTCTTTGTATGTAAAGATTTTTCTTCTAACGGCAGGTGGTCTCATTCAAGATCTTGTTTATCTTTAGTATAAAAGTGAAATACCATTCACTCATTGACCCATCAGGAAATCTCCAGAGTTTTATAAGCTTAAATAATATTAGTTGGTGAAACTCAAAACATAGGTAGTACTAGTATATATGAACAACTGTTTGTATGGGAGCTAAGTGAAATTCGCAACTTTTTTTCTCTTCCTCCCATACAAATTGCCCCGATCAGCTGACTGGTCCAGTATGGAAAGGTGAAAACAAATTTTAACTGTGTTACTACAAAAGGGTGTTTAAGCGATGTTTAACTTTTGACAGTGTTTAAATCTATTGCTGTCACTTTTTTACAATATGAAAGAAAAGGTGACAACAACAGATTTAAACACTGTCTAAAGTTAAACACCGTTTTGTAGTAACACCGTAAGAATTTCGCTCAGCTTCCATACAAACAATTGTTCATATAGACTAGTACTACCTATGTTTTGAGTTTCGCCAACTAATATTATTTAACCTTATAGAGCTTGTGTATGTGTAGTACAGTACTACCACAGTATGGTAATGATGATGTCCTCCTCGACGTATCCGTCGACGGCGACCCTTATTGTTTCCTAGCATGAGCTCGGATGTGGCTGAAAAATCCGAGTTTCGTCAAAAATATCCTGTCACACGAAATACAGTGCAGTTGTACGTATAGTTATACGTGGGCTTGGGGCGAGTCTTGCGGTGTAAGCGTTTAGCGTCGAGGACTTCCAGTCGAACTGTTTCAAAGTTCTCGGTTCCATCATGCACAGATTTTCGCCATTCAGGTCGCATGTGTGCAAGCTCTTCCCAGGAGTTTGATGCGATGCCACTCGCAGCCAAATGACGTTTCAGGACATCCTTGTACCGTAAGTATTGACTTATCCAGGCTTGCGTTTTCCAGTAGAATTATATAGGTAGTACTGTTAAGATATCATTCCTGATTGTGAACGTGAAAGAAAAAAGAAAAAATTAATATCGCATATGACCAGCACTCGTAGTACAGTGTATGCGCGACGCTACTTAGAATCACAAGTGCGAGGACTGTGCAACTAAAACACTGTGCTACGGGGCTAGGAGTGGCAAACCAACGGCACGAGACAAATTAATTTGGACACGGCATTAAGGGAAGAGCGCAAGACTCCGCGGCCATACAAAACGATTTAGCTTCTCATTTGTACGTTAATGCATTAAATCAAATAAAACTTTGAGTAACTTCATCTTTTTCACAACCTACAAGTCCGATTTAACTTTAAAATTCAGATAATCAACACGCTTAGGAAATACAAGCACTTGGAAATCTATGTTTTAAGCTCCAAAAAGTTCCATTTTCATGTTCGATCTTCTTAAGCATTTCTCAAGTAAAAACAATTTATATTGAATTTTGGACCCGTGGTAGTTCATAAATATTTGGAAAATGCAGCTATTTCGTATGTAGAAAGTATAGGATTTCAGTAAATAGCTAAGAGTAAGCTGTGAGTACAAAATGAACAAGTGCAGAGCAGGGAGCGGGGCGCGGGGGGAGGGCGCGCTCGTGCCGGCCGCGAATGACCGAAACAGCTACAACAATTGTAAGAATCCAAATCTCGCGCGCGTAAGTTTTACCGTCTAGCCTTAAGGTGCCTACAGTTCTGCTTGCATTCTGCTAAAAATCACAAAGTATGAATATATGTTAAGTTATTATTATATACAGCTTGAACACTCACATGTGATTTTGTTGACTATATGCCAACCGTTTCACCGATACAATTTCGGCATTATCAATGCGAGTGTCGTTCTTAGGACGACGACGCGGCGTTCACCGTCGCGTCGTTGTCAAACGGGCACTGGCAGCTCGCCTTATTAATGCCGAAATTGTATCGGTGAAATGGTTGGCATATAGTCAACAACAATTACACATGAGTGCTTAAGCCGTATGTAATAATAATTTAGTATGTCAGCTCACGCGAGTTTTAATAATATTATATTCTAATATATGTTATTATATTATGTTAGCATCTAATTTGCAACAGCAGAAGTCACAATATTTTTAGTGTTCCGTAGTACCTACAAGGTACAAAAGGAACCTTTATGGTGGGACTTCGTTGTGAGTGAGTGAGAAAAGTGAGAAAAATAAAAACTATTACCATAAGAATACAATATGGGTATTGTAGATAAGAAAAAGCTAATTGTAAAAATATATACTAACACCTGTTTCGAGAAATATTTAAAAAACCACAAAAAATTACCCCCCCCCCCCCTTATCTCCGAAACCGGTTGACTGAAAAATATGAAAAAAAAACGATTATAGATCATAACTAGCCTATTACAGGAAAAATATAGCCATTTTAAAAAAAAATTGAGCACAAATAAGAAATATAAAAAAGAAGTAAAATAAATAAATAAAATATTTAGGAAAGTGATAGATAGTGTAGGATAGTGATACAAGAAAAGTCGGAATTTCTGTGCGGTAACCAGTGAGGCATGGATTATAAAGAATGAAGGAAGGGAGATCATTGTTCGATAACTTATTATCAAACTTAAAATTTGTAATACTTTTTAATGCGGGATTCTCAAGGGAATTACAACATTACACTGTGGCTGCATTATTTTCTTCCACACGTGAAGTCGCGGGCAACAGCTAGTTTATTTTATAAAACTATGACCTATAGACATAGATTATTTAATTAGAGGTATATTACATTAAAACCGACCTGTAATAAGTGTATCTGATATACCTACATTACATTACACATATTTCAATTTCAAATTCAATATTTTTATTTCAATTGGATGCAGGTAAATGAAAATAATTGTGTGTAATGTGAAATACGCGTATGAAATACATTTCTTTAAAAATTTAGTTGTTCTAATTTCACGGTTTATTTGAAAATAGACAAAATTGGGATAAGCATTACTTAAATTTAATAAAAAGATACTCGTTCGGTCTGTCTAATTATTAATTAAATACAAATTATATTAGTTTATATTATATATTTATATAAAAACACTTATTAGAATAATAGTTCCAGATATATTTCGACAAATAGTCGGCTTCAGTGGAATTTTATACAATTGTATAAAATTCCACTGAAGCCGACTATTTGTCGAAATATATCTGGAACTATTATTCTAATAAGTGTTTTTATATAAATATATAATATAAACTGAATAAAAAACAAATAAGTTATCTTCAATATTTAACAAATTATATTACTAATTTTCCTTTGACTTAGATTGTAGGTCATAGAACCTTGAAGTATAGTACAAAGTAAGATCTCTACAATTAGTAAAGCTATTACTACAGTGATCTTATGTTTATATTGCTCTGTGAAATTTATAAATATATTTAATTTCAAATATATTTCATTTCATTTCATTTCTCTGTGAAATTTATTAGGCAGACACTTTTGTACCGCGTCAGTAATAATTGATGTAACGGAACCTTTACTTCATCCCCTTTTTATTCATTTACCTTTTTGGATAAACCTAAAACCCATAGAGTGAAGGATGTTTACGCAGGCTGAAAGCATTAGAGAATATAATGGATTCTATTTATATATTTGTAGTACAAGTGAGAAGAGTTTAGAAAGGAAGCAAAAAAGGATGAAAACAAGAAACGATTAAATTTTTGACTTACGAATCTGTCTAAAATAAATTTATTTTAAATATAACCAAAAACACACACCGTCGGTTTGAATAAGCCGTATTTCGCATCATTATAGATATTTTATGTATGGTATAAAATATATGGTATAAACTTTTAAGTTGTTAATAAATATAATATATTGAGGTTTTAATATTTATTTATTTCTTTTCTTTATTTATTAATAGTAAAGCAATAAGAAACGTCACTCGATATATTTCGGCCCACGGTATGGGGCTGTCATCGATAACATCGTCATCGATAAATTATACTAACTACTTAACCATTTAAGTAGAATAAGTACTTGAACTTATCAATTATTGATTTATTTTGTTTATTAGCATGTAGTGTAATATCATTTACTGAGTATTTAAGTATTATATATACATATATTCATACAATTGTAAACATTTTAAAATCTTGGCACTACCCAACAACTTCCCCATTGCCAAAGGTTAGCTGGTGGAAAATACTAAATAGTATTAAGCTAGCCTGTGTACAAAAATTTTACTTGTGCAATAAAGAATTTTATTATTATTATTATGTAGGTACACTTTTCAGGCACGGGCCCATAGGGACCCGGTCATTTGAAAGGCATTCATGGGGCCGAAGCCAACATTTCCATTCATGGGGCCTTTTAGTACCATTTAATCTAAATGTGAGATGGCTGCATCCATGGAGGCCTCTCTCTCAATGTATCATTGAGATACACTGACGGACAGTCCCCCACAGTTGCCAAACTATTGCCAGGAAGGAAGCGACTTGGAGTGGGCTATGAGGATGGGATGCTAAATGGGCCGGATAACAGGGCTATGGAGTGAGATAACGGACATCTGCCTCGAAAATCTCTCACAAATTTAAGTATGGCGGATGGTGACTTGCTGCTTGATAACTATCCAACAGGATAGCCGTTGTGGGCCCCCTATCTAGCCACCATGGGGCGGCCAGGGGGCAACACTATATAAGCAACTAAGGTTGTCGAGAGGTGAGTCTGCGGGGCGCAAGATCCTTATACAGTCAAGTGTCCCCCGGCGTTATGACATTTTACACTTCCAACCTGGAGCATAGGTTCCACTCTTGCATCTTCACTCTGGCCGGCTGGTTAAGGCAAGCGCAGAGGCGGGGGGTGTGTTGCTGTGTGTATATGTGTGTGTAAGCGCATGTGTGACAGTGTCCCCTGGAGGTAGGGTCCGTGGTGTCGCCACTCAACATCGGCTCGCCACAAGCCGCCCTGCGGTGACTGATTGCACGGACTGGACGTACCAGAGGGCAATGGGGTCGTCACATCCCTACGCCTTTATAATTATTATTATTATGTCTTAGGTTTTAGGTATATTTGTGCCCAAAGTGCCGCGATAGAGCAAGTACAATTCACTCGCACTTCACGCTTCGTCGTTGCCCGGAAACATATATTTACACCCGGTCAGGAATTCATGTCGTCGCGGTGTTTTTAGGGTTCCGTACCTAAAAGGTACAAAAGGAACCTTATGGTGAGACTCCGTTGTCCGTCCGTCCGTATGTCACAGCCTCATAACTTAAGCACCGTTAAAGATAAATACATGAACTTTTGCACAAAAATAGCATTAAATTGCCCACATATTAAGGTGAAAAAATATATGTAAAATTTGAAATTGTTCAAAATATTTCCAAAACAAAAGTGAGAAAAATAAAAAATATTAGCCTAAAAATACAATATGGGTATCGAATTGTAGGTATTACAAAGTTGATTCTAAAAATATATACTTTTAATATATTTACTCACACTGGTTTCGAAAAATCTTTAAAAAACCCAAAAAATAATAACTATAGTGAAAACTATAGTGATTAAAAAAGATTCAGCACTAATGAGAAATATAAAAAAAGAAGTAAAATAATTAAAAAATATATTTTATAAAAATATAATATAGGTATAAAATTGTAGATATTAAAAAGTTGATTGTAAAAATATATACTTTTACTATACTTACTGGCACTGGTTTCGAGAAATCTTTAAAAAACCACAAAAATATGTAGGTATGTCCCCCCTTATCTCCAAAACTGGTGGACCAAAAAATATGAAAAAAATCATGGTAATATGTGTTTACGTAAAGATTACAGGAAAAATAAAGCGGTCGAGAAATTCACGAAAAAAAATTACAAAATTAAATTTATCATCCACAATACGGAACCCTAGGTACGCGAGTCTGACTCGCACTTGGCCGGTTTTTTTTTACCCAGATTTATAACGCTATGTCTTTCACATTAGACCACACACATGGCGGAAGCGCGTAATGCGAGCATGCCTGTGATTAGCAATCCTCAAAGCTATTGTTTTTATACGAGGGGCATGCCAAAAGAAGTTAGATACTCTTTACTCCTTTGATTGACACTGGCAAGTTATACATCATCTTATAGTCTGGTTGTTTGTTGATATATCTGAAAATAGAACGCACATCATTTCTTTTTTTTTTTATTTGGATGAGCATCATTTTTCCGAGAATCTGGCGGGAATTCGCTTGCAGCAATAGAGCTCAGTCGAAGTGATTGTCGCGCTATGATTTATTATGACTATAAAAAAGTTTTAAGCCTCAAGAATGTTTTGAACTTTTGGCTACTACTTTTGGTGAGTCTGGTTGCTCACGAACAACAGTATTTAATTGGTTTGCTGAATTTAAAAGAGGACAGGGATGTCTCAAAGATGAAGCGAAAACAGGTTGGCTGCCAACCGCGGTCACAAAAGAAAACGGTCGTGCAGTTGAAAAACTTATTCGCGAAAACCAACGAATTATGTATGTAGAGCTGGAGCGAGAACAGGGAATTGGATCAGCAGCAATAAAAACCATAATTCACGACCACCTTTCTCTCCGTAAATGTTGTTTGAGATGGGTGCCGCACAAACTTACCGATGAGCAGAAAGACCGTCGGGTGGATTGGTGCCTATTCATGATAGATAAATTCGACGGTGGTGAGAAAAAAAATGTGTATGATATACTGACTGGTGATGAAACATGGCTTTATAACTATGATCCCGAAACAAAGTGACATTCGACTGTATGGTGCTTTGAAGATGAGCCAACTCCAACGAAATGTCGCCGTGCACGAAGCACACAGAAACAAATGGTCGCCTCGTTTTTCAGCAAAACGGATCATATTGCTACTGTAGTGCTAAAGAATCAAAGAACGATGAACTCCGAATGGTATGTGACAGTTTGTGCCCCAACAGTAACATCAGCTTGGTGTGACAAGCGACCGAAGTCAGGAATCCGACGCCTTCTCAGGCACCACGACAATGCGGCGTCGCACACGTCTGCCAAAACACTTGACTTTTTCGACTCAAAAAATGCGTCAATCCTCCCTCACTCACCATATTCCCCTGACCTAGCACCTTGTGATTTTACCTGTTTCCAAAAATCAAAGAAAAAATATAGGGGAAGAAGTTTGAAAGCAAAGAAGATGCACTGGCTGCCTATATTTTCGAGATTTCTGAGGTGTCTAAAGAAGAGTGGTCATTGGTATTTTCCAATTAGTTCAGACGTATGGAAAAGTGTATACGTGCTCAGGGTGAATACTTCGAAAAGATCGATACTTGTAATAAAGAATAAATTTTATAATTTTTGAGTATCTAATTTCTTTTGGCATGCCCCTCGTACTAGCTGACCCGGCGAACTTCGTACCACCTAACAGTCAATGAATGTTGTGTTACAAAATGTATACTTGCGATTGTTGGCCCTTGGTGAAACTTGAAACACATCTTAAATTAAAACACTTGTACTTGTAGTTTCACTTTATTTGTGTTAACTCCCAACCGGTTTCGGATTTTACTCCATTTTCAAGGGAAGATCTTATTAAAATAGTTTACATGACTCCAGGCACTAGCTCTGAGCAACGTAAACAATGATAATCCAATGATGAAAATGATGAAAAAAAAATAATGTTATCATTGTTTACGTTGCTCAGAGCTAGTGCCTGGAGTCATGTAAAACTTCCCTTGAAAATGGAGTAAAATCTGAAACCTGTTGGGAGTTAACATAAATAAAGTGAAACTACAAATACAAGTGTTTTAATTCAAGAAATGTTGTGTTAACTTTTAACTAAATTTAGGATTTTATTAACGTAATAAAATGAATACAAAATTTCAATAGTTAATTAAGGTAATATATATAAAGAAAATGAGAATTCAATAAAAGTACAAAAAATTATTATTACAGCAAGACATTTGTTTTGTTGAAATTATGTATTTTGCTGCATGGGTTGCACTCGGGTTGATACTCTTCAGTGAAGCACCTTGTAATATACGACATTTTCGTTTTGTTAATTAATTAATTATTATCTTGTTTATGGCTTCTGATAATATGTGTGACTTTTAATTTAATTCCGCCAATGTCACGTCATAAACCAAAACACTGTATTAATGAAAAGTAATTTCGAGGAATTTGGTATACTGTAAATCCTTGTGTTGATTGCTATTATCTACAACAGAAGGTGATCAAAATGTATATATACAATTTAACAAATTAACTATATCTTAAATGACTAATTACTAGATGAACTTAAAAGTAGTTTATGCTACTAGGGCGAAAAGGAATAAATTACGAGGACGCTTTAAAACACGAGCGTAGCGAGT
The DNA here is from genome assembly GCA_934047225.1 of Ypsolopha sequella. NCBI lineage: Eukaryota > Metazoa > Arthropoda > Insecta > Lepidoptera > Ypsolophidae > Ypsolopha > Ypsolopha sequella. Next base: position 15,180,291 of record OW204005.1, on the reverse strand, counting down.
GTTTTAAACGTAACCGAGTAATTTATTGCTTTTACGCCCGTGTATCATACTACGTTTTTCAATGCATAGTGTGAGGAAATGAAAACAAATATAATCTTGTGAACTTACAATTATGATTGGCTCAAAACGATTGTATCCAGAGCCGTTAAACAGTGGAAAAAAAAGTATTTCATCTATGGTACACAGGAAAGGCTGCAGGTAAGCCAACCATTGCAAACAAATAAAAAAAAATTATAATAAAGCCCTAGGGCAAAATAATCGACTTTCTGTTCGGTTTTGATGCATAAAAAGTGGGCCTTTACGAGCATTTGCATTGAAAAATTACAAAATGTTATCAGGCGCAAGAACAAATAAAGCGGATGGTTTGCCGTTACGTGAACATGCCACGTAAAATTGCATTACGGTTTTGTTTGGAAAGATTAGATCTGGGTCGCAGCATTGTTAATAATAATACTCGAAAAATAATATTTATTGATAACACTTGTACAAAACAAACAACTTTCGCAACTTTTCCGAGATTTTCTGATTCTGTGTTGTCAATCTTATCGATTTGACAGTTGTTGTAATTTGGATAGCGTTTCGAAACACCTTAGGTTGTCCGATCAAGTAGAAAATTTTGCTATCTGTCAGATAAAAGTAGCTCAATGCTGTTTTGAAAACGTGTTTCGAGACGCCACCTTAATTATGGAATTATGGATATCCACCTCTATGGAATTTCTATTCTAAAATAAGCAATAAACGTCCGTGACGTGAGCTGCCAATTGCGAAAGATGGCGGAGTTCCAAACCGAATTTATTTAAAAATTAATTATCTGTATAATTTATTTTCGGTGAATTTTTCAGAGATCATTAGAAACGGTCCAGCTGTTCTCGAGTTATAAATGGTGTAACTAACACGACTTGGTTATATAAATTTATTAGGATTAAAAGACTAATAGATATAATAATAGATAGGTGTATTGGGGTAATTCCGAAAATGGGGAAATCCCGAAAGTGACAAATTTCTCCGTAACGCATGAGAATGTCATACACTGGCAACATTCATTCAGACGCCAATTTCTTTCGCTCCACGCGCATCAGTCAACGGTGGTCACCACGTGGTTGTGGCGTGTGCTACAGTGCGCGCCAATCTTTTAGTCGCCTCTGAAGATAGCCACACGAGGCGACGCAATAGGCGTTTTACGGTGTCAGGGGGACGTTACAGGAGCGAGAGCGCGGAGCACACCCGCCTGCCTGCCGCACCAAACCCCCCGCTTGCCATTTAGCAGGTGTCAACACTATGCGTTAGTGTTAGTGCTACGTCCGTACACTACACACGCGCGCGTTCCATGAAAAGTACATTGGAGGAAAAAATTCCATGATTCGTTAAGTTTATCGTTGAATCTGTTTGTTATTGTTTTTGTTGCCTTTATTTGTTGTTTTCTTGATTTAGTTTGTTAAAGTTTATAGCTGTTGTTATGCCTCGCGGACGTTATAGCGTTTTAAGGCGACAATGTAGGAAAATGGTGTTTATATTAATACGTTTTATTTATATAGTTAAGATCGCACTAAAATAATAAATAAATAATGAAATAAGTAGGTACAACAAGTACACCTTCCCACTTATAGTAAACATTTAATAATTTACCGTTCATATTATTGTTTCCTTGACTGTACCTGCGCAAGCTTGCACTCGTAACTCAATCAGAGGCGACTAAAAGATTGGCGCGCACTATAGACGACATTTTGCTACACCACCCGTTTTTGCGCCATTTTTCGACTTTCGGGTTTACCCCAACTTCCATATCTCGGAAACTTGGTAAGTTAATTCAATTATTGTTAGTTTTTACGATAGATTGTCGTTTTTAGCGTATTGCAATGTAGACCAAAATGCGCTAGCTATGTTTTAATTTTATTTTCGTAATTTCCCCTCTGGGGTAATTCCGATTCGGTATTATCCCATTTTTGTTTTCCATAGTAATGATCTCTGGTTCTCAAACATTAATGACGTTAATATTTAAAGTGTACCTAGAGACGCACTTAATTAATTTTTAATAAGTTGTATCATCTTGTAATCCTATTAAAAGAAAAACTGTCACAGCTAAGTAGGCTTTCCAAGTTAACGAGTAATAGTCGACCAATCTAAAATGAAAATTTAGAACAAATTCTGTTCAAAATTACTTATATGAAATTTTTAGTTGTGTAAAACAAGAGGTAAATATAAGTTTATGAACCTTCTAGTTATAATGATGGGCAACTACGGAACCGTGCATTGCACGCACTTGGCCAGTTTTTTTTATTAAAACTCATCTCAAATTTGTATGCAGTCAGTAAAGGACTTATCTTAAAAGCACATATTTAGTTTTTTTAAATTATTTTTCCATACTGAACATTTTTTTTACATATTTCAGGATAATTATGCCGCGAAAATATATAGGTATTGAAAAAAATCCTACACGGCTGAAGATTTAGATAAAGCAACCGAAGAAATAAAAAAAAGTTTATAATTAAATATATAACGTGTTTTCCATTTTTTGTTCTCACTTTAGTAATAAGGACACGGTATAATTTTAAGGCCCACTGAATATTTGTAGAAAGACTAAATATAAAACTGCAGTTTCAATAGATAGACTTAAGGCGATACGAAAATATTTGGTGGGGTTGCTTGTTTCCTATAACTTCACCAAATCAAGACTTGTGGATTTGATATTTGTATATATATGTGTTTCTTGACTATATAATCTAGGACCTGCTTAGAGTAGAAACGTGATTTGATGAAATTTTCTCGATAGAATTTAATTCCAAAGACAACCCCGAATTTCCGCGCTGTTTTCTGTCACTCTGCAAAGCATACCATTTTAAATATGAAATTTCCTTCTAAGTGAAGCTAAATATAAGTTTTAGTACCTGGTTAAACAGATTTTTCATAAACGGCGTACTTTATTTTTAAATAAATAATATGTAGTTTGGCGCTTACGCCATGTTTATTTGGATCGATACGCATTGTTGCGCTCTCAATTTTCACATTAGGAAGTAATTAACGATGTCACTTTCCCGCGTCCGCTCAGTCCGCTCATGACCATTGTCAGAGACGGTTCTACGTCAGTTGCGGCCGTGATTACTCGCATAATAAATTGTAACATTGTAATGACTAATAAACGTAATAAACGAAAAAGGGTAATGAACAAAACCCGACACATTCAACGCCTCAAAGAAAATGCTCATAAAATGAGAGAAAAGAGAATGTAAGTATACTTACGTATTTTTTCTAATATTCACATAATATTGAAAAAGGAATGGAGTCGCCATTAATATTTTTGAATTTGGACGAAGAAGAATATGCCAACTCGTTTGAACAAAAAGGGTTGGTAGTAATTTATTTATGTCTAATCCTGAAGAAAAAAAATCCTATGACAATAATTCTTGTTAAAAAAACTATGTGTTTGTATTTTGTAGAATTGAAAAAACTATTGAAAATAATACCCCTGCGGTAAAACTAACTACGGAATGTGTTGGCGGATCGACAGAACACAGGTGACTGAAGTTGCCCTTTATCGACTTACATTTAATTACTAATGTTAAGACACGTAAATATTGTCTTTTACTTTATTTTTAGCTTAAAAAAAATTTAAAGAGAAGACGCTAAGAAAATAATATTGAGTGCTCACTAGAGCACCTAGTACCTATTCACCAAGTCTAAATATAATATTCGCTATATAAGCCTGTGTTTTAATGTTTTTTAAATGTTTTTTTTTTTAGGATGAAATAAACACGAGCATAGATGGACATAGAGTAGTCGACGTGAAAAAAATGTTTAATGATCTGATCGAGGTATCAAAACACGAATCATCGTTTCGTTCGGGTATCGGGTATCGTTTCGGGTATCATAGCAGCAGGTTGTGGTAATGCTCAGCTAAATCAATTTTCAGCAGCGCTAGATTTACCAGCTTTATCAAATTATAGATATAAAAAAGCCCAAGACGAAGTTTTTGATGAATGGGAAGTGACAGCGTGGGAAGAAATAAAACGTGCAGGAGAACGTGAGAAAGAAGCGGCTTTGAAAGAGAAGAGTCAGTAAAGACGGAATACCAATAATTGATATCATTTTAGATGGTTGCTGGTGCAAACGTTCTTACAGGACCAATTATGCTGCATTATCCGGTGCTGCAGCCATCATTGGAAGGAGATTTGGCAAAGTCTTATTTATGGCTGTTAAAAACAAATATTGTTTTTGCTCAATTACTCCGTTGTTTTCAACATTTCTACAAAAATAATAAGAACTTAAGTTGCTGTAAATTTGATTTACGACTACTTTAGTCCTTATGATTTTTACCGCTCGATCGATGTTTTTAAAATTAAACGGATAAAGAGCAGTAAAATATTATTGGGTTGGATTTAGTATCGTTTGGCAGTTGTATGGGGGCAAAAGTGGTTAAAGCTGGTAGAGGTGGGGTCCCCGATTATAACGCTACCACACTTATTAAAAGGTAATGCACAATTTTCGAGAAATTAAAATGGGCGTTTGACAACCAAATATGCCCTAGTCTATTGTCTGTGGTGTAAAATATTGTGCAATATCGATGAAACGGAACGCAACAAAAAAAAACTGCGTCATGTGTTACTGTCATTCGTAATTCGTTTATTAGTAATTTTGTATTGAATAAATAAAAAATGTATGAATATTTTGTTGCTTTATTTGTTTTTACCTAGAAATCCTGCTTAAAAGGAGGTTAGTATACCCCCACTTCATAGTTAAAATAGGTTGAATCTGTTTCAAAACCGAATCAGAGCACCCCGACTCTATACAGTCTTGTGGCTACTACCCCTAGAGTGTATATAAAAAGCCGAAGGCGCGAAGGGAGGGCAGCCCCCGCCCGCAGTAATAAAGCTTAGGCACCTGTGTGAGCCGTAGCGGCTGAGGCTGGTCGCCGAAGGCGACCAACAAGCCGAAGCTGCGGAGGTGAGCACGGGTGCCTGTGCTTTGTTACGCAAGGGCGAAGGGGCTGCACTTCCCGCAGCGCCGTAGCCGATGCAGAAGTGAAATTTGTGATATAAAAGCGACTTCAGTATTGATAGGTTCAAATGGTTCAAAAATTGACTTCTGCACTGGTAGGTTCAAGGTTAAAAGAAGGGGGGTTTCTGCACTCCCCCCTTATGAGGAAGTTTTTCCATCTCTCCCCACCTTTACTTTAAAAATATAACCTGAATTTGTTGATTATAACCTCAAAAAAGTAAAAATTTTATTAAAAAAAACGGTGGATTACCTTTTAATGGGGGGGGGTAGTGGCTACCCCCCTTCACCCCTCCCTGACCCCCTCCTCCTCCTCCGCCTGCCAAACGATACTAAATTTTAACCATATTATTATAAAATCCTCTCGTTTTTAATCAACTTTAGAACATAAACATTAGAACAACTTTAGAACATAGTATGCAAACCCAGTTTTATTTATACAGCCAAATTCATACTGAAGACTCGGTAAGTGCTCAGTATCAAGATTCAATGACCCATTTTGTGAAATAAGTAAATATTTTTTCGTGTTCCCTACAAACGCAAGCCCACCCGAGAGGTAATTACTATAAGAGGTCACAATTTTATTTTGCAAAATTTGCAAAAGGTTATACTTTGCAAATTTCAAAAAACAAAATTTTGACCCTCCGTTGTATTGGCTTGCGTTTATAGAGGAAAAGAAAATAATAAATTAAGAATTTCCAGAAAAAGGGTCATTGGACCTTTATACCGAATTTTCAGTATAAATTTGGATGTATGAATAAGTATCACCTTATGTAAACAAAGTTATGAATAAAAAATTAAATGGTCTAAAATATTCATCACTTCAATTTTCCTTAATTCCTATTTTTCCCAAGGCGGGAAATGGTATTTTGTAAACTTTAAATAGAAATAAATGAATGATTGAATACAAATAACTGAATATACCGACTTCGTAGTTTTTATTGTATTTGTGCCCCAAAATCATATCCCGGATAAAATTATGGATAGTTAAATATTTAATAAATGTACTCGTATGGAAATTATTATTTTGTGAATTTGTTCTAAGTATATGATTATTCCAATCACTGCTAATACATAAGTAGACATACATTCGTGTACACTAGTTTACCTACATACATAGTCAAAGCCAAAAAATATTTATTTAACATAAATAAAATCATTTACATCCGTAAAAGCTTCAATGGGTGCCTTACAACTGGCTGGTATAAACATAACACAGATAAAAAGTAACCAACACTATTTTATTTTGAACGACTCCATGACTCCTCTTTTCTAAAACTTCGAAACGCAAGCAAGATCGTTGGCGCGCGGCACGCTCTCGCGATGTTGAAATCGGGGCGCTCCCCGCGTCTACGGCTAAACCACGCCCCTCAAGCTCTCATAATTTTTTTTCATATCGCCTTAATATAATTAACTTGGTTTTCATTTAGTTTTTCCTTTTTAAATAATAATTCATAAAACGGTACTTTTTTGCTTCAAATATTAATTTTAAACCCCTTTACTACACAGTTAGAAAAACAAGTCACTGAAATGTTGAGAATCACTGATTATTCGCGGGGTAATTCCGAAGTAAAAAATTTAAAAAATGAGATTACTCACTCCATAAAAGGAAATCAAGAGAATCTTTGTGAGAGGAATAAAATATGACAAAAAAGACATTTGCTCCTAACAATTAATAGTAACTTAAGTCAAACATTCAAACTAGCGGGAAGAAGTACGAGTATTACACTTAACTTGCAAAATTGTAACAATGTTACTTTTAACTTTAATAATTAAATTGTGTTCTTCGATTATATTTGTTTTATTTCCTCACACTATGCATTGAAAAACGTAGTATGATACACGGGCGTAAGAGCAATAAATTACTCGGTTCCGTATAAAACACTCGCTACGCTCGTGTTTTAAATCGTCCTCGTAACTTATTCCTTTTCGCCCTTGTAGCATAAACTACTATTACAGTGTAGTGAATCTTAGTACAAACGCTCAGATTCGAACTCACACTCTAGACGCCCCGCCGCGCCGAGATTTATATGGAGACTCCCCCGAACTTTGCTTAGACGCGTGCGTCTGTGCATCTTTGTGCGTGAGTTTGAATCCGAGCGTTTTACTAAGATTCACTATAAATATATTTACTCTGGTTTTAGTCTCCTGCAGAGTGAATTTGTGTCACATTTCGGCTAAACTCGAAAACGAGCTTGCAAATGGCAGAGAGATGATGCGAGTTTCACGGTGCCATGAACATTTTATTATCAAAATAGTTCTGCAGATTTAAATTAGACCTTAAACCAACAAGATAAGAACGTTTAAACGTGTCACATATTTAGTGCCATTTGACAATTTATTGCTGGTTTAAACACCGCTCTATTTATAAGTTTATGGTAAAATTGTAAACTATTTATTGATGTTCATGTGGTATTTGGATGGATTTTGGAAAATTTATATAAGGTTAAGTGACCGTAAAATGTCAAATGCAAATCGAGATAATTAAAATAATAAAGATAATATATATAATTATTTAAGTGCCTTCCATAAATCATACAACCTTGAAATTTGTATTAAAAATAAGTGAACAAATGAACCCATGGGTGAATCTTAGAATATTTTAATAATTTCATCTATAAGCCGAGTTATTACATAAAAGCTCAATGTTTCTTAGTGGTCGTAACAGCTACGGCTCAGAGCGCGCTATTTTAAACTAAAAGAAAAAGTTATATGGAGTTCAGTTCTGATTAATGGAAAATGAAGTGCTCAATTTGACTTCATATGCACCCTTAAACTCTTTTTCTTCTTCCAGTTATTTCCCAAAATTTCCACAATTTTGCATTTTGTATACTGGTATTTGGCTACAGTCTTCATGAAAAACCTAATGATAGTTTAAACGTAAACGCGTGCATGACATGGAACATTGAACATAGAATATACAACGTGTAACAGAAAGGTGTAACCATATTTGAAGAGCTTATTCAGTCAATGGTATAGAACAACTTTTACTGTGGAGCCAAACCTAAAATCTCGAAAAAAAATCTGCCCTTCTGCATTTCAGCCGAGCGGCATTGCATTTTTCTATGAAAAAGGTAATTTTTTTTTTAGAGATACAACTCCGGATTTTTATATACACTTATATACAATAGTCGTGGTGCTCTGATTCGGTTTTGGAGCTCCTGGTAACCTATTAATACAGAGTCGCGCTTTCCCTAAATAAGTATTCTGGGTAATTAATTACCCTAGTTTAAATAAAAAAATAAAACCGGTCAAGTGCGAGTAGGACCCGCGCCCTGGGGGTTCCGTGCCATTTAAATCGGTTACTTGAATAATTTGAACAGAAATTACAAACTTATCCCTACCTATAAATTGTATGAAACAAAATTATGATTATGATTATTTCGACATCGCGTTTCGTTTCGTGTCATTTTACTTAATTTTGTTATTTTAAAAATAAAATTAATTCGAGTTTCCTAGAAAAAAAATGGTACATGGGAGTCAGGCTGGATCCCAAGAAACCCACATTCATAATAATATACAGGGTGTTAAGATGAAGTTGCGGAAGCCGAAAACTAGCGACAGTATTCGTCCATAGGAACGTCTTTCCGTGAAACAAAATTGTGAAATAGAAAAAAAATCTGTTGTTACATTTTGGTCGGGTAGCTATGTAATTTTTCTATGGAACAGCTAATTTTTTTTCGCGATTCGAGGGTTGGCTCCATAGTAAAAGTTGTTCGTATGGACGAGTACTATCGCCAGTTTTCGGCTTCCGCAACTTCATCTTAACACCCTGTATATGAATGTGGGTTTCTTGGGGTCCAGCCTGACTCCTAAACAGCTAGTTTATTTCAAATTCAGGTGGCTCATTATAGACCCAACCCGACATATCTATCCACTCAGTTACACCACGGAAACTTTTGGCAGAATCCTTACTGAAGATTTATATATTTCACTGCAAGCTATAATATGCAATGAAGACAACAAAGTAGAATAGAACCTCACATAACACAGTTTGAGAATTTACTAACTACTCAAGCGCAGAAAGTTTCTGTATCCAAAGCTTCCTTAATTAAGCTACATCACTGCGGTTATGAGGAAATCTTCTTGCAGCTTCGCGCTTTCAAAAGTTTTGGCATTAAAACAGTCGTTACAAACTTTGATTTATGACCGGAGGTTTTGGTTTCGATTCGAATTATACCCATATGAAACTGTTGATGGTAGAGAAATCACGTATATAGCTGCGGAAACAAGCGATCCTAAAATGTTGCTTTTCATTTATCTGATACTGATATAAAAACTAATGACGATCAAGATGATGACACAAGAAATAACTGATGATAGAATCACATATTTAGCTATGAAAACAAGCGAGCTAAGATTAATGTTTTTTAATCATCTGATTCTGAAGAAAAAGGCTGTCGTCATTGCCATCATGATGGTTTGTTTATATTCAAATAATGATTGTAATAATGATGTTTGTGTTGATAAAAACATTAATAAAAAGTAACGATAATGAAGATGATAATACAGGAACCTATTGATCTGATGATAGAGAAATCATTAAGTATTTAACTATGAAAGATTGTTGTCTTTAAGTCATCTGATTTTTGATAATTCACTTACGATTTATCAGTGGTAGCTTCTTTGGAACTAAAGTCTCCCAGAGGGGTAGGCACAGACCACAGATTTCCATCTGCTACAATCCAGGAACACCTCTTTCGCCTCTTCCACATCCATCAATCTAGTCATATCCGTGAGTCATACAAAGCTCTTCTATTCCGGGTACTTTTGACATGACCCTTCTTCAGTATGTCGCCAATTTGGTCAGCATACGTCCTTCTAGGGCGGCCTAATCGAGCTGTACCTTCCACTTGCGCACCATAAATTTCTTTCGTCACTCTACTTTCATTCATCCTCTCTACATGTCCAAACCACCGAAGCATTCCTTTTTATATTCTAGTCACTACATCTTCTTTCTGGCTGCAACGATCCCGTATTAGAAGGGAATTAAAATGTAAATATATATTTATTGTAATTTTATGAAGCTAATTGGAAGGAAGAGTTGAACTTGGCTATCCATGGAGGAGGTATGCCGAATGTCAGTGACATACCGAAGAAAGACTAAGTAAAAAGCAACGGGGACCGAGAATCTTGTATGACTCGATAATTTCATGTAGAAGAGGTAACGGATTTAGATAAGTGATTATATTCTGGTATTATGAGTATGATGTGAGATATCTATCCATGCATCTATCAGCCTGGTTCATCCACTGCTGAACATAAGGCTTTTCAAGATACCGCTATCAATCAGTTCCAGGCATGGTGGGCCACCTGGTTGTGCTTGTTTGAGAGCTCTCACTCGCCCCCGAATAATTTCGGTGGGGTTGCGAGTTACATGGTGGTACCTCAACAGTCGAGCCTGAGTTAATATGGAAATATATTAAATTCTAATATATAAAAATATATTTAAAGAAAGAAAGAATAAAATAGTATATTTCGTGACGAGTATAAAATGGCGGATTTTCTTACCCGAGGAATGAAGCTAGTTTCGACGTGAGCCGAAGGCGAACGTCGAAAGCTTACATTCCGAGGGTAAGAAAACCCATTTTTACTCGTTGCAAACGATACTTTTTCTACTACCTGATTTATGTATTTAAATATTTAATTTTTCCTTTTAAATTGAATGTATTTTATGACTTTGCAAAACGCGGCGCGGTTTATACCTTTTTTTTTTTCAGGCTTCAGCCGGCAACTTTAATTTGTGACCAGTATCATTTTGCGAAAAATAGTGTCAGACGCTATATAATCGATTATGTCATGAATCGGATAAAGACAAACTAAGGACGCCAAAAAGAACCTAATTTAGCATGAAATGAAGACAAACGTCAAAAAGAACCTAATTTTGCAATAAATGAAATTTCAATACGATATTTCAAACTGACCTGATAGTCATTCTGCAACGGGGCCCGGAAAGTTCGATTTTCAAAACTAATTTCGAGTATTAAATGGAACTTTTTCATTAAGATAGTAGAAAAATATAAAAATATATTTATTTGTCAATAAACAACCAATTACACAAAAACTAAAAGGACGCAGCTCAGCAAAATGCTGTGAGTGCGTACATCTGCACAGCGCTGATTTTCAGCTGTCCCTGTTCTCACTAAATTTACATGTAGAGCGGGTAGCTACAATGGTTTTTTAATTAAAACTAAATATAAAAAATTTGATGAACATGCATTATTAAAGAAATTCAAATACCAAAAATTGTGTGTTATATTGCGAAATGATAAACAAAGTTATTATCAAGATAAGCTATGTACACGAAACCAATAGATAATAGTTTCATTTCACTAGGCAATCATTCGAAATCAAAATCGAACCATCAAAACATAGATTAACTCGACTAAGTTAATTCCTATGCATAAATTTATGCGAATGGCTTACGTTTACATGAACATACAAGGATTTCGCAGTAAGCATACACAGGCGTGTGCAATGACGCTTTAAACAACGTTGAATTCGGTCTGTTTTAGCTATTAATATTTATACTCTGTTGTTTTAGGGCTCGATTCATAGAGAAAGCCCAATAAAATAAACACCAACCAACTCTATAATAGCAGCTTTACAGAGGATGAATACAAATATAAATGGTGTATATGTTAAGTCTTTGACTTTATTCTCCAGTTTCCTAACAAAAAAATTTTTTTCTTGTTTATGTATTCGGTGCAAACCTATGAAATGTCCGTTTTGTATGGAGAATTTTAAGAAAATTCAATGTTGAGTACTAACATTTTTGATTTTTTTATGGGAATAACCAGTCCGAATTGTATATCTTTTTTTCTGTACGATTGGCTAACAGCAACATTAATTAAATTTTTGATAAGTGTCTTCCTTATTAATAGTTCTGTGGTGTCAGCTGTAAAAATATATTACGAATCTTATCATGGAAATGGATGGCATTTAGGGCGAACTGTTTTGGAATAGTTTATTTAAGATATCAATAAAAACAAACATTTAAAAACAAAATTTAATACGTAGATGTAAAACCTTGAAATCAACGAATTCAACTTTGAAACAAAAAACAAATGATGAAAATAGCTATTGAATTACAGGAATTTATAAGAAAATCTCAACAACTTCATAGGTTGATGGCCCTTAAACAAATTTATAAAAAAATCACTCTGACAGTTTTCGGTCATGGCCGTTCAACTCCTAGTCGGTACGGCGCTGGTGCGCCCGAAGATGACTAATGTAACCGATCTTCCTAGTAAACCCCCGTGCGCACTGAGCGCACGTGAGTATACCGTCTACATAATTAAAGTGAATGGCCGCGGGTGGTCAGGCTTTTAAATTGTTTTTAACTAATTATCGGCGAGCTAGTATCCAGACTTCCTTTGGGGGAAGGGAAGGGGGAGTGAAGAGAGCCCCGTCGGTATCACTTTTTCCGCGGCAGTGCGTATTTTCTTCTCCTCACACGCGTTTTTATGCGGTAATACAACAGAATCAGGTTAGGACTTTCTGAACCCCAATCTTCAACATTCAACGAACTCCGGTACATTGATCTCTAACTAGAATTGGGTATATAATTTTAGCTGCTTGTGCGAGTGCTCCCAAAATCCTTTTAAAATATTCAATGAATATCCGCCAATAGATTATTACTTAGCAACAAGACATCTTTCATCGAGAATTCGCATTACTTCAACAAAACACCAGATGACAGCTCGGTTTTCTCCATGTTCACAACATTGAATGAATTAATGAATGAATGAATGAATTTATTTCAGAAAGTACATAATGTAGTATTTTTGTGCGTTACATTATTATATTACTTAGGGCTATCTTAACTTACTTATATGTATATACATTTAATTTACTAACCTAAATAATGTACTTAAATTAATTATTAGCGGGTAGCAAGGGTCGAAAACTACTCACCGTGCTAGTAAAAAACTGTTTGACGGTCATGTAGTTCGCCGTTCATAACCTTCAATTGGTTTGCATTAAGTGTACATAGTATTTTAAATAAATAAATAAACCTAATAAATATGTAATTAACAAGTTTGTACATAATCATTTATTTATAAGGAAGAACATATAATAATATATAAGTACAGATATGCATATAAATATTGTGTGTGCTGAGGACATCTAAATACGTGAAATTAGTTGAGTGTTGTGTGAGTGTGTGTGTATTTTGTGTAGTTTGGAGAAAGTAAAGTGATTTGAGACTGTATTTGATCCCGGTATAGTAAGTACCCTTATTTAATTATTTCTAATAACTTTTCTGTATTTGCATAATCTAAGCGTCCTAGTATGTTATTCAGGGTTTGCTTTAGAGACTGTAGAGATAGCTTTCGCAATTCCGTAGATGCGCTTAGTCTGTTATATAGGAAGCATGAAGCATAGGAAGGGTCCCAAAAAACGACTAAAGGTTTGAGCAAAGGTGGTTTTGCAATGAGGTGTTTTAAAAACGATATCTAAACGTCTATCTTTATCCGATAGCTTAGTTGGATTTTGTGTAGGTTTGTTATGGCATTTTTAATGAAAAGTTGTCTTACTGTTAGGACCGAATTTTCATCATAAAGGTCTTTAGTCGGATACTTATATGATAATTTATACTGTAAGGTGTGACTCCTTGATGGAACTTCATTCTAACACTAATCACAGTCTTCTTGTACGAGTTCCATTATTTTATTTCTTTAATTATTGCGACTAGTTTCGTCTATTTGACATCGTCGGGCTGATTGGAATAGGTTAATAGTAAAAGTATAGCTAAGTCTTAGGGTAGATAAATGTCAAAATAAAATTAAAAGTAAATGGAAATTTGCGTTTTGATACAAATATTCATAAGTAAAAATAAACGCGAAATGTCCAAATTAAAATTAAAGATTAAATACAATTAAATTCGAAAGTCATAAATAATATAAAAAATTAAATACTAAATGTCAACTTGGAAATTGAATAATGAAATACCGTGGTGTAATAACAAAACGATGTAACGATGTCAAATAGACGAAACTAGTCGCAATAATTAAAGAAATAAAATAGTGGAACCCGTACAAGAAGACTTTGATTAGTGTTAGGGATACTTATATGGTTTGTAATTCATTATTTTTAGAACGGCCCTCTGAGCTCTTTCAAGTTTCAACATCTTGGATTTGTGTTTGCCACTCCAAGCAGGCAAGCAGTACGTTATTATTGACTGACAAAAGGCGTAGTAACTAACATTGGAGCTTAGTAGTAACTTCTTACGACTTACGAAACTCCCAGCAAAACAATAACTGAAGCTAGATAATGGCCTCTTTGGAATATTCTAAAAAGCTTTCTAAGAGCTTTAATCGTAGATGCGATCATTTAGTCTGATCAATTTCTCTTCTGCTGTAATTTTTTTTTTGTAAAGAAAATTTTTCTGTAACTGTGTAATGCGTGTAGCTGTAACAACTTTTTTGCTCGTGTGGCCGTAATATAGGGTTGCCAATCGTCCTTTTTTTCCAGTACATGGCCTTGTTTTTGAGGGTCATTGATAGTTTTGAAGGAACATCCTGGTAAGATCTAGTGTTTTAAAATTCACGCGCCACTACATCCGCCAAGCTCACGTTTCAACAACAAAATGTTAAACAGAACTAAAGTTATCTAGTAACAAGGAATCATTTAATTTCATATTTGTATATCTAACATTGTTTGTAAACTTTAATTAAAAATAAATTAATAAAAGTAATAACTAGTAGTTAGAGTTTCATTGATCCAGTTTTCATTGCGTAATTTAATAGTAATCTATTAACTAACCGCTCTGTACTGCGTTCTGTTTTTAAACCGAAATGTCCTTCCCCAGGTAGCATAGTGTTTAATCGCGCGCGACGCGGCTTAGATGAATCTCAGGTGCGAGGAGCGTGACATGCTCTTTAAGGCGAATGGATACGCCAAGTGCAATTTGGACCTGTCTTTGAAGGCCTACTCCTCCAACATGGGTGGTCCAAAAACTTTCATAAAAATATATGATAGGCATTATAGAGTCAAAAATAAATTTTAAGTTTCATAAACTGTTTTTCTATTGTAAGTTTTGGCAAAAAAAATCGAAAGTCGTCGAAAGTTTCACATGATTAACACAAGAATTCTCTTACTCCTTCCAAACACCTAAAGCGATTTTAATTATTATTTCACCAAATTATAGGAAATTTTTAGATCTAAAAAATATAAGTTCAAATTTTTTTTTTTCGTTCATGGCGTCCTAGTGAAAAGTATTATTTTCTCCTATTTTGCGCTAGCCGGAGACGCAGTGGTTGTCGTAACAGCCACTTTTCAAGGCACGCTGAAATGAACATTATTTCAATGTCGTTTTCGTTGATATTTGTACCGACACACATCGAGTTGCTTATTTAGCGTGGTCATACGCCTCATCGTGTCAAAATTTAGAAATGGCAACCCTACACACATGGTAGTCCTGCCGTCAATCGCTGCCCTTTACTCTGATGGCACAATTTTGTGCTTACGGTAAGCCCCGATATCTTCTTTTATTACGCAATACATGGTTTTGGGCGGAATTTTCATCTCTGTTGCCATTACTTTCTGTTTGCGGAGAGGATTTCTTTGAATTTATTCTGTCACTACATTGACCTTAGCTGAAGTTCTCGATTGATGAGATGGGCCACTGTTGGGTCTGTCATCAGCCGAAGACATCTTTAGGAACCCATTCGATAGTTCGATGAACGAATCTAAAAAAAATTAAATGGTGTCTTACACTTGTATAAGGTTACACCTGTTATAAGCAGTTTTTTTTAAGACCCTACTTCTATGATGCAAGGGACTTAATATAAGTCATGAAAACAAATTCTTATTTATCAAAATGGCACTTTCAATGAAAATTAATGTCAAAACCTAAGGATGGAATTTACGGCAATACTAAGTGTAAGTCATATTTTTAAAAACGCTTTTTTTTACATGTTCTAACAAAAATTCGGGTACCATGTAATGAAATTTTTGTCCATAACGCATCCCTAATTCACGTCGTTTACTCAAGGTACACAGAGCCCAAATTTATTATTTAATCATTACCATGACAGTTAAGGCGATTACCATCGCCAAATTAGCAGCTCGATATTTGTCACTACAAATATCAACGGAAACGACATTGAAATAACGTTCATATCAGCGCGCAATGCATAGTGACTGTTACGACGCTTGCTGCGTCCTTGAGAGGGCGAAATAGGAGAAAATTATACTTTTCACTTGGACGTGATTACTCGATTTTATAATCTTATGTTATGTTTATAGTTATAAAGTTTATTTATTTATCAAAGCATAGATGAATTCAATCGGCCAAGCCACTCAGGAGCAGTAGGGAAATTGAAGTCAAAAAACACAATTCAGTAAAAAAAATAAATTCATGTAGAAGTTTTGGTGGTATGAAAAAGGAAACTGTTGCATATGTTGTCTAAGAGTTGATTATTCATAATACATTTTTTCATTATTTTTGGTTCGGCCATAAATGAGGAGTAGGCTTTAGAAAGTACCCATTTGGCAATAGTAAGGGCCTGGCCGCGCATAGGGCGTAGCGCAACGCAGGAGGCGGTAAAAAAGCGACAAATTACGATGAAAATGTACGTATCACCATGTTAAAATAAATATAAAAATAAAGTAAAAAGTTACGTTTGTGGATAATAACGATATCTTTTCTTGTGTGATGGATTAATTTCAAACGCATATTCTGTTTCCGAGCGAATTTTGTGTAAATAATGAAATTAGGTAGTAAAAGTTGTATTTTGATCATTAATAAACATACGGTCTTTAAGAGGCTATGCGAATTTTATTTTTGTCACTGTCACTCCAAGCGGAAAATCGCGCAGTGCGATTCAGGGCGAAAGCGAAAAATGTTAGTTTTATAAATTTTATAAAAAAAAACTACAATAACTAGCAAAATTTCAAATATTCAATCTCTAAATATTGTTGAAATACACCTAATAAAATATGTCTGAGTTCTGTATATTATGGTTCTTATTCGTCAAACGAGGAGAAAAAGTGTGTTTGAAGACCTCATTTCAACAATTATTTCTATCGAGAAAAATTTATCCAAACATGTTTTCCAATTTCAAATCCCTAGATAATATAGTCAAAATGCATATACCAGAAACTGATTCAAATTTTTCATGTGTTTAATGAAATACACAGAAAAGAAACACCCGTATTTTTTCGCATATGAAGATATGATTAAATAAATTAATATTGAAGAGAACTTATTTGTTTTTTATTCAGTCTACAGTATATATTTCTATAAAAACACTGTATATAATTTTATATAAATTTTACTTGGTTCCACTGATGCTGACAATGAATCTAAATATAGGTATTTTTTCTGGATATTTCTGTTTGGGCAACAAATTGAGCTAGTAAATATGCGCGATCCACGAATGTTCCACCCTTAAGTCGTCAAGGGTCAAAAATAAACAGACGTGACTCATATCCGGCCATTTTGTTTGTATAGTGCGGAAACTCGCACGCAAGCCTAAATTGTTTAGCTTTTGACTAGGGAAAAATAAGTGTGCGAACAAAGGTCGATTTTCAGGCCGAATTTCGATTTTCGTACCAAAATACGGTTTGTCGTTTGGCCGATGATCAATACAATACAATACAACTTTATTTGAACACCATAACAAAAAGGAACAGAAATATAAATACTTAATTTTTAACTAACTTATTATGTTGCACAAACAGGCGGCCTTATCGCTTAACACGTACATCGCCGTGGTGGGTCAAAATGACCGGCACCTCAACTACCTATTGGGGCCGTGGGGGGTCAAAATGACCGGCACGACACACCTAATTTTGCGATGCCCGTTTACGCCGCAGGTGGCATACGCGACTTATTTAGCCATATAACATGACCGGCGCGGCCCTAATGAACTTCTATTACTACTTGGTTTTTAGGATTTTTGATGGCATGCCTACTTTTCCGGACACAGAAGAAAAAAAAAGATTTCTAATGAAAAAACAAAAACTTTAATTTCAAGCTCAATTAAAAGTCACAAGTATTCCAAAATAAGCAAAAACAATATTAATGTGAAATGTCAATTTAAAATCAAACTAAATGTCTCATTTTCGTTTCATATTACTAATAAAATTGTTAAACAAAAACAAACATAATCAGTGGCATTTTTTAAAACATTGTCGACATAAATGGGGATTGCCGGGACAAACAGTGCAAAACCAAGAAACTTTTTTTTTGTTTTTACTCCATTTCTACAATGTAATTGAATATTTGTTTTATAACAATCACGACAAAATTTTCTTGTTGACGCTACTGAACCTTTCTTCTTCTTCAACTCGTACTTTGTCTTTTTGGACGTGATGTGATCGGTTTTGTGTTTTTCTGACAAAATTAACAACAGAGATTTTTTTATTTGGTGGTATTCTGGTAAAGTACTCTCGTTTTTACTACTGCGGTATTGAGTAACAATTCGATAACCAGTTTCTTGTACCACTTTAGTGTCTTTCTCAGGGGACTTGAATAAGCACTCATTTGATTAGACAAATCAACGGCAGCCTTAGCTTTATTATAGCATTATTGCGATTGTCAATTACGATTTTTGGCTTGATTTCTTCTATTCCTCTTTTGTTAAAAAAAAACAACAAAACAGTCAATTTTTGCAATAAAAACGATACTTTTTTACCAACGCCGCCGCAGTCAATTAGCAAAATAAGAGTGAAATGGCGTGGTGTAAACTTATCCGTATTAGTAAACGCGAAGGGAGGAAGTGTAAATGGTGGAGTGCAGCCAGCAAGCTACTGCCTGGATTAGAGATGATGAATATAATCATCAACCAGTAAATTTAACGAATATTAAAATTTTGCCATGATATTCAATAAACAAAATTAACATTATCGAATAAAAAGATCATATCAACTTCTACGGCAGAAAATTGGCAATGTTGAACGTGGAGCTGCAACGTGGTGTTGTGTTGCATCCAGCGAGTAATTAAAATATTCATTCCATAAGTGCATTCAATTGTATGCTCTATTTCTCTTACGATAAAACGCATTTACTGTTTGGGATATCTTGTTCATAGCAAAAGAAAGTAACATTATTAACACATAGTTTCATTGGTTATTGGTTGATTATTAGGTTAGTTTTATTGTGTTGCTTGAAAATTTGAAATTCGCATCGTCGCGTTGTTTTTGTTTTCCGTTAAATGGGAAGATTGTGAAGTTGTTTTGCAAAATAACCTACTTGGAAACATTTCGATATGTGTGTGGGAGTGGAAAAAATTTAGAGTATTTGTTTATTGTTTGAAAATATTCGTTAATATTTTTATTTAATGGTCGCATTTATTAAAATAGTCACGAATATTTTCAACCAATAAAATTATCGATATTTTTTATCAATTAAATATTACCCAATAAACAATTTCGACCATTATTGACATCTCTAGCCTGGACGGTGTGCTTTCACGCTGTTCACTACTTGCGTACTCTGCCCGGCGTTATGACCGACGCGGCCTAAACGTAATAATTATTCCGTTTAGGCCGCGCCGGGTTGAAATGCCCGGCACTAAAAAAAAAACCAAAATGGAGCCAAATAATCAAATATCGCGAAAAATCTTATATACGTATTCAAATAAGATCAAAAACAATCATATAAACCTATGTCATATTTTGGAAATTTTTGAAAATTCTAGCCGGCGATGAACGTGTTAAAGCGATCTCTTCCAGACAACCTTTGGGCCGATGAAACTGTTCGTTTTTTAAACGATGATCGTTTTTTAAACTTCAATATTCTAGTTTTGTCTGCTTTTTGGAAATAAATAGGATTTAGATATGTAATTTCATTAATACCTTTTCCGTGCTTTTATACCTATTTTCTAAGTATTTTAGTATTTACAGGAAGTGACGTAATAAACGCTATGGAGCGGGCTATGCTTGGGATATCTTTGATGGATAAAATCCGAAACGAAGATATCCGTCAGAGAGCGAAGGTGACCGACATAGCCTGCGCAATCAGTAAGTTGAAGTGGCAGTGGACTGGCCATATCTGTCGCCGACGTGATAACTGTTGGGGCCGTAAGGCATTGGAATGGAGACCACGTACAGCAAAGCGCAGCGTAGGCCGCCCTCGTGCCCGCTGGACTGACGATCTGAAGGACGTTGCGGGTGGCGGCTGGATGAGGATGACTGAGGACCGCCAAGATTGGCGTAATATTAGGGAGGCCTATGTCCAGCAGTGGACGAATACGGGCTGATGGATGGATGAACGAAATCATGTTGGGCTGAATGGTCGAATTTTGTCAGACTTTAAGATGCGTTCAAGAAATATATTTTGTCGTATTGAAATGTGTGGTGATGACGTCACTGAAGGTCAAATGAAAGACATCACTTTTTTCCTTTTATAAAGGATACGCACGATTGTTTTAATATCTGTCTACTAGCTATTCTGCTAGTTTTCTCAAAGTCCTGTCACCAAAGTAGTTATTTACTTTAGGTACTTCAAATTTACCCTTGGAAATTGAGCGTGTGCCATGATTGTGATTTATTAATGATAGATTAGATATGGGACAGGTCCATATATCACATATGCATACTAGCTTTTGCCCGCGGTTTCGCCCGCGCTGATTTAATTTGCATTTTTTCGGGATAGAAAGTTGTTTTATGCGTTCACCAAGCCTATGTTACTCTCCGGCACATAAACTATCTCTATGTAAAAAATCACGTTCATCCATTGCTCCGTTGCTGCGTGAAAGAAGAACAAACCAACAAACCAACTACCAACAAACCAACTACCAACAAACACAATTTCGCATTTATCATAGGGGTACAGTACTCCCAAAGTAATAATTCGCATACAAATCTATAGCCGAGCAACCGAACGTTGTATAGAAAGTGTAAGAAAATACGAACTTTGCCGAACAGTGGCGAAGATTTGTATGCGCATTATCACTTTTTGAGCACTGTACGGATATACATAAACGAATACCCTGATTTATTGACTTATCTATAAACGGCTGGACTTAGAACCATGAAATTTGAACTGTAGGTTCCTTGTATGATGTAGACATCTGCTAATAAGGGATTTTACGAAATTCCCACGGGATCGGGAGAAACAGAATCCATGCGAGCAACGCCGCGGGGCATCCGCTAGTTTTACGAGTACACAAAATATGAACTCTTTGGTTTCAATCATAACTTTGGCCTTTTTGTAGCTGAAGCCAAACTTTTAAGAGCGGTTTCGCAGCCGGATTGTCGAAAACCAGCCTTTTTCTAATTAATTGAAACAGAACACTTGAATTCAAAATTCACTCAATATTTATTCAACAAAACCTTACCTATGTATTGTGTATACTTCATTCGCAAAGTTGCCATTGGTTCCTGTAAATTTGAATTTCAAAACTTTTTAAATTCAATATTTTTACAATCCGGTAAAGTAAAGTAGTTTACTACCGGTAGTATCAGTAAAGGTCCCCATTACTCCAGGCGGAAAGACCCGCAGTGCGAGAGGGACGGAATCGAGGAATATTGTCAAAAAGTCAGTTTGAAATTAATACATAATTAACTAAAATAGATGTGAAAATTTCCATAAACAGTAATTTAGATATTGTTAAAACCCATATTAATAAATATTTTTGAAGTCTATTTGCTATCCCAATTTGTCAAAATATAAAAAAGTGTAAATTTAGACGTCATTTTAATAATTATTTCTATCAAGTGAAATTCCTCCAATCGCGTTTCTGATAGATCAAAATCTAGAAAAAGGTTTCAAAATTGTTATACTAATTTATTTAACTTGGGACTTCTTTTGAACAGCAGATAAATAACATCAAAAGTGTCCATTTTGACGATATACCCCCTTAACCAAAATTGACGTTTTTGGACGAATCGCGAAGGTGGCCGAAAACGATGCCAATTATTCGGTCAACCGCTATAAGGAAAATCTACGATAAAAGAAAAGTAATGCAAGCAATATTAAATATAGAACGTTTGAGTGTGCTACGTTGCAGATTGTGTTTTCAGAACGCTTCCCAAATCAGTTTTCGTACACAATTTATTTTTATTAAGAGTCGCTTCTCAGTATTTGTTACAAAATATTAAGAAATGATTATAACGGCCAAAATACAACTTTTGGATAAGAGCAATGTATTATAATAGTTCACTATGTGATTAAGAGGCTACGCGAATTTTATTTTTGTCACTGTTGTCATTGTTTGTAACTACAAGCGATAACACGCACAATGCGAGAGGGGTGGATTCAGGGCGAAAGCGAAAAGTGTTAGTTTTATATTTTTTATAAAAAAACTAAAATAGCTAGCAAAATTTTAAATATCAAATCTCTAAATATTGTTGAATATGTTTGAGTTCTGCATATGGTTCCTATTCGTCAAACGAGGAGAAAAAGTGTGTTTAAAGACCTCATTTCAACAATTATTTCTATCGAGGAAAATTTATCCAAACATGTTTTCCAATTTCAAAACCTTAGATTATATAATCAAAATGCATATACCAGAAATGTATTAAAATTTTCCGTGTATTTCATGAAATACACAAAAAAGAAGCACCTCTATTTTTTACATATCGTATTATTAAACGTATTTTAAATGATATTTTGGTAGCTTCAATACGATCGGATTTTCCGTAAGAGTGAAATTAGTACAATTAAATTTAATAAAATGTTTTTTAATCGATTTAAGATAGAAAACTAAAACAACACAACACAATAACGACAACTTATAATATAAGGTTATTATCATAAGACAAGGTTTCAGCTAATTTCGTTATTAGTTTTAATCATTGGTTATATTTGAACTTGGTGTTATTGTTCTAAAAACTCCATTTCATAAGTCAGTAAACAAAACTATAACTAAATCAAAAGCTTCACGTAAGACAACATCTCCAACTTAAACAAAACTTGAGCAATATCCAGATCCAATGCCGTTGTCAAGTAATTTAACTTTAAATTTTCACCCAAAGTCGACCACAAAGCCCTAACTTCTTGAACATGAATTTGAAATCGACAAGGCCACTCACGACTTAACTTCATAGCTATAACTTTCAACTTTATTAACCTTCTGCCCACGGCTACGCCCGCGCTTGTGAATAGGATCTCTACCCGCGAGTAAAATTGTTTTAGCACGACATATAAATAAAGGAACACACAGGCTTATACCATTTAAGACCTAAGCATACATAGAATCATAGAATCATATCTTTATTCATGAACATAGGTAATGTTGGGTTGGTACAAATTTTTGAGCGCTATGTTCTACCGATGGGCGTATGAATACATTAATATTAAAAAAAAACACACACAAGCAGCATGCTTCATAATAATTTAAAGTACACAAAGTCATCTTAAATAATAAAATAAAATAAAATAAAAAATAAATGCTCAAATGTCAGGAGGAAAAATAAATTACACTCAATTACTTTATACAAAGAAAAACATTAATGTCTAAGCAATTCAAATAAAACAATTATTAATTATGGTATGATTGAATGGAAGTATCATTCAGAAAATCATTAATTTTATAGTAACATTTGTGAATTAACAAAAGAAATAATTTATTCTTGAATCGGCTTAAATTTAAATCTTTAATGTGTTTTGGGATTTTATTGTATAATTTTGGTCCCATTACGAAAATACTTTTTTGCATTAATGTAGTTTTAATTTTGTTATAGCATAACCTGTCTCGGTGTCTAAGTTGTCTATCGTGTATTTGTCCAGCTGTTCGAAATAAGCGACCATTAGTTTTAATAAATATGCATACCTCAAAAATGTAAAGACAAGGCAGCGTCAAAACTTTCATTGATTTAAAATGTGGTAAGCATGTGTCACGTGGTTTTAAACCACACATCGCTCTAATGCAATGCTTTTAGGCTTTAAAAATAGTTTCTTTTTCTGTGCAGTTGCCCCAAAAAATAATACCAAAACGAAGAATTGAGCTGACATATCCATTATATGCAGCTAGAACTGCTTTAATATTAACGATTTTTGATAGTTTGTAAAGTGCATAGGCATACTTATTAATTCGTTTGCATACATTTTCTGATTGATTTTTCCATGTCAGCGGGTCTACCGCGTAATTCTGATTTTCTTTAACATCAACTTGAGTTTGAAAGTTGACGTGCGTGCAAAAGAGATGGAATGTAATCGGGCGTCGTCGCACGCACATCAAATTTCAATCTCAAATTGATGTTGATGAAAATTAGAATTACGTGGTAGACCCGCAGGTCCCGGCAGTAAATAATGCACATTGTATCGTAGCGTCATCTCTGTCGCACGAAGCACTAACAGTCCGGTGACAGAGACGGTGCTCTACGAAGCCGAAGATAGCCGATGTGCATTGTTTATTGACGGGTACTGTACCCAGTGTGTGTACCACAAGTGAAAAACTACAACACTGCTAAGATGTCCTACTCTAGTAATGAGATAGCTTTTCTCATTCCTTTTAAAAGATTTAATTCGAATAAGAAGTTGGTCTTCAAGACACTCATATAAGACTAATAATAGGTACATATATTACATACTCGTGTTACATAACATATTATGTTTGCATATTCGCATCTATGCATGCGCTTAAACGCTTGCAAAAAGTTCCTGCCATACTCTGTCAAAGTTACTCTTGTCAATTCCTTGTTTGTACCCATTCTGGATTATGCAGATGTCTGCTATCCCGACCTCACTGAGGAACTTCTGAATAAGCTTGACCGTCTTCTCAACTTATGCATCCGCTATATATTCGACCTGCGTAAGTATGACCACATCTCTGAATTCCGTGCCAAACTCAATTGGCTTAACATCAGGTACCGGAGAGATTCCCACGTTCTTACTTTCTTTTACGGTATTCTCCATAATCCCAATTCCCCACAATATCTCAAAGAACGTTTTGTATCCCTCTTGCCCCTCGATCGTCTTCAACGACCCAGCAAAGCCTGGCTTCTTCGCACTCCTGAACATAACACATGCATGTACACTAATTCTTTCACTGTGAGTGCAATACGCTTATGGAACAGCTTATCGTTACACATCCGTGAAGCGTCGTCAATATCAGTCTTCAAGAACAAAATTAGACAATACTTTCTTGAGTTGCAGAGAATATTACTTGATTTCTTTTGATTCTTATATTATATAATATGTTATGATAATGAATTTTCATCAATATACATTTATATGTTTGTGTAAACTGTTTATGTAGTTTATGTATTTTATTATATACTATAACTTTGCTTTAAATGTTTATTAGGATGTAGTCTAGTTATTTATTATTTAAGTACTATTTTCAATATTATCCCTTTTAAATAGTATGGCACTACCCTCAACAATTTCCTCATTGCCAAAGGTTAGTTGGTAAAAAATAGTAATTAATATTAAGCTCGCCTTTGTACAATAATTTTGTACAATAAATAATTTTATTATTATTATTACTATGTTCTGACCAAGTAAAAGTTTTATTTAATCAAACCGAGCAAAGTGCATACATAGTAATTTTTTTCATTAAATTTTACTGTGTGCGTACAGTAATTCACTATTTTAGTGTGCACCTTGTCTATAAGTACCTACCTAATGTGATGAGTGATGCCGTGTGAATGCGGTGTGCGGTCAAACCTAAAATGTTTTTTGTCACACTGTTAGTATATAAGTTTTATTGTAAACTCTGTTTTATTAATAATAATAAATAAAATAAGTAAATAAACCTACAGTAATCCATAATTTTTGTGTGTACGTAAGGTAATTCATAAATTGAGTGTATACGTACAGTAATTCATTAATGTTGTGTGTACGTACAGTAATTCATAATTTTAGTGTGTAAGTACAGTAATTTTGTTAGATAAAATAAATTAAAACAACAAAATATTTTAGCTGTTTGTGGATTTTTCGCCATATACGTATGTGGCGAGTATGAATTATGATTTTTACAAGAGCATTTTTTTAACGTCGTCTGTCGTCACGTTTGTCTGCAAGTGTAATAGCGTGATTTATTTTACTGACATGCGCTAAATTAAGAACATGGCACTTTCTTGGATTCGTTGAGATTTATTCCTGGAAAAAACCATTCCCAATCGTAATTAATTCATCAGAAATGATGATAAAAATCTAAACTTATTAATTAAAGTGTAAATATGTTAACTCTCAGCAATGTCATCTTGAAAATTATGTTAGCAACATAAATAAAAGTTCCCCTTTGACAAGCAGTTTCTTAACAAAACAAATAATAAAAAACCTTTTCTTCTTGTTTCAGATTCAAAGAAGTTAATTACGAAAGTTTTCTAATGAGAATAACTTGTTATACTCTTGAGGCCATGGGAAGTTACACGCCATCAAGTTAAAGACAAGAAACATGGACAATCAAAAAAAATACTTCAGCTACAACGCTGTAATCATGATTTTAGTTTGGAACCTAACAGTCTGCAACAGTTTTGAAGACAAACTTCAAGATTATAGCGAAACCTATTCAAATATCAGTTTTAATTTTAATAAACTCTTAGATAGCAATTTTGATGTAAACAGCTTAGACATAGAAAGCATACCATATCCAAAAGCGAAAAGATCTGACAAAGACTTCACACTAGCACCTTTATTAAAAGACATGAACAGAACAGATCGTAATCAAGCAATTCACGAAGAAGTAGCAAACAGAAGTGATATAGAATATGAAAGAATAATGGCTGGTACAGAAAACTATGACCTATTCAACTTCACAGAAGAGCCATGCGTAGGTGAGCCAGAGTTTTGCAACATGACTAAAGAAGATTATATAGAAATGTTGAATGACTATATATACCCACAGCCATATGAATGGGTGCTTATAGCTACGCATGCAATAGTGTTCATAATCGGTTTGATAGGGAATGCGTTAGTGTGTATAGCAGTGTATAGGAACCACTCTATGAGGACGGTGACAAATTATTTTATAGTGAACCTAGCGGTGGCAGATTTTATGGTGATCTTGATATGTCTGCCGCCAACAGTGCTGTGGGATGTGACGGAGACGTGGTTCTTCGGGACGGCCATGTGCAGGATTGTCCTTTATTTTCAGGTTAGTCCACATTATTATTTTTAATATGTCTCCTTAAAGTGACTATCAGAAATCAGAAAATTTATTTGCTAAAACACATATTACAAGAAACTTAGATCTTACATTTAAATATTAGTTGGTTCCTGAGCACGCGATATGACGGCAGTGCTTTGTATCACCATAGGTTTTAAAAATAGCGGGAAGTGAAGAGAAATAATTACGAAGATGAAAGATCTGACCTTGGGAAGGAGCTGCATGCACCACAAACCACGCTTCGCCTGAGCCACCAAGTCTCTGGTGTTCTCCAAGATGGTTTTCTTCTTCCTCTTCGTGCCTGGTTGCGCTCTTCTCGGCTAATCTTCTTCGTAATAGTAATAGATGAAAATGAGGCGCACAGCGGGTGCGATCTCAAAATGGCGGGCGGTAGGGTCGAGGTAGGACCTAGTCGAATGACAATCAGCGTATACCTCCGGCGTGAAAGGCTTCTGATTGACGACTGATTGATTTGCGTCCAAAACTAAGCGGGTGGAGATGCAGCGAAAATGACAGTTGAAAATATTAATTCACAACTACCCCGCAGTATGAGAGCCACAAGAAGTGGCGCGAACATTTGCCCCCGGCGTTAAAACCATTGGTTTTAAAATAAGAATAGAAAAGTAAAAATAAGACAGAGAATAACGAAATTTTGAAGCGGGGGCAAAGAAAGGAGTTATTGAGATGGGAGAGGGCAAAGACGCACGACAGGTCGTTTGTAAACACCTGTCGTCGTTTTGACAGAAGCTACCCTAATGACATTATCTTTGCCAGGGTATACAGCTACAATAACACCGAGCGGCCATTGAAGCGGTGGAGTGTTATCGGTAACTACAACGACAACAGATCCAATTTTGATTGGGTTGGAAGGTGTATTCCATTTTTCTCTAGACTGGAGAAGATGGAGATAATCATTCTTCCATCGCCTTGCGAACGATTCTACCATTTGATCAAGCAACGCGTAGCGACGTAATAAATTAACTGGCTCATCAGCCACCTTACAAGCGGGTAATTCTTTTAAAGGAGTTGACATCAGAAAATGTGCAGGAGTTAACGCGCTAAGTTCAGATGGATCTTCACTCAGCAGCGTAAGCGGACGAGAATTTATGACACATTCTATTTGCGTAACTACAGTTAATAATTCTTCGTAGGTCAACAGTTGAGTACCTACTACTCTATGCAAATGCGTCTTAAATCCTTTGACATATATCTCATAATGTCCCCCAAAATGTGGGCTACGTGGAATATTAAATTTCCATTGTATTCTATGATCGGCAAGTTCATTCGCGAAAGACGTTTTAAATTCTTCGGAGTTTGTCAAATTGTAAATTTCTGAGAGGGCATTTCTAGCGCCTACAAAGTTCGTAGCATTATCTGAATATACGAAAGACACTGCTCCACGTCTAGATAAAAAACGTTTGAACGCGGAAAGAAAAGTGTTCGTGCTAAGATCAGTTGCCAATTCAACGTGAACTGCACGAGTCACCAGGCATACAAATATGCAGAGGTAACATTTGACGGGACGGACTCCACGTTTTCGATACGGAGTGATACTGATAGGACCACAATAATCCACAGCGCAGTGGACAAAAGCTTTAGCCTCATTAACGCGGCATGATGGTAAATCTGCCATGAAAGGGAAGGTTTGTCTCGGCTTCGCCTTAAAACAATAATTGCAGCTATGTATTACGCGACGAACAATATTTCGACAGGAAAGTATCCAAAATTTTTGGCGGATTATTGACATTAAAGCCACTGGTCCAGTGTGACAATTTTTGCGATGATAATGAATGATAATCAATTCGACAATATGATTTTTACGAGGTAACAACACAGGGTGTTGTTGATCGAACGTCATGTCTGTGTTGCGAAGTCGACCACCAACGCGTAACAATCCATTTTTATCTAAAAATGGCGATAGTCGATTTAAAGCGGGAGAACAAAGTTTATTTGACTTTAATCTTTTTATTTCATCAAGAAAATAAAATGCTTGAAGAGCTTTAATCAATGCAACTTCAGCGAAATCCATATCGGTAGCGGTAAAAATATTAGAGCGCGGTAAAATACGTAAAAATCGGTAGATGTAAATGATTGTGTGTAAAAGCACAAGCCATGACGAAATTCTTTCCGAAAGAGAAAGAAGTGGATGCGGTTCTTCATTACTAAAAGCGGGAAGAGAAATTGTTTTTGATTCCGGCAAGTTTTCTTCAATAGAAGCTGATTCTATTGTTTTGATTGGCCACTCTTTAGCGTCCAGATAAAGCCAAGCAGGTCCAGTGAACCAGAGCGGGTGACTCATCAACTGCGTGGGAGTGAGACCACGGGAAAGACAGTCGCTCGGGTTTTGAGAACCAGCTGTATGGTAAAAACATTCAGCGGGAATAGCGGATATTATTTTTGTTATACGCGTCGCGACAAAGGTTTTAAACCTGTGCGGTGAGGAATGTATCCAGTGTAAAGTTACCATAGAATCGGTAAAACAGTAAATACGTTCAATATTGTGACGTATTTTATAAGCGTCAACTACACGACGAGTTAATTTCGACATGAGTAACGAGGCACAAAGCTCAAGGCGGGCGACACTGACGGTCTTGAGCGGACAGACTTTTGACTTTGCGCATACCAGCCGAATGCTAGTGCAAGTGTCTGAGTCATCTTGTACTCTAATATATACGACACATCCGTATCCACGTTCACTTGCGTCTGCAAATGATATTATCGAAATTTTCGAATTTTGGAACACGTCTAAGTGGCGTTTAATACGTAAATCCCGCAAAACAGGTAGCTCCTTCAAATAGTTTTGCCAAATCTGCGCAATATCAGAGGGTAGTGTTTCATCCCAGTCTAATTTTAAAATACAGATTTTCTGCAAGAGTAATTTTGCGTACAAGATCACAGGAGCGGTAAAGCCGAGGACGTCGTACTGACGTGCTATCACGGACAAAACATTGCGTTTAGTACATGGGCGACTATCTAGCGATACAGTAAAAGAGAACTCGTCAGAATCAGGCGACCACTGTAAGCCAAGAACTTTAAGAGTTTGAGTTTGTTCTTCAAAATTCTTACTAGAATTTAAGCGGTGAGTATCAGGCAGTGTATCAAGTAACTGTTGACAGTTACTAGACCACTTGACGAGCTCAAAGCCACCGGCCTTAAGCAATCCTACCAGCTCATCTCTGAGCTGTAAGGAGCCCTGCACGGTGGGCGTGCTATAGCAGATGTCGTCCATGTAACAGTTTCGTGCGGCTACAGTAGCGGCAGAGAATATAAAGTATTACTACGTAAAGAAGCGACACTCTCCTCCCCGCGCGAATTTAACGTCCCCCGCGGTCCCCCGCAAGTTAGTGGAAATCTGGAGTCAGGCAGAGCTCGATTACCACTCGTTTGCTGCGCGCGTGTTTTGTTACAAAGTTTTATCACGATACTGATTTTTAATCAGTATGGTGCGTTATTGCAGTGTTTATGGATGCCTGGAAAACTTTTTTTCAAAAATTAGAATTGCGTGATCAAACCTTACAATTTCGTTCAGTAACGCATTTGGAACAATAAAATCAGTATTTATAACTTTCCATGTTTTGACGAGTTTTCATTTTTTTTCCAAAGTTTATGTTTGAGTAGTTGTTAATTATATGATGATCATTTATGCATACGAAACTATATAGGTACCTACTAAGCTTAGGCATACTATATATATATATATATTTACTTTTAAAGTAACGAAAAAGCAGCGGTAACTCAGGGGTAGAACGCTGGCCTCTTAATCTTGAGATTAAGGTTCAATCTCCGGTCGGGCATGCACCAATGAGTTCTTCGGAATTTACATAATGTGCATAGTATTTGCTAATATGTACTTACCACTTGTGAACAGTGAAGGAAAACATAGTAAGGAAACCTGCAAGCCCTAAAAAGAGTGTATTTGTGCCCGAAGAACGATGATAGGGCTCACCACCCATCACGTTGGGACGTAATATTTACAGGTGAAACGCGGGTTTACCGAGTGTGGGGGACTGTGACTTGCATTTCAAAGTTCACACTCTGAACACATCCGACACCCCCCGGGGCATTCAGGTCGTAACGATTTATATACATATATAAGGTTAAATAACATTATTTGGCGAAAATCAAAACAAAGGTAGTACTAGTCTATATGGACAACTGTTTGTATGGGAGCTAAACGAAATTCTTAACTTTTTTTCACTTCCTCCCATACAAATTGCTCCGATCAGCTGACTCGTCCAGTATGGAAAGGTGAAAACGAATTTTAAGAATTTTTCACTGTCCTATTAAAAAAAGTTATTCATATGGACATGTTCTACATATGTTTCAAATTTGAATTTGAATTGAATTTAACCTTGTATATATATATAATTTAACCTTGATTTTGGAGTTAATACAAATGCCAATAGCATTAATACTATTCCCTAAATTACCTCCTTAAATATGGTTACACCTTTCCGTTACACGTTGTATACATATATTTATTTAATACTGATTAATCCACGGGGAACCAGAAATTGGACTACGCTAAAATTTAGGAAGAGAATCACATAAGTTGCTGACTTATATTGTGTCCCTCTCGGGCGACGACGCTCACACGATTGCTGCCAGCCCTAGACTAGCTCACGCACACACACAAGCGTGTGCGGACAAGCCAGATGCGCGCGTGAGAGTGTAGGTAAATAACTTGAGCCTTGACTATGAAGTGTCGGGGGTGTGGTAGCGGCGAGCGGGTACGCTGAACTCCCATCCTCACAGAGTTTCCTGACTACTCTCATCGCAAGGAAAGGGCTACTACGTAGTCCAAAGCAGACGCGATTGAACTGATAAGCGATAAGCGGTGAACACGTGTCAAAGCGGTATAAAAACTTTTGAAATTTGCGATCATCGGCGTTAACCAAAACTTGTAAGAACATTTGTTTGATATCCGAGGTAAAAGCGATTTCATACAAGCGGAAGTCAAGTAAAATTAAAAACAAATCGTTTTGCAAATTAGCACCTGTGTGCAGCGTGTCATTTAATGAGACACGAGTACCATCAGCGGAGTCAGTCTTAGTACTGGCATTCATACAAATACGCACCTTTGTCGTTGATTTATCAACACGCACTACGGGATGATGCGGAATATAATAACCAAGAGATAATTGGTCATCATTATGAAGCGGGGATATGTAACCTTTAGTTAGGTATTCATTTATTATATTGTTATACTCGGAACGTAAATCTGCGTTAGAAACAAACCTACGCTCAAGAGACATAAAACACTTTTTTGCGTGATGGTACGAGTTTCCTAGTATGTTAGGATTCCGTGCGAACGGTAAAGAAACCGAATAGCGACCAGCGGGGTCACGTGACACATTGTTAATAAATAATTTTTCACATTCATCATTTGCGGGACTAGAAGCAGGTTCACAATGCACCTCTTCTAATTGCCAAAATTTTTGTAAAATAAAATCTATTGGCGGTTCAATCTCCATATAAGAGCATAACGAAATTGAACATGCGGTATTTTGGTAAACAGGCGTATTACCAATTAGCGTAAAACCGAAGATGGTCTGAAATCCCGTCGGCGTACCCGGGGGACCAGAGACGCGGCCTGATAACAAGATATCCGCGAATAAAGATGCACCGATAAGAATATCAATCTCGCCCGGTAAGTAAAAGGTTTCATCAGCAAGTGTGATACCTTTTAAATATGAAAGCGTAGACAAATCGACCTGCACCGATGGTAAGTTGTCGGTAATACGGTCGATTACATAAGTGTCAAGCGAAATTGAAACCGAATCATCAAATCGTGAAAACAATTTAAGGTTTGTCGCACCCTTAATTGGGTTTGATGAAGAGCCGATGCCCTTAACAAAAGCGCGGGGAATTTTCTCATATTTTAAGTTAAGCTTCTCACAACAGGAAACCGTCGAAAAACTGGATTGTGACGCAGGGTCGCAGAGCGCACGTAGACGGACTGACATACCGTTAGAATCTTTCACGATCACTTGAATTGTACCTAAAAGGCATGTTTCATTACGCTGCGAGTTAGGCTGTAAGTTACATAAAGAAATATTATTACTCGCAGTTGGTACGGATTGAGAATCATTAGTCATATGTTCTGTGTTAGTCGCCGATACGGCAGGATCCACCAACCTCGAAGATTGCGTATGTGTGCGTGGAGACACGGTAATATTTTGACCAAGCGCGGTGTGAGTATTCATCACATTTTGTTTGCGGCACAACATCGAATGGTGTTTACAATTACAATGGCGGCAATTATAAGACGATTTACAAGCGGAATTGTTATGCGTAATACTTAAACAATTGGTGCAACCGTTATTAGATTTGATGAACTGAAATCTTTTCTCGATATCTAGTTTCACAAATTCGGGACACTTATATAAATTATAGTGTTTTAATTGTTTACATAGCGGACAACAATTATTATTGGTCGAAGCGGAGACAAAAGCATGGGTTGACTTGGTACTGTACCCGGTTTTGTTGTTATTATTATTAACGGAGCGGTTCGGAGCGGGAGCGGTAATTGCGGGTGCAGTGCGGTTCAGTATCTTAGTTTGTTCCCGTAAAAATGATATTAATTCATCATAATGGGGTAAATCGGAACCACGTTTAAACATTTCAAATGAACGAGCGGTTTCAACATCAAGTTTTTTAAGGGCCAAATACATAAGGATAAAATCCGAAAGATCTTTAATATTCAGCGATTTTAAACACGAAACAGCGGAACAGAACTTGTCTAAAAACAAGTCCAAGTTTTTTGAACTAGCGGTAGTTAAAGGGCGAAATTCAAACATTTGATCCAAATAAGTAGTGGCTAAACTACGCGAGTCTTGAAAAGTAGAAACGAGTGTTTTCCAGATTATGTCGTAGTTAGTTGCGTTCGGTGTGATTCCAGAACAAATCGAAAGTGCCCGGCCAGAAAGTTTACCCATCAGGTATTGTACTCGTTCGTTGTCGGTCAAGTCCGGATTATCGTGAATCGTGGTTTTAAATGTTTCATAGAATGTTGGCCACATAGTAGCTTCACCAGAAAAACCAACGAGTTCCAGTTTTGGAAGCTTGATAGTAGGTTTTTTGGGACATTCCATGTCAAGTGGAGCTTTAACTTTAGAGTCAGCCGATTTCGAAGAATGTGATAACTTCCGGTTGATGTATTTGCAATGGGAGTAAAGATCCTCAAAAGCTGACCAACTTTGATAATTTGGTTCAAAATTAGGATTTATCAATACCTCTGTGTCATTAATTTCATCTATGATTACATGAATTTCTGAGCGTACAGTATCCAAAGTTTCGACATTGGCCATAAACAATTCTGCCGAAGAAACATCCTCTAAAGCGGTTTTAGAAAAGTCATAAACTCTCTGAAGGCGATTAAACAATTCTTGCCTTTTATTTTTAAGCTTCTTTAAACTATACGACATCTTTAATTTTGCAGCTTCTGCGGAATTTGGCATGTTATATAGTACAAAGTTAGGCAAGTACCAGAACTATTGAAAGTTTTATACTGACTACAACATAGAATAATGCTAATGAGTTAGAGATAACACGGGCGGCGGACGAACCTGTGTACGAGTACCTCTCGATAATATTAAGAATTAGCAGGTAGGCAGATAATATTTTCTGTGAAATGATCAAATGGTATAATCGCAGCGGATAAATTAACAGAATGGCGTATTTCACTGTAGATAATTTATAATTTCCAGTATATAGGAAATGGAATCACTAATATTTTGACGAATGCGGGGTTTTAATGCATAGATAATGCAAATAAGAGCGGGAATGCGGGGTAATACTGCGGGCAGAGTGAAAATTAGAGCGGAATTCACGTGTTCTTTAGACAAAGAACATGAAGATAGCGGTTGGAAATACCAAAAAATGGTTATAGATCGCAGATCAAAGGGCCTAAAATGGATCTAGATCCGGCTCGAATGGCCAAAAAATGAGCACGCGATATGACGGCAGTGCTTTGTATCACCATAGGTTTTAAAAATAGCGGGAAGTGAAGAGAAATAATTACGAAGATGAAAGATCTGACCTTGGGAAGGAGCTGCATGCACCACAAACCACGCTTCGCCTGAGCCACCAAGTCTCTGGTGTTCTCCAAGATGGTTTTCTTCTTCCTCTTCGTGCCTGGTTGCGCTCTTCTCGGCTAATCTTCTTCGTAATAGTAATAGATGAAAATGAGGCGCACAGCGGGTGCGATCTCAAAATGGCGGGCGGTAGGGTCGAGGTAGGACCTAGTCGAATGACAATCAGCGTATACCTCCGGCGTGAAAGGCTTCTGATTGACGACTGATTGATTTGCGTCCAAAACTAAGCGGGTGGAGATGCAGCGAAAATGACAGTTGAAAATATTAATTCACAACTACCCCGCAGTATGAGAGCCACAAGAAGTGGCGCGAACAGTTCCATAATATGGCATGCAAATTGTGTCTTATTAACTAGATATTATATTAACAAATAAATTAACACATAAAAACACCTTACAGCAATCAAAATTATGTACACTATCAGAAAACAAAACAAAAATCATAAATTAAAATATCAGATAATACAGCATGTTGACCTTGAAATTAAAATAACTGTTTAATTGTCATTTTAAATATTCATGAATTGAATAAAAACGGTGCTCTAAAAGAAATTTTTCAAGTTTTTTCCTAAATATACTAAAAGGTAGAATATTTAAATCATTTGGGAGATGCTTATTCACTATATAGTACTAATGAATCACAAGGGCGAGGAGCGTGACACGATGTTTTTACGATTAAACAATATGTCACGCTCCTCTCACCTGTGATTCAACGAAGCCACGTCGCGCGCGATAAAACACTACGCTACTGGGCCAGGTGTAAATAAATAAAACCACATAACAACCGAATAACGTCTCCAAAAAAATCCAACGCAATTTCAGAAAATGAACAAAAAGAAATGTCATATTAATTTTACAAATTATAGTCAGTTATGTAGTTTATAGTAGTATACAATTTTGGCGGCAGAAATGTTATATATTGAAATGCCTATTCATATAAGATCTGAACAAAATAAAAATACAAAACATGAAAACATTGACAGATTAAAATAGCATTTTATTATTTACTACTAATAAATACAGTACCTACCTACTTATAATTTAACTACCTAATTATAGAAAAAGAAGTGCTACTCCCTTCCCACAGACAATCAAATTTCTACTTGGTTTTGTGGGATGTATTTAGATTAAGTTATCTTTGAAATAAATAAACATATTCATTTGTTCAGTTATTTAGGTTCACAATTCTATAATTTATATAAGGTTAAATATTGGCGAAACTCAAAACATAGGTAGTACTATAGTCTATATGAACAACTGTTTGTATGGGAGCGGAGCGAAATTCTTAAAATTTGTTTTCACCTTTCCATACTGGACCAGTCAGCTGATCGGGGCAATTTGTATGGGAGGAAGAGAAAAAAAGTTGCAAATCTCGCTTAGCTCCCATACAAACTACCTATGTTGTTCATAAACTACCTATGTTTTGAGTTTCGCCAACTAATATTATTTAACCTTATATGTGTTTGTTATTATATATTTTTGACCAAAGTCGCTCAAGTAAGTTGTGGTGTAACTAGTCTTTGTACCGGGCGTGGCATGTTCAATATTTAACTAAAAATAACTTATGCTTATAGCGCTAAATTGTTTTATTTTTCGTAAATATCAACTACATGTATATTTTTATGCAATATAATATCGCCTTTTATTTTAATTTTAAGAGGTAGGCAACTTTTGAATAATTTTTTCATGTATCTCTTTGGCACTATGCATTTTTCCGGGATAAAAAGTATTCTTAGATATTCTCCGCCCTGTATTTTAGCTCTGTGCGAAATCGTTTCAGAGTGAAAAGTAACACAGCGACGTCTTTCAAATTAATACCATAAGAAAGAAGGTAGAGATATGTATAAAACTTATTATCACTTATTTTGTTTCGTTGAATAATTATATTTACATTCTCAAATCTCAAATGGTCAATCTTAAACTCGTCATAGGTTAAAAAAAACACAGAAGATTAGGTACGGCATGCCAGTCTGAATGATGTCATCCGTCGGGCCCTTGCCACCATTGGTGTGCCGGCTATTTTGGAGCCGAAAGGCATTGTACGCAGCGACGGTAAGAGGCCCGATGGAATGACACTCATTCCGTGGAAAAACGGCAGGTCGCTGGTGTGGGACGCCACTTGTGTCGACACATTGGCGGCGACCTACATCCAAGCGACTGCCGCTAAAGCTGGTGCTGCGGCAGCCTCAGCAGAGGACTCCAAAAGGCGCATGTATGTAGATCTAAGTTCAGACTATATATTTGCGCCTTTTGGAGTAGAAACTTTAGGGCCGTGGGGTCCAGCCGCGAAGCAGATATTCAAGGAAATATCTTCGCGACTGGTCGACGTTTCAGGGGACCGGAGGGCTGGGGCATACCTCGGACAGCGACTAAGCTTAGCCATCCAACGAGGAAATGCTTCCAGCCTTTTGGGGACCCTACCGATCGACGGCGGTGATTTGGAAAAAATATTTTATATTGTTTAATTTATAGGTAAGTTTTTCTTAATTTATTTTTTAGTTAGGTATAATTTTATCTTTTATATTTCTATTAATTTATAGGTAGTCTTAATGTTATTTAAGTTTTATATTGTTAAATAAAAATTTGACGATATATTATTTCAATGAGGTTTCTTGTTGAAATATTAAATAACAACGGAAGTTTGTTAAAAATGCAAATTAATTATATTAACGTACCTAGCTCATCACTTGAATTATCAAGATTACGACATTTAAAAAGAAAGGAGCCTTTTTGTTAAGCCTTCGCAGCCAGATTGTGAAAAATTCGCCGTTTTCTAATAAATCGAAACAGAACACCTTAATTGAAAATTCACTCAATAGTTATTCAACGAAACCTTATTAATATATGTATGGTGTATTGTGTATTCGCAAAGTTTTCATTGGTTTCTGAAAATAAGAACCTCAAAATATTTCCAAATCAAAATTTTTGAAATTCTAATTTAGAGTAACCAAAGGAAACTTTACGATGGCAACATATACAAGACATAGGTGATAAGATTTTGTTCAATAACTATTTAGTGAATTTTGAATTTACGTGTTCTGTTTCGATAAATTAGAAAAAGGCAGGTTTTTCACAATACGGCTGTGACACTGCTCTTAAATTACGAATTTGTTTCATAGTTAATCTGCTGATGTATAATATTGTCCTTCTCGATCTCGATCGAAGTCCTGTAACTACCTTCTCTCAAAAAGAAGCTAATTTGTATAAAATTTTGGAACTTTTTTCTAGATTCTTACCGAACAGAAATGTGATTGAAAAGCATTCGCTCGATAGAAATTATTATTGAAATGAGGTCTTCAAACACACTTTTCTCCTCGTTTGACGAATAGGAATCATGAACAGAACTCAAATATATTTTATTACATGGGTTTTAACATTGCCTAGATTCTGGTTGAAGGAAATTTGAATAGCTGTTTCAGATTTTCTTATAATAATAAAAAAAATACTTTTTTCTCTTTTGTCCTGAATCCGTCCCTCTCGGGATGCGCGTTTTTCCGCTTGGACCATTGAAAAATTCACATATCACCCATGCATAAATGTATGCAGACAAACTGGTAAATTAAATCTATTCGCTTGTATTGGTTACCAGGGATGGCGTGGCGCAGCGTAACTATATTTATTGAATCGGTTGGTTGGTGGCTCGGTTGGTGATCATTGAACCTTGTTCCTGGTGGCTGGCCGGGTCTCCGGTATGGGTTCGGGCGGTTGATTGGATTTCGTCTTGTATGATTATAGATTTTACCTATAATACTACATTGCTTATAATACTATATTGCTACATTAATTAAATAAACCTTTAACTTAGTTCATTTACATTTTATTTATTTTATTTATTACACTTTTTGTACCTTTACAAACATAATTTACAACACATTTTCACATAAAAGACAGACATTGTGTACAAAAGCGGCACTGTATCTTCCAGGCAACCTTTGGGTGGAATGAAAAAGATGTTAACGATAAAACATTTATCATTTTATTACATAATTTTTATAAGATTAAATTTGACTCATAATAATAATAATAATAATAATAATAATAATCGTTTATTCATTTTTATAACAGCTCATTAACAACTTATTATTTCCCGCCAAACTGCAAGGCAGTTTGTTGGCAGAAATATCTCCCCTTTTCGTACAATACTGTCATGTTAACTGTTTTTTACGCTATCTCACTTAATTATGTCTTACATATATCATCTCACATATTTTAATACACTTTCTTTAACATTATAACATTTTATCTTTATAACTGACTTTTTATGTAACACTTGCTTTTACAGATAAATATTTTTGTTCAATAATTTCTATTTTGTTCAAGTTTTTGAAATATATGTTTTATTAACTTAGATTTAAATATATTTTTGCTGCCGCTCTTTCGAATGCATAACGGTATCTCATTGTAAATTTTAGGAATGAGGTATGGTCTGGCTCGCTTACCGTAATAGTTAGTGGTTCTAGGCACAATTAATGCTTCATCACTCAACTTTCTACGTAACCGAGGATTTGATACTGGCACTTTAAACTCATTATATCCAAATTCTTCTAACGCAATCTGAAACGATACTTTCCCATCGACCGGTAGTATTTTACATTTGGTGAATAATTTATTATAGTTTTGTTTACATTGACGTTTTAATTTATCGCTTGATAGAACTTTAAGGAACCTTATTTGTAGATTTTTTATTTTGTCGAGGTAAGTATGAAACGTTCGGCCGTATGTGCTCAGTCCATATGAAAGTATCGATTCAGTTAGTGCATGGTAAACCGTATACAAAGTCGCTCTGTTTGCAAAAAACTTCAGGTGGTGAAACTTGACAAGTACTGACCTAAGTTTATCACATACTAATTCTACATGTGCGTTCCATGAGAACTTTGAATCGATCATTAGTCCTAGGTACTTATATTTTTCCACCACCTCAAGCTCTCCGCATTGGCAAAGGGAATATCCACGGTGCATACAATCGTAACCATGCCCTATGACTCTCGGTGCCCTAGTTATGCATTTGTTGTATGGTGAAGAGATAAGCATACATTTTGTTTTCGCTACATTAATTATGATACCATTATCGTGTGCCCATTTCACTATAGTGTTAAGATCATCCTGAATACACTCTTCTATTTGTTTTACATCTTTACTCGAGTACAGTAAACATGTATCATCAGCGTACATGTACATCCGACAATGTTTAACTACGTTGCACATGCTGTTTACATGCATGATATATCCGACGGGGCCGTAGACGGAGCCGGTCGGCACTCCGCACGTTACCTGCTTACTGTCACCCGTTATACCGCAAACAGCAGTTCTCAGCGTCCGATCAGATAGGTATGCTCGTAGCCATTGGTTTAACGGACCGCCTATCCCACACTCCTCCATGGCACGCAACAGCTGGTTGTGCTCTAAAGTGTCAAAAGCTTTTTTGAAATCTATGAAGAGCACACCCACCCGCTGCCTGGCATTCAGACTGCCGTTTACATCGTCGGCGAACTGCGCGAGGGCGGTCGCCGTGCTGCGGCCTCGTCGGAACCCGTGCTGCACACTACATAGTACATCATTTTTTTCAAGAAAACTGCTTATTTGCTCTATTACATATTTTTCGAATATTTTATTTATAACAGCCAAAATTGCTATAGGACGATAATTTGTATAATCAAAGTGCGATCCTTGTTTGTATATCGGTCTAATTAGAGCTGATTTTAGTTCATTAGGATACACACCTTTTTTAATACATAAGTTAATAAACAGAGCTAAAACAGGACTTATTTTTTCTTTTATGTGCTGTATATCACTGACGCGTATTCGATCCTGTCCAGGTGACTTGTCACAACTTAACTTAGCAATAATTTTTGCTATATCCGAAGGGGTTGCATTTTTAAATCGCATTGACAACTGTGGCTGTTTTACATAGTCACTTCTATTCAAGAATGTATGGTTACAGTTATGTTTTATGTTTAATATTTCTTGTGTAAACGTAAAAGCGAATAGAATAGAATAGAATAGAATAGAATAGAATCATTTATTGAAATAAATATTACATCATTTCTTGTCGTATCTTATAAACTAGGGTTAACTTAACTAAAGAACATTTTTAAATCATACATACATTGATCTTTGAGCCAATTCTTAACTTTTTCTTTAAATACATTTATTCTTGTTTCTTTTGTAATTTCTAGTGGTAAAGAATTATAAATTTTTGTTGCACTATGTATAATACTTCGCTCAAAATGCTTGTGGTTATGTTGCACGATTGACAACTTGTGTACTCCTTTACTTCGCGTATCATAATTATGACCACTACCGATAATTTTGAACATGTTTGGGTTCTCCCTAACAAACAAAGCCATCTTTAAAACAAATACATCAAATAATGATAATAGACCAAGTTGTTTGAAGAGTGGTTTGCAATGTGCATCTATAGCTGCGTTCATCATAATGCGGACAGCCCTTTTTTGTAATTTGAATACGTTGTTGGCAATTTCCAATGATCCCCAATATTCTATACCGTTTGTCATTAATGGGTAAAACTGACCCCAATATGCTGTTTTGACAACCTCTTTTCCTCCTATTCTAATAAGGCTTTTTAAACAAAAACATACGGAAGATAATCTTTTGACCAGTTTATCAATATGTGTGGTCCATCTTAAGTGGTCATCTATATAAAATCCTAAAAACTTACATGACTTTACAATATCTAAATTATTATTATCAATTTTAATATTAACATTGTCTCTCTTTTCCGTATTCTCGTATATACTAAACAACATACATTGTGTTTTTTGTTTGTTT
The DNA here is from genome assembly GCA_934047225.1 of Ypsolopha sequella. Taxonomy (NCBI): domain Eukaryota; kingdom Metazoa; phylum Arthropoda; class Insecta; order Lepidoptera; family Ypsolophidae; genus Ypsolopha; species Ypsolopha sequella. Next base: position 15,138,408 of record OW204005.1, on the reverse strand, counting down.
AATATCAGGTTATTTCCTTTGAACCATTTGCACAACTCTGTCACTGCTTTTTCTGCTTTGATGTTTAGGGATTCTATCTGTTTATCATTAATTAAACTTGTAGTATCGTCTGCGAATAAAATAAGGGTGGAATGTTTAATGTTAGTGGGCAAATCATTTATGAAAATCAAGAACATTAGAGGTCCTAAGATAGATCCTTGAGGAACACCACATTTTATGTCAAACCATTTAGAATTTACGTCAATTTTTTTCATTTTAATGTCGTCTGTATATGTCAAGTTAATTCTAAATTTTCTATGTCTGAGGTATGACTCCAATAGTTGATGAGCTATGCCTTGTACTCCATATCTATAAAGCTTTTCCAGCAGAATTTTATGGTCAACTAAGTCAAACGCTTTTGACAAGTCTACAAATATACCAATAACATTTTCACAATTATCTAAGAATTTTAATATATTTTGTGTCAAGTCTGTTGCAGCGGTTATTATTGACTTGCCTTTTTGGAAGCCATGTTGGTTACTCGAAATAACCTTTTCATTGTTGAAATATTCAATAAGTCTATTATAAATAGCCCTCTCAAATATTTTTGAAAAAGAAGGTAAGACTGATACTGGCCTATAATCCTCTATATTTTTTTCATCACCTTTCTTGAAAATGGGTATAAGGCGTGCATACTTTAAATTTTCTGGAAACCAGCCATTCTTGAACATTTCATTGACCAGGTATGTGAGTTGTTTTATAATAACCTTAGCTGTGCATTTGACGATGAAGAATGAAACTTCTATAAAGTCTTTTGTATGTTTTGGTTCAATAGCTTGAATTAGTTTTTCTAGTTCTTCCTCTGTATAAGGTTTAAGGATGAATTTATTTTTAATAGAATGGTTAACATTAACGATATGGTCTTCTTGGCAGTTTTTATGTATTAAATCATTAGAGATATTTTGAAAATAATTACCAAAAAGGTCGGCTATTTCATTGTAATTTTGGTATGATTTTCCTTCAATATCTAATGTTAAATTTTTCGCAGGTTTTTGTTCTGATTTTTTTGACTCTTTGTTTATAATGCTCCAAACCGTTTTTGACTTATTATTACTATCCGAAATTTTTTGTCCGATTTGTATTGATTTATCTTGTTGTAAAGATCTAGAGTATTCTTCCTTTAATCCTTTTATTTCATTACAAAACTCATCATTTTTTCCAAATAGGCCTATAGCATCCAAAACTTCTATTTTCTCTTTTAATTTTAATGTTCTTTCAGTTGCCCAGTAATCGGCTGGTTTAGGCTTATCTGTAACCCATTTTACCGGGAAAGCTGCATTGTATAACTGGAGGTACAGCTTCATGAAAATATTAAAACTTTGATTTACATTGCCTTCACTGTACATGACAGACCAGTCTTCAGCTTGTAACATAACATTAAAATTTTCAACATTTTGGCTAGAAAATATTCTTTTTCGGTAAAGATACCGTTTTGTTGGTGGCTTTCCTACAAGTATTGATAGGCTCTGTGCCCTATGGTCTGAAAGACCATTTGGTATAACTGAGACTGAAGAGATATTATTCACTGGGATGTTAGTAATTATGTAGTCTAATAATGAAGCTCTTGTTTTACAGATACGTGTAGGTTCAGTTATGTGGTTTTTCAAATTGTAAATTTTGAGAAAGTTTTTAAGTATTTTTAAATGTTCATTAGTTTTACTTTTATCTAGATAATCAATGTTTAGGTCACCTGCAATAATAATATTAGTTTCGTCATCTTTGCAAATTCTGTCTACTATGTACTCCAACTTATCGTAATATTCTGTAATCGTAGCGTCAGAATCACTGTTTCTATACAGTCCAATTAACCTAAATTTTGTGTTTTTACTAAAATCAATATTTAAAATTGCACATTCAAAATATAAATCACTAAATAAATTATTAAAATCCTTATTTATAGTACAAAATTCTACAAGACACTTCTTAACATATATAGCAACACCACCTCCCGATGTTATGGAGCGACAGTAAAAAGTTATTAATTCGTAATTTTCAATTTTAAAACTAATTATTTCCTCTTCTTTCAGTTTCGTCTCTGTAATTACAATGATATCTACATCCGTGTTATTTAGGTAAACTTCCATTTGTAGTTTCTTTTTCCTTATACTATTTAGATTTTGATGAAAGATGACCAAGTTTTTAGGAAATTGGCACTTTTTTTCTTCTAGTCTAAAAAAGGGGTTGTTGTAGTTTTCATATTTGTTAGATCGATATTATCTTTTTCTGTTTTCGCGTCTTTTGCTTTAATTTGTGTGCCTTGTGTTGTGTTTCTTGTTTCAACCTTGTTAAAATAGTAAGGAATTGTGCCAGGTTTGGGATTCATGTCTTTTGTTTCCTTAAGCTCCTTCTGTATTTTTTCCTCTTTCAATCTCATTTTCTCGTAGTTGATGTAGTCATTTTTGTATGTTATATGTATAATTTCTTTTGATATAGATTGGGAAATTTGTTTACGTCGTCTTTCTCTTCCACCTATATATCTGCTATAATCCATGTCAATAAATAAAGCATCTTTGTATATTTTGCTTAAGTGTCTTATATCGTAATTGAGTTTATCTTTGAATATTCTATTGAATATTCTGCGAATTGATTACAAATGTTCTTTAATGGCTCCTTTTTTCCTAGATATTTTAGAATTACGTCATCTATACTGGCTTTACCTCTCCCTGTCCAACTATTTATTTTATTCCACACATTTTTCATATTATTTTTACATTTTAATATCTCTTCTTGTCTGAACTTATTTTTGGCATTATTTATACACTTATTTACATTGTTTCTGTATTTGGTGTATTCCAGGCGTCTACTCATATCATGCGGTTTGTTTTTCCACTTACGAAACAATTGGTCCCTATATTTAATCATTAGCTTTAATTTATTATTTATCCAAGGTTTTGGGACCCGTCTTTTTGATAATTTCCGATTAACCATAGAAGTGTCATATATATTGCCAAAAATATACCTTATTTTCTCATAAAGTAACAAGGGACAGTCACATACCAACAGATCATTCCAGGGGTACTCATCCAATTTTTGTTTTACAGATTTATCACACAAACGCATATTATCACACGCAATATTGCACTGATCTACATCTTTTTTGTTTTCATCATATCGCACACCGACTAAATAATGATCTGAGATCTTACACGTCAGCAAAAAGGCCGACACAACAGACACAGGTAGCCTAGTCCACATATGATCTAGGCAAGACCGCACTAATTTGCCATTACGTACTTCTTCGCGTGTATAGTCCGTGATTGCACACTGCAGGCCCAGATCACACAATGTGTCTATGTATCGTCTCGCAGCGCTGTCCATATTAGGGTCTCGGAGGTCAATATTCATATCACCCAATACCACGACATCACAATGTGACGGGATTTTTTGTACGATTTGTTGCACTTCATCCGTAAAACTGAGCCTGTTAGTGTCCGGCGGTCTGTATACTGCCACAACGTGCGTAGCAGGGCGCCCTTGACCTTGAGAAACCTGTCCGTGCATTATTTCGCATGAGCTGCCCGCTATCTTGCATACTGTAAAATCATATGTTTTCTTTACATAGAATAGTAGTCCCCCTCCTCTCTTGTCTTCCCTCGTACTAGCGTAGGTGTTATATCCCTCCAATGGAAATAATGGCAACTCAATCATTTTTACATTTATTTCTGATAATATGATAATATCGAAACTTTCTTGGCAATCTTGTAATAGTACTAGGAGTTCGTTGTAGTGTTTTCGTAATGAACGAATGTTTAAATGTATGACAATAAAGTCGTTTTTATTATCATTCAACACATTACACCATTCCTGTGAACTGGTGTATTTATTGTATATAATGTTAGATTGAATCGATTGTAGTTGATCATCGAATTTTGTTATGTTATATTTAGGCACATTTTATAGCTATAGACTGAGTAATAAAGGACACACGCGCTTTATTTAATCTCAGCCTTAATTCTCGAGAAATCGTCAGCATTGCGAATAGCCGTTATCTTCTTGTTATTAGGATCGTCTCGCTTAAGTAATATTTTGCCATCTTGTACCCAAACATATTTGAATGGCTCGGGCTTAAGCTCGTTCTTGACGCGCCATAGCAGCTGCTTCATGTTCTTTGTGAGATCTTCGTTAATATACATTGGGGTAGCGTCTCCTTTTTCGCCGTAAACGTCAGCGTTTGTGAGCTTGGTTTTTCGTTTGGACATCCACTGGTCACGCGCGGTTCGCGTGTTCAACGTGACGATGAGCGAGCGCGGGCGGGAAGGGGCGGTGCGCAGGCGCGGGGGGGCGTCACCATTGCCGGTCCGGTCTGAGCTCACGCCACTGGTTGATGGCTCGCCTACCCTCCTCACTTCACAAATTGTATTCGGATCTAATCCCAAATTAATGGCAATATTTTTCACTGTATCTGTAACATCTTCTTCCTTCGTCCAATTCACTCCATATATTTCAACATTCTTTTCTTTTTCTTTTGATTCTATCCATGAAATCCGCTCCTCTAACGCTTTGTTACATGTTTCCAAATGCACGTTTTTGTTTTCTAGGGATTTGATTTTGTTTTCAGCAACCGCCTTGAACTCGAGCAAGTTCTGATACTGCTCAGAATAGAAACTCACGTCTTCGGTCAGCTTGTCTAATTTGCTCTGAAGGCTATACAGGATATCCATTTTTTGGTTGACTTTCTCAAGCACAATTTCCACTGTGGAATTTTTTTCAACGGTAATTTTAGGTGATGAATCCTGCATTGGGCTCTTTTCCTGCTTAGCGCAATCTTCACACACATTCAACTTTTTTCCCGTGTTAATAAAAAAGTGTATTGTGTATCCTACTTTACAAAATAAACTATTTGAATTTGAATTATGACGTTTTTGAAGTTTTTTAATTATTAATTATTTGTTATTGGATATTAATGTATTATTATCTAATAAATGCTTATTTGATCGCAATATTATTTTTTTAGAAATGACCTCGTAAGCAAATGCGCAGTCATCACAGACAGGTTATTTATAAAATGCGCATTTGTTAACCGATTTGAATGTCTGTAGTGCCGGGGCAAAAGCAGGACGGTAAAGAGGCGGCATAAGAAGTATCCACTTAAATAATTAACGGTTGTATCTCAGACTAAACCCGCTGCTTTTTTAACAATTAGCTCTTCAGTTTTACTCGATATATTTCAGCCTAAGGTATGGGGCCGTCACTTGGACGAATAAACCAGGGCCGTCATTAATCGATGATGATGATGAAGGCCCCATACCGTGGGCCGAAATATATCGAGTATAAACGTATTTTTTTTTGTTTTAATAATAATATAAGTCAACCAAAGAAATGTATAAGCTTAAAAAAGCACAATATATATTTATCAACATAAATACACTGTCTTATTTATTCAGGACTATTAATTGTAAAACCGTTAATTTAGAGTTTCTAAATTAAAACCACATGAGATCAATTGAGTATCCAACAGCGGGTTTACTCTATCTACTACGAATATATTGAAATGTAAATCCTGACCAGGAAAATAAAATCCTTGTCAAAACGGCGTTATATGGTAATTATCTCGTATTAAAGCCAATTCTGAAGGCTTTAATTTTAGTTGTAGTGCTGTCAAAGCTTAAAATTTTCCCAACAAATTTGGCTTCTAATGCTAACTCTTAGGGACTATTTTGTATCGAAGAAAAATTGGTTTTGACAGCACTAAACCTAAAATTAAAGCCTTCAGAATCGGCTTTATAGTCACAATAAATCGAATTGGTCAGTTTAAAAAACTTCGTTCCTCAAAATAGGGTCGGCATCCCATGATCGGACAGAAACAGGATTCAGCTTTCTAACTTTAGATGAAACTAAATATTCAGTTTCTGAACAAATAAACACAATTTGCGGATAATCATTGAAAAAAAATTGGTAAACGAAAATATTGTGCGTTCAGAAAAAAATAACTGGATTTTTAAGGAACCATTAATTGTTAGTAATGTTTCTTTATTCAAAATCATTTCTTTTTTTTCAAACAGGTTGAAAAATGAATTAAAATTAACTTTATAAAAAAACAACATATATCTAGTCAAAACAAAATAGGGGCCACTAAGTATTTTTGATGTAGCATAAAAACAATACAATTAATAACAATTTTTATTTAGTTAACAGTAAAATAATGTTCTTGCTTATAATTAAGGCTAATGATTATTTAAAATAATGCTTAAAAATAAAAAATAAATTAACTTAAGGCAAAGTATGTAATTTTTATAAAAAACAAACAATGGAAAGTGACTGTTTTTTTTTTAATCTGCACTTATCATAACTTTTAGTAATGGGTATGCCCTCCTCTCTTTGCTATGCACTCCCGAAGCCTGGATTGCATGCTCTTGATCAAATGTCTCACGTTTTCAGCTGGAATCTCTTCCCAGGCAGTTTTTAATGCAATAATCAGCTGCTGCTGGTTGTGGATCTCTTGCTCACTCTCTCTGACCTTTCGTTTCAATTGATCCTACATATGCTCTATCGGATTTAAGTCCGGACTGTTCGCTGGCCACGGTAACACTTGAATATGAGAGTCTTCCAATACAGACTGGTTTGCTCGAGCTGTGTGTGCACGGGCATTGTCTTGCATCAGGATGAACCCAGGACCCACTCGCTGTGCAAATAGGATCACATGGGGTCTGATGACATCCTCGATGTAACTCTGTGCAGTTACGCTACCTTCATTCAGAATGGCGAGCTCAGTTTTGCCGTGTAAGCTAATCCCACCCCAAATCATCGAGTTGGGACCACCGAAACGGTCAACTTCGTGGATACAGTCATCCGTAAATCGCTCGCCAGATCGTCTCCACACCCTAATACGCCGATCGTCACTAAGTTATTTCATTTTGCACTCGTACATGAAGAGAACCATGCCCCACTGGTTTATACCCCAGTCCAAATCTTGACGAGAGAACCTTAAACGATTTGCACGTTGAGCCCTGGTCAAAGGATTCGAACTACTCGTCGTCTTGATCTTTGCTGATCTTCATGCAACCGATTTCGGATTGTTTGGTCACTGACATGGGTACCCGTTGTCAGCCGAAGACGAGTTTGTAATTTCCGAGCCGTCATTGTTCGAGTTCGACGGGCACTCAAGCGTATGTATCGGCCCTCTGAAGCAGTTGTAGCCCGAAGTCTCCCCGAACCAGGTCTTCTGGCAACAGTGCCTGTCTCTTGGAAACGATTCCAAGCATTTTGGATAGCTCTGCGAGAAAAACCCAGCTGCGACCCCACTGAACGCTGTGAATGTCCTTCTTGAACGCTGTGAATGTCCTTCTTGAATCAATGTAATGGCTCTGGTTGCAGTAATCGTGTCCAAATGCCTTCGTACTCTTAGCATTGTTCTTTTGAAAAGATAATTGCACAAAAAAATTACGATTCCTTTCTGAAAATCAACGCTAAACTGATTCCAAGCTAAAACAAAAATCCATACAAAACGCCATAAAGAATTCAAATTTAAAGTTTACTGAAAATTATGGCCAGCATCTGGTTTCAAATACCACAAGCAAAGAGTTCAGATAATAAAGAGTTCGTAACATCAATATTTTGCTAATTATCAATTTGTTTTGTTAAATAAAATACGTATAAGTTATAAATTAATTAGTGGCCCCTATTTTGTTTTGATTAGTATATTAAGAACACACGATAATAGGCAAATTAATTTAATCTTTACTATACTGACATCGTGTTTCTTGAATACGTTTCTTCGTTAGTGAAAAATATCGTTACATCATAATATACTCATGTATTTTTTCTGTAAACTACGGGACACAATAAAAGCCTGCGTTTTCTTCACAATTGTAAACATTATCAAGTATTTTCAATTGAATTTGTAATATTTCTGGCTAAATTTTGTAAAATATTCTGTCAAGTTGACAGATTGCCAACTTTGGCAAGTAACGTAACCATAGACAATATTTTGCTGTCACGAGATTATTCCGCAATATGGTGAAGGTTTTTATTTTCCTGGTCAGGTCTCGGTTTTCTCAATTACTCAATTACTAGGACTCCCTGTCGGGGAGTCGGGAGTGTCCTCAATCTTGAGGCCCAGATTTGAATCTTGCCAGTCGAATATAAACCAATGTGTTGAGTGTACACGTCAAATTTACCTCTACCCGTCAAAAAACTCGTATTTATAAAAGTGGAAAATAAAGGTCGTCGCACATTACAATGGATCGGCACCAGACTACCTCAACGTAATCTTTGAAATGTGAACTTAAGGGGGGCTTATCCCAATTTTGTCTGTTTTCAAACTCATTTTAAAGTATCAAATAGCTATTTTTAAAATCTGAAAAAAATATATGTTTCAGATACATCTTTTCTGCAGGTTTTTTTGTGGTTCAATTTGCGAGACGTTACACTTTGCTCGATCGAAAAAAAATCCGAAACTTTGTCGATTTTTAAGTTTTTTTTCGTTTTATGTAACGTGTACTTAACCAAATTGTATGAAAATTGCGGATAATTAAAGGAAAACTATTGTACTAATAACTTTTGTGGTTACTTTTTTTTTAGTGAAAATCGTTTTTTTTTTCCTTAATTTAAAAAGAAAAATTGATTCGCGACTACTCGGCGAGCGGCCGCCAGTTGCCCGCCAGCGGCTGTCGAGGCAAGACCTATGTCAGTTTTCTGAGCCCTGGTTCCCCCTCACTCGCCTCGAAGCTCTGATAGAGTGTACTATTATTATTTAAATAATCGTGTAAATAGACATCAAACTATCAGTTGTGTGTACATGTAAATAAAAATCATTTAGTTGTATCTTGGATGTTTAAAAATAAAGATGGAAACTAGAAGTAAGAAGAAAAAAACCGGCCAAGTGCGAGTCAGACTCGCGTACCTAGGGTTCCGTATTGTGGATGATAAATTTAATTTACTATTTTTTTCGTAAATTTCTCAACTGCTTTATTTTTCCTGTAATCTTTACGTAAACACTATTCCCATGATTTTTTTTATAATGTTCGGTCTACCAGTTTTGGAGATAAAGACATACATTTTTTTATATCAATGTATTTTTACAATCAGCTTTTTAATATCTATAATTAGATACCCATATTGTATTTTTAGGATAACATTTTTTAGTTTTGTTTTGGAAATATTTTGAATAATTTCAATCTTTTTTTTACATCGTGATATGTGGGCAAGTAAATGCTATTTTTGTGCCAAATTTCATGTCTTTATCTGTAAAGGTGCTAAAGTTATGAGGCTGTGACATACGGACGGACGGACAACGGAGTCTCACCATAAAGGTTCCTTTTGTACCTTTTAGGTACTACGGAACCATACAAATCATCAAATTTGAGAGTGCTGAAGATAAGAAAACAATTCTTTAAAACTGTAACGAGATGTTTTATTGATCGTACAGAACAACCAACTTTTGAAATTACGCAAAAAATGTAAACAACTCTTGAGTCCGAGTATAACTGTACAACAGTAAAATGTAACAGTACTTACTCTTGCAGTCAGACAGAATGTATAGATATATAATGTATATATATATATATATATAAAATAATGCGATTGTATCTACGTATTTTTATTTTTTTGTAAGCGTAAGTATGAATCGTATGTAACTAAGTGATTAAATAAAACTTCTTAACTTATCAATTTTTCGTACTGAGCAGGGCACCTTCGCATCAAGATAATGCATAGAGGCAACAAGTACGACAAAACTCGATAAAAACAGTAATTGGTATTACCAGGTACAAGGACAGCTTTACGTGACAGAACGGCGATTATGTCTCTTTGGCATTTGGGTAGGAGATAATGAACTTGTACATATTGAACGCATTACAAGAGATGATGATTTTTGGATGACGAAGATGGAGAGGAAGCTAATACAATTTTATATAAAATGTGTAATACCAGAGATAGTGATAGTGAAATGAGTTTATTTGCCACAGAACATATAAAAAAAGAAGACACAGTACAACACAAAACAAAATGGCAAAAAGGAGCAAGCTTATCAAATGCTACACGTTGAAGTAACTTGCAGCTCTGATTTTCAGTTTGCCACATATGAACAAACCACAATAGCAAATAAAAGTAAAACATAATAATTAATAATTAAGAATTTTACCTAGTACAATTATACTTTTGTCTAAGAAAATAATGAATAATAATGATTTATTCATAAAAATAATATTGAATAATTGAAATAATATTGAAAACACACTAAAAAATAATTAATTTGACAAAGAATTACAAATAAAATAATTACAGTCTATTCCATTTACGAGGTTACATTTGACACTTCTGAGAACGTAACTCCGCACGTTTCACATAAATTGAAAAAATAAATAGTCTTTGTTTATGATAGTAAATCACCGTTTGAAAAAACCACAATCAATTCAAAACATTATACAATTAATTCACAAACATAATCAACGTATTTTTTTTAGATATCGTGCTCAAAATAATTTTAAAATAAAATAATATTTTACTGCAAATACGCGGTAACGTTCTATGGTTTATTTTTTACTTTTAAACATAGTGACGTAGCTCAAAAAATCTCATAAATCGGTTAGTTAATCGATTATTCTCTTGTGTACCGAGGTCGTAGGAAATAAAAATCTACTAGAAATATGGTCCACCTCGCAATCACCATGGATACCATGGCAATCACGATCAGCCATATTGTTTGTCTGTTCAGTGCGGTGCAGAAGCCTTGTATACGTTGCGTGCGTGTGTTTTGTTCTTGCTTGATCACTAAAAGAACAGTGTTGGGCAGTCAAGCGCGGGAGTTTGTGGTACGCCTACAACATTACTTTCAATGTGAGTTTCAGAATGGTAGTCCACTCTTTCGTTATCAGTCGAAAAACTGTTTCCCAAATAAGTAAGGAAAAGCATGGTAAAGATATACCTGAAGATAATAAATTAAAATCGCCACTTAAGAAAAAAGTTAGAAGGTCGATAGTCACACAAACAAAATGCTGTCGTTGTTGCAAGAAGCATGCTATAACGTTACTGCTGCGAATTGGAAAAGTGTGGTTTTACGAACATTAAATCTAAATTTCGCTGATTGGGACCGAGATGTGCATATCGATGCCCTAATAGATAACCAAATTATAATAAATACGGTGGATCCTACAGAAGATGGTGAGAGTGATGACGACGATGGTGACAATGAATATGATGCATCGATTTTGAATAGCGAGCACGCATAAGTCGCATGCTGATAAGATTGAAAAATAATAGTATGTAATCAAATTAAAAAACTTGACTAAGTAACTTTTGTTTATTATATTAATCTACTGCAAATCTTTTACGTTTCGATTCTGTCAACTCGATTTAAATTTGTTGGTAATAGTAATCGAAAGTCGATGTCGATGTGTATCGACTAATGTGGTACTTCGCTAGTACTCTACATAAACACATCTGTCAAATGTAACCTCGTAAATGGAATAGACTTTAATGGATGTCATGCAAAAAAATTAGAGAGAAAAGACATGTTCAGAAATGGAATGAATAAAAATGAAAATTTACATATAAAATAATAAAATAAAATAACAACATGGTATAGTAAACCCACGGTATACACGCGGGATGCCTATAAGAACTCTGACTTTGCATGATAATAAAAATAATATTTAATAAAAAAAACCTTCACCTATCTCAGAGCAACAATCAAGCTATGACACCTCGCAACCGGGTCCTAGCACTAGCACACATACAACTGAACAAATCGTGCAACTAAAAATACCGAGTGGGCGAATTTAAAGTATGAAATCGAAAATACTTCATCAAAAATCAAAAAATAGGTGCGACGAAGAGCGAAGCGAGAAGAAGCGTGTTAGGTTTACATGTAATATAAAATAAGGAGCCGAGCGAAGCGGAAAAAAAGGGTTTTTTTCGAATCCATTTACTCCACTATAACGTCATCTACGTATTTCATTTTTGGGTAAATGTTTATTGAGTATTTGATTAAAATTTTCACTGAAGGAAAACGCGATTAGATGAAATTTTCTTGATAGAATTTAATTCCGAAAAGACCTCTAAATTGTTTTATTTTTTCCTGTAATTCTGAAATCCTAACTAATTTCATTGTCAAATTGCGTTCAAAATGTGGATATTATGTATTTGTAAAGTCACCTTGAAAAACGTTTTGACAAAATTGCTTAGTACATTTTATATTAATAAAAAACCGACTTTTTTACTACTTTTCCACGAATCCGTCCCACTCGCACTGAGGGTTTTTTCGCATATGGAGTAACAGGGACGCTAAAACTTTTACGTAGCGCCTTAAAATCAAATTGTCACTAAAATAGAAAATTGTTCGCCTGAGAATTAACAACTCAACTCAAATTTGTAATTTCAAGTCGCCGTTTACAACATTTTTATTCGCTTACAATCTTTCTCCCACTTAGTATTGTAGTACGCTATATTCAGTATTTTTGCCACCTTATATTTGAATTTATATTCGCTCATTTAAATACTACGCCTATAATTTTAGTTTTAGTGCCGTCGAAACCTAAATTATTCCAAAGTAATTTAGCTTCTATTTTTAATACTTATGAACTATTTTGTAATAAACAAAATTTAGTTTTGACAGCTCCTAGATTATAATGAAAGCCTTCAGAGTCAGCTTTGTTAGCTCATATGGTTACCAAGTGTATTAAATATTTTTAGCTTTACTTCCAAATGTTTTACAAGAGCGTGCTTAGATATTGCTCATATGATCCAATGTAATAAACTCCCCTATTTGTACTAACTCAGTTTTTTAGTAGGAATAGTTTATGTTGGTTCATTTATCGGAATCAATTCTTATTAGTACGAAGTACAGTTACTGGCCCCGAACTTATTTTAATGTACGCGGCGGTCGGTGGCGAGTCACGTGAGGTCACGATTCTAGCCGCCCAGTTGCATCGTAAATAAATACGTCGCGGTGAATTGGCGGGGGCTGAGGCAGCGATAAATACCTACAGGTCCCGGATAACCTGCCCTTAAAGTCGTATTACGTACGTGACATTTTAGTACTTTTGGCTGCGGGTAGACGGGTTGACGGTGCGCAGACCGCGCGTTGCGCTCTCATATAAACTGAGCCCTAACGTCATACACTTCAGAACACCTGCTCCTTGCTGACTGCCCGCTTGCTACTCGTTGCCACGCGTTGTCGGACGTGTGCCTGTAATTTTGAGACTCATTTTTGTGAAAATAGTGGAGTAACCTCATCAGCCCGACCTGTCTAAAACAGCTCAATCACCGTCACTTTCTCATTTATTTTCCATCTTTAATCCTAACCACCCAAATTTGAACCTTAATCTAATAGCAAGAATGTCCATTTATTAAATTCCTTCACGAAATGGTTTTTCGGAGTAGGCGTGATGAAAATTTGAAAAAGTGAGATCAGACTAAACCTTTTTGTCGTCTGATTAAAATGTCATCCAAATAGATCTCGATTAAAATGGAAATTAAAGTGGTTTTACAAGATAAAAGTGACACAAATTTATTCGGACTTTTTTAGATTAAGCTTTTTAAAGAAAAAGGATAACTAGTTCAACCTTTTGCGGACAATAAACATAACAAAAAAGAAAAAATTGTGGCTTCAAATACCGTTGGGGCACATTTGCGTACGGTATGCGTGCTTTGGAAGACACATTTTAAGCGGTGGGTCTATATTTGTGCCCAGGATGGCAATATTAGGGCTCACCAGCCACCCGTCACATTTGGGACGTATTCCATCCATCCATCCATCAGCCTAGTTCGTCCACTGCTGGACATAAGCCTTTCCAGGACTTTGCCACTCCCGGCGGTCATCCTGGAAGAATTGCCCATACTCACACACGCTGGGCAGGTGGGTTGGTAAACGCGGTGCCGGAACCCTCGCACCAGTGACGCCGCTGCCCGTCACCAGTCTGTTCCATATAGAGCCCGGCTGTTAGGGATCGATATACCGCCATCCATCGGTCCCAGGCATGGTGGGCCTCCTGGTTTTTTGCCTGTGAGCTGTCCTCTTACTCTCCCCCGAATTACTTCAAGGTGGTCTCCAAGTAAGGTGGTGGTACCTCCACAGTCGAGCCTGGCATCAGCTATACCACCTGGTACGTATTGGGACGTACTGTCGTCGGTAAAAAGTAGGTGTACGAGTGTACAGGCTATGAATTGCGTTTTGTATTCAACACTCGGAAACGCCTTGAAACGGCCGCTTTTTGCATAAGTTAAAATGTTAGCTCATCAAAGACGTTGTCTATGAAAACTATGCTATTTAAAAATAGATTATTGCTATATCTACTCATTTACTTGAAAAAATTTTCAATAATTGTTCTAGTAAGTAAATAATGTTTTTTTTTTTTCAAAGCGGCAGCACTTTCGCAGCATAAATCGCCTTAAGGCCCTTACTCTTGCCAAATGGGTACTTTCTAAAGCCTACTCCTCGTTTATGGCCAAACCAAAAATAATGAAAAAATGTATTATGAATAATCAACTCTTAGACAACATATGCAACAGTTTTCTTTTTCATACCACCAAAACTTCTACATGATTTTTTTTTTTACTGAATGGTGTTTTTTTACCTCAAATTCCCTACTGCTCCTGAGTGACTTGGCCGATTGAATTCATCTATGCTTTGATAAATAGATAAACTTTATAGCTATAAACGTAACATAAGATTATTCAATCGAGTAATCACGTCCAATTGAAAAGTATAATTTTCCCCTATTTCGCTCTTTCAAGGACGCAGCGAGCGTCGTAACAGCCACTATGCATTGCGCGCTGATATGAACGTTATTTCAATGTCGTTTCCGTTGATATTTGTAGTGACAAATATCGATCTGCTAATTTGGCGATGGTAATCGCCTTAAGGCTTGAATAAGCGTGGATTTGGTAAAATTGCGTATATTTAGCTCGATTTCTAGGCCAAACTGGCTACTAGAAAATTCTGGGAATGTTTTGTTTTTCTGACGAATAAAGCCTTTATAGATTATCGAAATTTTATGTCTTTACACAAATAAATATATATCTTTAGGTATCTGATTTCATTATGTACATTCAATTCGCTCGGACACGGAATATGCGTTTGAAATTAATCTTTCACACAATGAAAGATCTCATCATTATCTACAAAAAACCTTTTTACTTTGTTTCTGTATGTCCTAATGGAGCCACGATTTCAAAATAACTGAAGTTTTGCGTGCGCGGCATCTGATTAGAGCAGGATAAAGAGTTAAAAAACAAACGCGTTAGAGCGGGACCGAATTTTATCATAGTGCAGCCCCTTAATCAATTTGTCCGATTTTCGGTAGAATATGCCCGTTAGTTTTAAAATAAGTGATTAGTTTGTAATAAGTGAATAGTACTATTGTGATAACGTGAAAAGTCAAAAGTAAATAGTGAATTTTCGTATATTTTATTATAATTTGCCTAATTTTACATTTTTTTTTGTCTCTTTTTGATACGAAATAAACCACGATACATTCCGACAAGTAAGTTTTTCTAACCTCCACGTTTTTACAAATACTTTGATAAGTACACCGTCGCGTTCCGATATCTATAATACATTTTAGTTGGGTTGAACAAACACGTTCAAACGCATTGATGCGCTTCCATACCCAGCGACAGGTAGATTTAACATAACACAATACAAATATCTTTTCTATCTCCAATATTTAAGAGCGGTTTCGCAGCTGGATTGTGAAAAACCCGCATTTTTCTGATTAATCGCAACAGAAAACTTAAATTAAAAATTCACTTATAAGAATTGAAAAAATTTTGGAATCCTAATTTACAGAAACCAATGGAAACTTCGCGATGGCAGCATACACAATACATAGGTAATAAAGTTTTTTTGAATAACTATTGAGTGAATTTTGAACCTAAGTGTTCTGTTTCGGTTAACTAGAAAAAGGCGGGTTTTTCTTACTTGGAGACCCCTCGAAGTAATTCGGGGGAGAGTAAGAGGACAGCT
This sequence comes from Ypsolopha sequella, assembly GCA_934047225.1. Classification (NCBI taxonomy): domain Eukaryota; kingdom Metazoa; phylum Arthropoda; class Insecta; order Lepidoptera; family Ypsolophidae; genus Ypsolopha; species Ypsolopha sequella. The sequence goes on along the minus strand of OW204005.1, from coordinate 15,122,465 downwards.
CACGGGCAAAAAAACCAGGAGGCCCACCATGCCTGATGCGTTATATCCATCCCTAATAGCCGGGCCTTATATGGAACAGTTCTTCCAGGATGACCGCCGGGAGTGGCAAAGTCCTGGAAAGGTTTATGTCCAGTAGTGGACGAATTAGGCTGACGGATGAATGGATGGGTTTTTCTCAATCCGGCTGCGAAACCGCTCTTAACCCGTAAGCTTATAGCTGTGCCGCTCGGCACAGGTAAGTCGAGGTCACAGAAAACGTTCAGTATGAGTAGTATCGTTGGAAAGCTAAAAAGACAACAACAATAAAAATAAATGCTACAATAATAAAATAAACAATTGTGGGTTGTTGTTTTTGACCTAATTTTTACGCCACCTTTTTTTCTTTAAACATTATCGCGTACATTAAAAAAAAACTTTTATCTTATAGAAAATTTATAATAGTTTTAGAAAAAAAAATAAAGAGATAGAGCTAAAAACAAAATAGGTGCAAAAAATTGGCGGGAAAAAATATTCGCCAATAATTCTAGTCTGACTCGCAATTGGCCGGTTTTTTATTTTAATTTTATTTCAAAAGATCAGAGTGTATGTTGCCCTTTGGCACTATGCATTTTACTGGGATAAAAAGTATTCTATGCTATTCTCCGCCCTATACTTTAGCTCTGTGCGAAATCGTTTCAGAGTGAAAAGTAACACAGAGACGTCTTTCGGTTAATTAAAATAAGTAAGAAAGTAGGGATATGTACAAAATTATTTTTCACCTCACTAGCTCAAAAAGCGCGCCTTTGTTGCTTAAAATCAGTGAACAAAAGTCAAATTTTATCTCAAAAGATCAAAGCGTATGTACTAGGATAAAATGAGACAAGCAAGTTTTTAAATTCTCCACGTCTAAAGATCAGGTAGAACCGCGAGCAACATACTAGTAAAATAAATCAGTGATCAAGAATTGTATTCAGATATGAAATAGTAGATTGTATCACAAGGGAGCAAAATAATATTTTTACGTCGAGGGCTTTATTTTGAATCCAGAGCAGAGGCTCGGGGTTCTAAAGTAGAATCCTGAGCGCAGCGAGGGATTCAAAATATATCACCCGAGGAAAAATAATTTTGCGGCCGTGTGAGACACTCTACTTTTCATCCCATCTATGAGGAAAAGAAATAAAAGGCGCTATTAGATAAAAATCTAGAACTTATTTATTAACACAATGATATTCGGAAAAGAATTATTTCTTTGAAATAGACTAATTTTTGGAAATAGGCCAAGAAAACAGATTCCGAAAAGTCTTCGCTCCGTTTGCATTTTTCCATATGAGGAAATTATCATACACTTTCAAATATTTTTCTCGGGGTTTACATGGTAATAGGTTCTCTCTTCTTATATTTTTGGGTGTTAATGTAACACTTTCACTATCTGACGAACCCATTTTTGTTTAATTATATTAAAATTAAAACTATACTATGAATGGTATTCGTACCGAGCACGTAGCATTTAATTTTTTTTTTAATACAGCCGGCGGCCGCGCTGCCCAGATAACCGGCCAGTAACTTTTTTACACAATATTTTCGTTCGAACTCTTTGGTCACGAAACACTATAAGGAACAACATTCATGTTCCAAATTCAAAACTCATTATTGCCCTATGAAAGTCTCTTGCAGAAAAGACCTACTTTGTTCGCACTTATTGAAGAACCAATCATCGTTTTTCGAATAGATGGTATGAAAATAACATTTATCTACAAGCAATCCCCTTGTAAACAGATTAAGATGAGAAAAGTCGGTATCTTCAACGTTTTATATAATTGGATTTCTTCATTATCTTGAAACTCTTGAGTGGAGGAATTTGTGCTATAAATTTATAGCACAGCCTGGTTTTCAACACTAAAATATACGTCAAGTCCCTGTATCTTGCGCCCGTGGCACAATGGTTGATACTCGCGACGCGATTTAGTTGAATCACAAGTACGAGGAGCGTGACATACTGTTTAATCACAAAAACATCGTGTTACGCTCCTCGCGCTTGTGATTCAACTAAGTTGCAGCATGTCTACAGCATGACTCAAAAAATACGATTTCTAACTAAAAGAAATTTCTACTTCCTTCTTAATATATAAAAATGAAAGTTTGTTGGTTTGTTACCTAAGACCTTGAAAAGTACTTGATGACTCGGCATTAAAATTTCACTGTTTTATAGAGAAGGTTTTAGATTAACATAACATCTAATCTATATTTTGCCCAGCGTCGTCCAAAAATGACTCTATTGATAAAGTTATTTCTCTTAAACGGCATGTTTAAAAATTATGATAAATATATGTATATATTATGATAAATAAATATATGTATGAATTAAATGAGACTTGAGGATAATTATGATTTATATAAAAACGGCTTTTTATATAAATCATGAATTACCCTCAAAAAAACTTTCCCGATCATAACACGTATTGAGGTGAGCCGTTTTTATATATATCAATATATGTATTGTTAGTTAAAATCAAAGTTGAAATATAAAGAACAATAAATTGAAAGAACAACTTCATTTTCGGAAATTATTTTTGTGAATGAGAAACAGCATGAAAATATTGTTCAAAGTCAAGCTGTTTTTAGACCAAAATTAAGTAAAATTGGTTATTTCTTTGAAACCAGTAACTAATGGTACTTGAATGGTTTTTGCACTAAAATACAAGGAAAATATTGCTTGAAAAATAATTGATGGTCATTTTTTTCCGTCCATCGCGTCCATGTGAAGTCTTATTTTCTCCTATTTTGCGCTATCCGGAGCCCCAGCGACGTCGTCGTAATGCAGTGCGCGCTGATATGAACGTTAATTCAATATAGTTTCTGTCAATATTTGTACCGACATAGGTTGACTCAAGGTCGTTGGCAACTGCCAACTGCTGTCCCCTTAAGACTGTACATGAGCCTAGAGCATGAACGACGCCAAGCTTTCGAGGATTCGTTTGAAGAAATTCGGACTCTCCTTGTATTGAAAAAAATATATTTGATTCATTGATCTTTTATCTAGGGATTCTACTTATAAACAACGTATTAAGATTTATAATTTTGTCAAAAAAATAATGTTTCCCGCCCTCTTTGTTTGGTTTTCAAACGTTCGTTTCAAGAACGCAGTTAAGAGATAAACTTGATTTTTTTACAACTATATCAATAAATCATGTGTGATGGTGATGATTACACAAAATCATTGCCACTTTAACTTTGAAAGAAGGAAGTGATTCAGAAAAAATAACAATTTTGGTGAGTTCCTTATTGCATTTAGAACTTTTGGCATAATTAGTATGCGCAAGTTTTGCGTGGAGCAAATGTTTAAGACGTGAACTCAAGGAACTACCTATAAAGGAGACTTTATCAAGAAGTGTGGATGAATTAATGCCATTATGAACCAATTTATGTAAGAAAGCGACATCTGCGTGTTCACGCCAGCTAACCAAGAAATGAATGTTATGGTGCTAAACTGAAGACAAATACTTTATCTGTAAAGTTATTGCGTGTTCTGTAGTCAAGTGCTTTCAGGAACTTATTCTGGACTTTCCCTATTCTGTCAATATGGGATGCGTATTGAGGATTCCAAACCACACAACCAAACTCCAAGAGACTGCGGATAAAAGCAAAGAATAAGGTTTTGTAAGTTACAACTCGCTTGAAGGGCTGACTGATACGGAGAATGAAACGTAGTTGTTTGAAGGCTTTAGCCGTTATGAAATCGACAGTCCGGAAACCTAACTAGCGATTTGCACAGACGTCACCTTGTGCCGCGGGAATAGATGTGGGGTTGTTACTACAAGAATTAATGTAAGGTCAGCACTATAGGGCAAAGTGTTTAAAAAAGAAACGACAGTATGTCACGCCGGGCTATATGTATGTAGCCCGCACGTGCGCTCTAGTAAACAGATTTTCTAGCCGTTTCAAAGCCGGATGATGAGCATTTTTCCTAAGTGGGAAATGACAATTCTTAATTGGATTTTATAAGGAATTTCTAACTTGCGTAATACCTTACTTTTTAACAACTTGATTTATAAATTCATTTTATTTTACATTGTTAGGAAGACAATCAATTGAAATAAACTTTTTACGAAAGATGATAAAGTCTCCACAAGTAGTTACAGTTTGATTCTTATAGGATTTTACATAAATTGGGAAATATTAATACTTAAGAAGAACTGGATTTATTTAGAGTTAATTAAGGCAAGTTACTTTTAATAATATAAAAGCTAATTAATTAAATTACTTGACGGATTATAAATATTTAATAAAAATCTAATTCAAATGTGTAGTGCTCTATGGCCTTAAGCCATAGAGACATTCTTCATAACTTCACTTTGACTTTGACTTGGATTCTGGAAAATAAACAATAATGCTAAAAGGTATTTTATCTTCGTAATTAACAGTTTCCACACTGGTGAACCTTGAAGAACCGCATTATCAACATCAATCACAGGTATCAAATATATTCGCCATAAATAAAACGCATTTTGTCGATAAAAAATTTCGGAACTTTCACGAAACCAACATTTTTGACAACAATGCCTAATACCGAAAATGCTCCTGAAGGAACCGTGGAAGCCAATTCCAAACGCCCAATCCACATTCCACGATTCTGGGCGAGACAACCAACATCATGGTTTGCAGTGTTAGAAGCGCAGTTCCATTTGGCAAACATAACAAAAGAAGAGACCAAGTTTTATCACGCCATATCCTATCTGGATGAAGAAAGCGCTTCACAAGTAGAAAAACTCATGGAATCGCCGCCTGTCAATCCCTACACGACATTGAAGACAACACTGATTTCTCGATTTTCCGATTCAAAGGAACAAAAAGTTGAAAAACTTCTTGAAAAAGAAGAATTAGGTGATAGAAGACCATCTCAATTTCTGCGAACACTCATAAACTTGGCTGGATACGCAGTTTCCAATGACATTATTAAATCTATCTGGGCAAAAAGACTTCCACAACATCTCCAAATTGTCATAGCATCTCAACTTGATGATTTAGGAATCATGGCTGACAAAATAATTGACATTATTCCTCAAACGTACGGCTGCTCGGCACAAACTGCTTTACCGTCCTCATCCAATGCATCAGATGAAAGTCTACAAGCTCAAGTGTCAAAATTAACTATCATGGTAGAAAGCCTTTTGAAGTGGCAACAAAATAATGATGGAAGACTCAACAAGGAGTGAATGTAGTGCTCTATGGCCTTAAGCCATAGAGACATTCTTCATAACTTCACTTTGACTTTAACTTGCATTCTGGAAAATAAACAATAATGCTAAAAGGTATTTTATCTTCGTAATTAACTGTTTCCACAAAATGTTTATTTCAAACTAAGTGTACAAAGAATATATATGTATAGATATAATCTATATGTTGTCAACTAGTTCAAAGAATCGCAAACTCACCACAAGTATAAATTTGACTTGTTTATAATGGACACGCCTCCTGTAGTGAAATATCAGTATATTTTTTATAATAACTGATTAATCTGTTTTAAATCTTTTTGAATTTTTTTTTTTTTTTTGCTTTTCTTTTTTATACATACGTCAATTATGTCCACTTTCAAACTAAGATTCCATTGTTGACATAAAAATGTAATTCCCTTAATTAATTTTTAATACAAAACTACCCCGATAATTATTTGACATTTATCGCACGTAAGAAATATGGAAACAAAATTGTAAAATTTCAAAATATTTAATCAAATAACCCTTGAAAATGCTTATATGCGAAACCGGGTGTAACAATATATATAACCCAACCGGGTGTAACAATATATATAAACGTTTTGTGGACAATTACACGTGTTTTATTACAACAGAGATATATTATTCAAACCCAAAATGAGAAAATATGATAATATTATTAAAACTCGCGTGAACTGACATACTAAATTATTATTACTGATAATTTATTATTATTAATGATAATGCCGGAATTGTATCGGTGAAACGGTTGGCATATAGTCAACCACAATCACACGTGAGTGTTCAAGCCGTATGTAATAATAATTTAGAAAATAAGATGGTAATATAACAATCAGCGCCGTGGATCTGTCACGGCATTAAGCTGAGCGGCGATCTTTTTGGTACATTCTGTGTTAATTTTAAGTTTAATTATGTAGTGTTTTATTTTTTGTACCAAATAAACATAATTCTATTCTATTCTATTCTAATAAATACTACAACTTTTTTATTTCGTACAACAAAAAAATAATTCTAGTGATCACACTGAACTGTTTTTACTCACTTTTTCACACAAAATGTCTATACCTACGGCATGTTTCTCTGCGGAGGTAATATTTTTTATGTTATTACAAAAGGAATAAAACAAAAGGTTGCTGAATCGACCAATGTAAGGACCTGTGCAGGTAGCATTGCAGCTATTATTATTTTATTGTTCTTAAGGATACCACTTTTATAAAGTAACTTCATTTTTATTCACAAGTAGGCGCACCAAGCTCTAAAAACTTTGAATCTCAAAAACTTGGCGCTTTTTGTTTTTTTTCGCAGAAAACTTTTTTTATTAAATGGCAGTAAATTTTCTGACCGCCTCTCGCGAGTTAAAATACCTTAGGGCAGAGGTGGGCAGACTGCCACTATCAGCGATCTACGACAGTAAAAATTGGATGACAAGTGATTGACTCGCAAGCAGATTTTTTTAATGTAAACGCATTGTAGGTTTTACCTATGTCCTATTTAAGGCGATTACCATCGCCAAATTAGCAGCTCGATATTTGTAACTACGAATATCAACGGAAACGACATTGAAATAACGTTCATATCAGCGCGCAATGCATAGTGGCTGTTACGACGCTCGCTGCGTCCTTGATAGGGCGAAATAGGAGAAAATTATACTTTTCACTTGGACGCGATTACTCGATTGAATAATCTTATGTTATGTTTATAGCTATTAAGTTTATCTATTTATCAAAGCATAGATGAATTCAATCGGCCAAGCCACTCAGTAGGGAATTTGAGGTCAAAAAACACCATTCAGTAAAAAAAAAATGTAGAAGTTTTGGTGGTATGAAAAAGAAAAATATTGCATATGTTGTCTAAGAGTTAATTATTTATAATACATTTTTTCATTATTTTTGGTTTGGCCATAAACGAGGAGTAGACTTTAGAAAGTACCCATTTGGCAATAGTAAGGCCCTTAAAGGTCGATGAATGGCACTGCGTGTTTTCTGCTAATTTCTCGTAAGAAGGCACGTATTTACTAAGTGCCAAACATAAGCACGAAGACAGATGTTCGTCAATAAGCCGATTGTGGTATTTTGACTTAATTATTTTCATTTCAGAAAAAGCAGATTCACACACGTTGATCCAAACTAAGCGGTTAATTGCTGGGCAATTTGTTTTAGATTTGGATACTCTTATGCCTATAAAATTAAATAAGTTTCATTTTCAATTGATAAAGACTAATTTAAATAATTTAACTGGTTTCCTTTTTGAAGTAGAATTATGCTCTTATTGGGCCGGAAGGGCCTTTATAAACCCTTGCGTGATCTCCTCTTCTTTAAAATTGCAACCTTTTGTATTAGATAGGTACGTAAATTTTCGGTTCAATGGCATGCATAATTTACAAAATATTTCTTAGATGATTCTCTCAGGGCTCTCGATACATAGGGTTACCGACTGTACACTCCTAGTCTATATGATTCGGATCAAGTAAGAAAAGAAATAGGATGTAGAATAAAACAAATTGTCAAGTTTGATTATTATCCATATCCATTCAACACACACTTTTTGTTAATATAAACTATTGTTACCAGGCAGGTTTGTCTAGCGAACTCATGAATAAAATAAAGAAATTATCTCGAAGGCCAGCTTTTTTATCAAAGGTATAAAATACATAACCAAATATACATTTGATCCATTGGTTATCTTGGATCAAAAAACCGGCCCCTAGTCAGTTCGACGTCAGATTTAGTTACGTACGACTATGAATATAGAAAAATCTATTCTTTGTCTGTGGTTACGACTTAACAATGGGTTTATCCATGACCGAATATACCGAATATCCTCAAATATGAACTGTCAGATAGTCTATTGGGTTAAACAAAATGTGATCTTTTATGTTATACAAAATGTTAACATTTCTAAACCAACCTTACCAGAACAGGCTTTTGAACAGACGCGCGATACATATCGCTTCCTATATTTTTTTACATTGTCAACGTGTAAGACGCCAGTTTTACAACCTTCGCTAGCTCCATTGAAACATTTTTATTGAGAGTACCTATATACGCGCTCAGTGGCGTGCACAGAACTTTTTTCCGGAAAAGCAATCAGAAGGTCAAGTACGACAATAAAAAAAATATGAAAAAATTTAAATAACACTTTGAAAAAAAAAATATTGGTATGAAAATTTTTACTCTAGGAAAGGCAGTGCCTACCCTGGCGTCATACAAACAATTTTTTTTCAAAAATTTTCACTTTTTTTTATTGTCGTACTTGACCTTCTGATTGCTTTTCCGGAAAAAAGTTCTGTGCACGTCACTGTACGCGCTATCTTACTTGGTCGTCCGAAGTTAGGCTCTCTCTCCCGCAGAGAGGAGACTAACTTTGTGAGTCCAAGTAAGATTTAGCGTACTTTATTTGATTATAAATTTATTCTAATATTTGTATTCCATTGACAAGAACTTTCCTTAAAAATTTCTCCTTTGTTCCAGTCAGTGTCAGTGACCGTATCTGTGCTGACCTTGACCTTCATCTCCGTGGACCGCTGGTACGCCATCTGCTTCCCGCTCCGGTTCAAGTCCACCACTGGGAGAGCCAAGACCGCTATACTCATCATCTGGCTACTGTCGCTGTTGTTCAGTAAGTATATCTTTCAGTGACAGTGTCGGTGCTGACCTTGACCTTCATTTCCATAGATCGCTGGTACCCTATCTGCTGGTACCCTTCCTGCTCCGGTTCAAGTCCACCATCTGGAGAGCCAAGACCGCTATACTCATCATCTGGCTACTGTCGCTGTTGTTCAGTAAGTATATCTTTCAGTGACAGTGTCGGTGCTGACCTTGACCTTCATTTCCATAGATCGCTGGTACCCTATCTGCTGGTACCCTTCCTGCTCCGGTTCAAGTCCACCATCTGGAGAGCCAACACCGCAAATACTCATCATCTAGCTACTGTCGTTGTTGTTCAGTAAGTATATCTTTCAGTGACCGTGTCGGTGCTGACCTTGAACTTCATCTCCTTGGACCGCTGGTACGCGATCTGCTTCTTGCTTCGGGTCAAGTCTACCACCTGGAGAGTCAACACCGCTAATACTCATCATCTAGCTACTGCGTCGCTGTTGTTCAGTTAGCAATCTTTCAGTGACAGTGTTGGTGCTGACCTTGACCTTCATCTCCTTGGACCGCTGGTATGCCATCTGCTTCTTGTTTCGGGTCAAGTCTACCACCTGGAGAGTCATTATTCGCTCACCTCTGGGTCTTAGGCGTGTCTTAACTTTTCCATTTCTGTATAGAATTAACCTTTCATTTTCTAATCGATACCAAAGTCACTAAAAGAAAAATAAACCATGGTCATAATGAAGTCGGCGAATGAAAAAAACATGGAAGACGCATTTCTCACAAAGTGTAATTCGAAAACGTGATAAGTATGAAAGAAATTGTACAGGTAATGAAAGGTATAAAAGCTGGGAAAGTGGCTGGGTATGATGAAGTGTCAATAGAGATGCTAAGACGAGGAGAGGGTGTGGTGGCTAGCCTGCTGTACCGGCTCTTTAATAAGTGCTGGACGAGCAGTTGTGTTCCAGTTGACTGGTGCAAGGAAAAGGTTTACAGAAGGACTGCAAAAGCTACCGTGGTATAAGTATTTAATTCTTTATTTAGAACTTTAGTTAATTCGCCGAAAGTCGTGGTGGATCACAACGTCATAGAATCAATAAATTCATGACTCACGTATATACCAGTCCACGGAGATGTAGGTCAAGGTTCTGGCACCACGCTCACCCACCCGTCTGCCCAGCGTGAGTATGGGCAATTCTTCCAGGATGACCGCCGGGAGTGGCAAAGTCCTGGAAAGGCTTATGTCCAGCAGTGGACGAACTAGGCTGATGAATGGATGGATGGATGTTTAAACAGATGTGTAGTGTAAGGAATGTACTTGTTTTATAGAGAGAGAATTTATGAAGGTAAGAGACTAACAATACAAGTTGCCAAACCATTCTGTGTATCCAGAAGATCAAGAGTAGCCTATATATATATACTATATTTATTGTTATGGTTTCCAGTAATGTTTCTGTATCGTTATAACCCAACTTATTTAAAATAGTGAAGAGCTTTTGTTTGAGGGATTGTAAGGATAAATCTCTTAGTTCGGTGATTTAGTTCAGCTTATTGTAGAGGTAGGGTTCAAGGAAATTACTAAAGGATTGCGCAAAGCAGGTTCTGCAGCGGGGTGTGACAAAGACAATATCCTTGCGTCGTTCTTTACCTGATAGCACAGTAGGATTTTTATGTATTTCAAGCATAGTATTCCTAATGAACAGTTGTCTGACTATTAAAACAGAGTTTTCAACGTAGCGGTGTTTAGTTGGGTACTTGAATAGTTTAAAATTCATAACTTTTAGTACTGAAATCTGAGGCTGTTCAAGTTATAAGAGTTTAGATTTGTTCGTGCCTCCCCACGGAGGCAGACAGTAGGTTATGATAGATTGACAAAAGGCGTAATATACGCTTTTTAGTATCCAGAAATCACCTACGTGTCTCGAGTTTTTTTGAAAACATGAATTAGTTTGCGAACTTTACCTGTGGACTTCTCAGTGTGCTCCGACCAAGCGATAGATGAAATGTGAAATAATCAATGCATACCCACCTGCGCCAGAGAATATAAATTATAACCTGCAGTATGAATTAAGTATTTTTATATCATCAATCACTCACCTGTGGCTCTTAGGATCAAACCTTATGTTAAACTTATTTCTTTTGCTGTCTGAATTTTAAATCAAAACTTATAAAAAGCCTGCTTAAGGTGAAACATCAGTCGTTTAGTACAAAGTGCACAACTTAACTTTGTTTTTCTTGTTTAGAGGTGAAAAGTGAAAAAGATATTGGTGTGTGGCAATTTTCACCAAAAATTCAGTATAAGTTAGGTTTATGAATGAACAGCTTGAAATTTAATGCACAATTAGCCATGATTTTGTTGAAACAATCTTAAAACAGCATTTTTAGCTTTTTTGTACAAAATAGTGACTAATTGTGCATTTTACTTTGAACTGGTATTTATAAACCTAACTTCTATTAATCTTTTGGCGTGAATTGCCACAGATCAATATATTTTTCACTTGTGATTTCTTAACAGGTGGTAGAGCTGAAGCCGGGCTCGACTGGGAAGGTACCACCATCTTACTTGGAGACCCCCTCGAAGTAATTGGGGGGAGAGTAAGAGGACAGCTCACAGGCAAAAAAAACAGCAGGCCCACCATGCCTGGGACCGATGGATGGCGGTATATCCATCCCTAATAACCGGGCCTTATATAGAAAAAGACTGGTGACGGGCAGCGGCGTCACTCGTGCGAGGGTTCCGGCACCGCGCTCACCAACCCGCCTGCCCAGCGTGTGTGAGTATGGGCAATTCTTCCAGGATGACTGCCGGGAGTGGCAAAGTCCTGGAAAGGCTTGTGTCCAGCAGTGGACGAACTAGGCTGATGGATGGATGGATGAACTTCTTAACAAGAAAAGCAAAGTTAAGTTGTGCACTTTAGTACCGAACGACTGACGTTTAACCTTAAACCTAAAGTAAGACATAAAGTTCTCCACCTACTCTTAAAAAACTTGTTATCCAATCTCAGAGTTCTATTCAAATACTCTCCAGTTTTATTTAATGTTATCCTTCGACACCTTTTTACATTCTCTCAAACCAAACTCCATTAGTTTAAGTAGAAACGATTGGTATCCTCTACGAAACGAACAAGTTAAGATTGTTCTTCTTATTTTTGAATTAAAGCTAAAGAAGAACCATCTTAAGTCGTGCGTTTCGTAGAGGATACAAGTCGTTTCCCCTTAAAGCATTTTCGATAACAAAAGAAAGCCCAAAAGCAAGAAAAGGACTATTGAAATTCCAAGAATGAACCTGTATAAAAGGTTTTTAAGGACAAAATAAAAATATATGTAACAATAACATAATGTAAAAACATTCAGACACTTATCTTGGTTGACAAAGCTTTAAGAAGGCACCTAGCTTAAAAAGGGAATACCTACTACTAAACTGACAAAGATTAAGGCTTAGGCTTTGTCTATAAATTGGCTAACAAAGAATTATTACTATTTTTTCTTTCTTTTATGTAATTTACTCGGAAACGAATAAAAAATATCTACATAACTAAAATAAAGTCATACTTGGTACAAAAGTAAACAAAACGTACCTAAACAAACATGTCGTCACGACATGAATCCCCGAGGGGGTGTCAGAGGTGTTCCCAAGTGTGAACTGTGAAATGTAAGTTACAGTTCACACTTGGTACACTCATTTTCACTAACGTTTACCACGTCCAAAACGTGTTGGATGCACAAATGGAGCAACAGCTTAACCTGCCTTTCGAGACATGCAGATTGCAGACCAAGGACTGAACACACGACCTCTGATTTAGCAGGCAAGCACTCTTATACTCGGCCACAGGGGGGTCGCGTTTCATTCTAATGCTTTTTTTTTCTCTGTCAGTAATCATAACTCAGTTTATGCCAAAGATTTCAAAAGTAAAGATAAGCCCTTACCGTACTATGACAGCACCAAAATGTTTCCACCTTTAAATGGGTGACGCTCACACGTTTGGAATCAGTGCTCATCTGAACACAGTGATAAGTGGACGCCTTAAGTGCACTTAAAGTTAATAATTTGAACAACTTTAGTAGTCTGATCAGTTTACTGACCGTAGGTAGACAGATTGCGCACTCATAAGTGTGCGCGCGTCGGCATTATGTTAACGCACACATTCAAAAACAATGCAATAGATTTTAGGTGCCAGGGCTCATCTAAACTTTTGAAATCTTTGGTTTATGCCACTTCCTTTCACGCAACCAAATTTCTAGAATTCTAGGCTAGTTTAATATTTGAGAGCTTCATAACTCGTGGGAATTATGTAATGGACACGCAATGTTAGCGGTCTGTGTTATTCAGAGTATTTCATTAATAGTAGTTTATGCTACAAGGGCGCAAAGGAATAAATTACGAGGACGATTTAAAACACGAGCGTAGCGAGTGTTTTAAACGTAACCGAGTAATTTATTGCTTTTACGCCCGTGTATCATACTACGTTTTTCAATGCATAGTGTGAGGAAATGAAAACAAATATAATCTTGTGAACTTTAAATTATGATTGGCTCAAAAGGATTGTATCCAGAGCCGTTAAACAGTGGAAAAAAAATATAACATCTATGGTACACAGGAAAGGCTGCAGGTTAGCCAACCATAGCAAAGAAATTTAAAAAAATAATAATAATAAAGCCCTAGGGCAAAATAATCGATTTTCTGTTCGGTTTTGATGCATAAAAAGTGGGCCTTTACGAGCACATGCATTGAAAAAGACATAAGGCACTTTTTCAGGAGGTAAAAGCTGTCTAAGTAATTGAAAGTAATTTCTTTCTTTTACAAGCCTGCCTTGCGTATCTTTGTTTTATTTTTTACTAACTTTTGCCCGCGGCTCCGCTCGCGTGATATTCGGTTTAATGTCATCCTTTTCCCACGCGAACCTTGTTTTTTGTCGAGATAAAATGTAGCATATGTGTTAATTCAGGGTATAAGCTATCTCCACTCCAAATTTCATCCAAATCCGTTTAGCTGTTTCAGCGTGAAGAAGTAACAAACATACTAACTTACACACACACACAAACTTTCGCATTTGTAGTATTATATACATATGTATATATTACAGTGGGATTTTTTAATTCATAATTTTTGAAATTCTAATTTACATAATCCAAAGGAAACTTTGCGATGGCAACATATACAATACATAGGTAATAAGGTTTTGTTGAATAACTATTGAGTAAATTTTGAATTTAAGTGTTCTGTTCCGATTAATTAGAAAAAGGCGGGGTTTTCACAATCCGGCTGCGAAACCGCTCTTAATATATATTTTTATAATACGGATTTTTTAGGGTTCCGTATCTAACAAGTTCGACTGCCCCCACTTCTTTATTTTAGAAGATAAAAAATAATGAAATAGATAATATTAGCTAAGACTCGCTTTGATTTTTGCGAGAAAAACTAAGTAAGTTGAATAAAACGTCGAGTTTTCTCGCAAAAATTAAGGTGAGTCTAAGCTATTAATATCTAGTCCTTTGTAAAAAAACATTTATTGGCTAAATATATATTTATACTCTACTCAATGAGCTAAACTCTAGACTGACACCACATGACAGGTTAAGAAAAAAAAATTTATTCAGTTCCCTCTGTAAAATAAATTAAGGCGATTACCGTCGCCAAATTAGCAGCTCGATGTTTGTCTATATGAATATCGACGGAAACGACATTGAAATAGCGTTCAAATCAGTGCACAATGCGTGTTAGCTGTTACGACGCTCGCTGCGTCCTTGAAAGGGCAAAATAGGAGAAAATAATACTTTTCACATGGGCGTTGTTGATATTATTATGATGTGGGTACCTAATAAAGATTAGTCTCAGCTCGTACTCCGTGTTTGATTGACGTTCAATACACATATACTTTACATGGCGCAGCCGCGGTTTTACTGTGAACTTACAATATAAAATTACGGTGTTGTTATACGAGTATAAATCAGAAAAGTGTAAACAAATAGAAAGTTGGTGCTACATATAGTGTGTACTACATACAAAGTGCAATGGAGGCCGTGTTACAGCCCCCGCTACCATTTGAGTTTGACAATAACGTGTCGAACGTAACTTCTGGAAACCTGTGCAGAAGTTGGGATAACTGGAAAAAGTCGTTTAAAGTATATTTTGCAGCTTGTGAACTTGATAAGAAAACGGCAACGGTGCAGATCAACATATTGTTACACGTCATCGGCGCGAAATGCCGTGAAGTTTACGATCAGTTTCCGGAAAAATTTACAACATTGGATGCGGTGTTAACCAAATTTGACGATTTCTTTTCACCAAAAAAGAATATCACATTGGAAAGAAATAAATTCTTTTGTCGTAATCAAATGGAATCTGAATCGACAGAACAATACGCATTCGAAATTACCAAAATGGCGTCATCCTGTGAGTTTAAAGATCTTTGTAACGGATTAATACGGGATCGCCTGATTTGTGGAATACGAGATAATGCAATGAGAGAAAGATTGCTGCGGGAATCTGATTTAACACTTAATAAAGCACTTGAAATATGCAAATTGGCAGAAATGTCGCGTGCGCAAGCTAGCAGTTTTATAAAAAGCGTAACAACGGCACATCACGTTCACGAAATATGTCAGCAAGCTGGATGTTCTCAGTACGAGCAAAGCAACGAAAAAGTGCATTGGGTGCGAGGTGCTCAATGTCAATGTGTAATGTCAGCGCCGCCGGGCGTCTCCGGCACGCGTGGCTCGCGTGACCGTCGCAGGCGCGGGCGCGGTCGAGGGCGCGGACGCGGTCATCGCGCCGCCCAGACAGCTGATAGCAGGAGTACACCCGCCCAACCCCGTCGGCCTGTCAGAGTGTGTTCGAAGTGCGGTTTGACTCATGAACTTTATAAATGTCCGGCGTTTGGAGTGCAATGCGATAATTGTAACCGATATAATCACTACGCTAAGATGTGTAAAGCTTATTACATCGACGGTGCCTCCACTGATCAGGTATGTGGTCTTGTATCTTCTGAAAGTGACTGGTCAACAACGTTGTGTATAAATGGTTTTGAAATAAAATTTAAGCTGGACACGGGGTCTGATGTAAATATTCTTCCCAAAAAACTCCTATCGAGTATTTCGGTGTTAGAAAATGAGTTAACCCCCTCATCGATAAAGTTACGTGGGTATTCGGGTGATCATATCGCGGTCATAGGAAAGTGTAATCTTAAGGTCATTTATAAGGACAAAACGTACATTCTAAAGTTTATTATTGCTAACGTAGATTCACCACCGATCTTGAGTAGGAGTTCATGCGAAGAACTGAATCTAGTGAAACGCGTTATGGCAGTAAATATAGAAGTAGGAAAGGAAGTAATATTAGATGAATACGCCGACGTATTTCAGGGAGTTGGGTGTCTTCCAGGAGAATATAAGATACAAATAAATGAAACAGCGCGCCCAGTTGTACATCCCCCTCGGAAACTACCCATGGCCTTAAAGGAGAGTGTAAAAAACAAGTTAGATGAAATGGTTAAGCAAGGTATTATATCAAAGGTGCAGGGACCCACGGACTGGGTCAATAGCATGACCTTAGCGAAGAAACCAGATGGTGATTTTCGAATCTGTTTAGATCCTCAGGACCTAAATAATGCTATTAAACGTGAACATTTCAAATTACCAACCCTTGATGAAATAACAGCAACACTGTCAGGTTCTAAGTACTTTAGCGTTTTAGATTGTAAACATAGTTTTTGGCAAGTTAAACTAGCGGAATCTTGCACAGACTTATGTACTTTCAATACGGCATTTGGTCGTTATAAATTTTTACGTCTCCCCTTCGGAATTTCGTCGGCTTCTGAGGTTTTTCATAAGAAACTCATGGAACACTTTGATGATATGGGAGAAGGAATTTGTCAGTTTGTCGATGATTTACTAGTGCATGCCCCTTCAAAAGCAGAACATGATCGTAGATTACGTAAAGTCTTACAAAAATGCCGTGAAATTAATATCAAATTGAATAGGCAGAAGTGTAAAGTAGGACTGAAAGAGATAAAATACCTAGCTCACAAAATAAGTGAACATGGCATATTACCTGATGAATCGCACACCTCAGCTATAAAAAATATGCCAGAGCCGAAAAATGTTAAAGATTTAGAAAGGTTTTTAGGGCTCATTACATATTTAGGCAGTTTTATACCAAATCTTTCAGAAAAAACTCAAAGCCTACGTGAGCTATTAAAAAAAGAAGTGGAATGGCATTGGGAAGAAAGACATAAAAGTAGTTTTGAACACTTAAAACAGTGTTTGATTAGCCCACCAACGCTGAAATTCTATAGCCTAGATAAGCCAATCACATTGTCTGTAGATTCATCTAAAGACGGTATGGGTGCTTGTCTCCTACAGGATGGTCACCCTGTCAGTTATGCTTCTAAATCACTTAACAAAACAGAACAAGCCTATGCACAAATAGAAAAAGAGTTATACGCGTGTGTGTTTGCTTGTGAAAAGTTTTACTCATATTTGAACGGTCGGACCGATATTACAATAGAAACGGACCACAAACCTCTAATTAGCATCATAAAGAAACCGATAAATAGCGCACCTCCTCGACTACAAAGAATGCTTATGAGACTGCAACCTTATACATTCAAACTTATATACAAGCCGGGTAAATATATGTACGTGGCGGACACACTCTCGCGTGCTTGTGCTGATAATGGCAATCCGCGACACATTGAGCCACGTGATCACCTGGAAGCGCAGGCGCAGATATGTGCGATAGCCGGTAGTAATCCGCTGACCGACTCACATTTTTTGCTGATACAAAAATGTACTCAAGATGATGAAGAAATGAAATCACTTATGAAAGTTATTAGAAAAGGATGGCCAGAGCACAAAAGTCAGGTAGACAGTTTGTTAAGATGTTACTGGGATGCAAGAGACGAGTTAGTGGTCTCTTATGGTTTAGTATGGAAAGGTGACCGTATAGTTATACCCAAATGCATGCGACGAGAATTATTACAAAAAATTCACATCGGTCATTTGGGATTAGAAAAGTGCAAATTACGGGCACGAGAAATAATGTACTGGCCAAACATGAATTCTCAAATAGAAGACATGATTTCTCACTGTCAGGCTTGTTTGACTTTTAAAAAAGCAAACAGCAAAGAAACGCTGATTCAATATGAGATACCAGATAGGGCGTGGTCTAAGGTAGCAGCTGATATCTTTCACTTCTCAGGTCAACAATTTCTTTTAATTATTGATTATTACAGTAAATTTATAGAAGTAATAAAAATGAAATCTATTACTTCGGACTGCGTTATTAACCAATTAAAAATAATATTTAGCCGGCAAGGCATTCCTGATTATTTTGTATCTGACTGTGGTCCAGAGTTCAGTTCCGACATATTTAGAAACTTCGCAAACGAGTGGAAGTTCCAACATATCACGTCTTCTCCAAGATATCCGCAGTCGAATGGTCAGGTGGAAAGAGCTATTCAAACCATAAAAAATATTCTAAAAAAAACTTCATATGACCACACAGACTTTAGATTAGCACTTTTAGAATACCTAAATACACCTATAGACAGTAGGTTGGCATCTCCATCGGAACTTTTAAACAATAGAAAGTTGTGTAGTGTTGTACCATGTTCTCCGGCATTATTACAACCAAAAATACAAAATAATGTTAAAAAAAATATAGAAAAACGACGCAAAGTACAAAAGGAATACTATGATAGAAATGCCAAGGATCTCCCTCAATTAAATAAGGGTCAAAAAGTTAAAGCATGGATAAATGACAAGTGGGAAAATGGTACAATACTGGATATGCTACGTCCGCGGTCTTACTCAATTGAATTGAGCTCAGGTGGTACAATAGTACGTAACCGTAGACATCTAAGACCGGATTCAGAGCGCCGACATGACTCACCCCCATGCTATAAAAACTTTTCCTATGACGATATAGTAGTCACGCCTGGTACGTTAGATTCCTCTTCCCGTAGCCCCCGTGTCCAGTGTCGGGCAAACAATCCTAATCATTATGTTACTCGTTCTGGCAGGATAGTGAGACAGCCTGATCGGTGGACTACATTTCGTCCACAAACTCCGTGGTAAATCAAAACTAAAGTGTAGCTAGAATTAAGGTTTTAAAGTAAGCAGCATGTCACAATTGCATGTTTTGTACATTAATATGTTTATTTTTGATTGTAATTCTGTTTAAATATATTGTAGATAGTCAGAATAATAATAATAAATAAAATGCATGTTATATAAAATAAAGTCATAAATTTGTCAGTTATTTATGTTGATTATATGGCATGTCATTAAATTGTATTTATCATCTCTAATTTAAGCGCAAATTAAATTTATTAAAGAAGGGAGATGTTGATATTATTATGATGTGGGTACCTAATAAAGATTAGTCTCAGCTCGTACTCCGTGTTTGATTGACGTTCAATACACATATACTTTACGTCATTGTTCGATTGAATAATTCTATGTTATATTTATAGCTATCAAGTTAGCAATCTATTTATCAAAGCATAAATGAATTAAATCACCTAAGCCGCTTAGGAGCAGTAGGAAATTCAAGCCAAAAAAAACACCATTCAGTTGAAACAATTTTTTCAGTTTTGGTGGTACGAAAAAGAAAAATGTTGCATATGTTGTCCTAGAGTTGATAATCCATAATACATTTTTTCAATATTTTTGGTTTGGCCAAAAAGAGGAGTAGGCTTTAGAAAGTACCCATTTGGCGGTATTAAGGGCCTTAATAACATTTTTAATTCAATATTCGATTTTGGGTTAACATTGTACAGACATAACATATAAAAATTTCAAGTTTCTATCTCATTCTGTCTAAGAGCAAGAGACCTGTGACATACGGACCAATGTAACCTATTGCTTACGTTTATTTATTTATCTTACATAAAATTTGTGTACCCAGTTTTCGTAGTATTTGGTACAATAATAGTAGTTTATGCTACAAGGGCGAAAAGGAATAAATTACGAGGACAATTTAAAACACGAGCGTAGCGAGTGTTTTAAATGTAACCGAGTAATTTATTGCTCTTACGCTCGTGTATCATACTACGTTTTTCAATGCATAGTGTGGGGAAATAAAACAAATATAATCTTGTGAACTGTAAATTATGACTGTATCCAGAGCTGTTACACAGTGGAAAAAAGTATAACATTTATGGTACACAGGAAAGGTTGCAGGTTAGCAAACTTCTGGTAAATAAATGAAAAAAATATATAATAATAAAGCCCTAGGGCAAAATAATCGATTTTCTGTTCGGTTTTGATGCATAAAAAGTGGGCCTTTACAAGCACTTGCATTGAAAATAATTTTTAATCATCAAAAAAGTAAGATCTAAATACCATTTTCCTGATTTCCCCCGTAACTGACGAAATACGGAACACTAGTCTGACTCGCGCTTTACCTTTTTTTTTTTAATACAGCTAGCTACGGAAGTTCAACCAATTTCTTTTACAAACAACGAATTTCTCACCCTCTCTTTTTCAAACTCTCAAATAAAAAGGTTCCTTTTCCAACAGACGTCCCAGAGGCCGTCGTGCTTCAAGTGCAAAGGAAAATGAAGCTTAGATTCGACGTGCAATACTTCATGCAGTGTACTTCAACCTGGTCAGATGATAGCGACCTTATCTGGCACATCATAAAGGCGCTTTTTCTTTACACGTAAGTGATTCATGTAGGAATTCTCGTTGTAAAATTAATTTAGTCCTGTAGTATAATCACAGTGTAAAAACCATTTTTAAACTTATTGTGATGCTGTCACGTCAGCGAAAATTTTTAATGAAATTTTAAGGTTTCATTTTAAAAGTGATTTTTCCACTATTTTCAAGATCGTATAAAATTTTACCGAATAATTTTATCAAAGTAGACAAAACTACGGAACCCAAAAAACGTGGTCTGTTATTTCGAAACTGTCACATTCTCAGTGTCAGTCCATCCTAAGTTATGTTCATAACTCAAGAACGGCTGGGCCGATTGAACTTAAGGCGCTCTTATCCCAGAAGAGTGACTCTCTGTCTTTTTCTTTACGTGTAAGGAGTAAAGAAAATAACCACACTTTTGTACTTTTTCGTTGTTTTTATCGGTTTTTAAATTGTTTAAAAATAAGGGATATGTTTATTAAAACCCGCTTACGTGGTCGACCTAGAGAATTTAAAGAGCAATATTACCAGATATGTTTCGTTAATAAAAGAGTGGAATTATGGAAATGGCATGATTTGAAAGGTCTTATTACATGCTGTGTTCGTGAATTATTCCTATCAAGCAAAGTTTATCTGATCGTGTAACACATGCGTGGAAGACCTAGACAAAGGTTCGAACTATATTGCGTGTTTTTTTTTTTGAAGTTTTACACGATATTTGAAAGTTCTATTTGACATTGAAATTACTGATTTTGGGATAAGAGCGCCTTAAATTTGGCATAAATGAATCTAAGCTTTCGGTTAGGCCCGTGTTCCTGTCATGCGGATTTACGGAATAATAATAATAATCTCATCCTAAGAACCCGGAAAAAATACGCAAAATCTTCGATGAAGTAATGTAGGTATATTGTTTTCGTGTTTTGTGTCTAATTAATAAAACATAAACATTTACAAATTAGAAAAGATCAACAAATTTCAAGGATCGTTTCTCCGCATTTGTAACAACATATTAAGAGGGTACTTTTTTCTTTAATGACAAATTTGAAATAAGGGGAGTTTTATAATTTAAAAAAGGTTTTGATATGTTTTTATCGATGCCGTGAGACGAAACCGGTTGGAGTTATACATACTGTAACATATAGCTAGGCAATATGTTAGGTTTAGGTAAGGCTAGGTTTTATAGGTAGGTTAAAGGACTATTTGTTCGTGTTTAGTTGGCAATCGATAATCTTTATGGAGAGCCACCTTCACATCGATGGGACTCTCTAAGGAATCTTGCTCGTGTTTTGTCTGAAAGATCTTTTATACCCGATCTGTATTTATTTTTGGAAAACACGAAATAATTCAGTCAATGCGACGTATGTCGATCCATAAAGGTTATCGATTGCCAACTAAACATGAACAAATAGTCCTTTAACCTACCTATAAAACCTAGCCTTACCTAAACCTAACATATTGCCTAGCTATATGTTACAGTACATATAGTGATATTGTGAAACAGTAAATGTTTATTGTCAAGATGATGTTGATGATGTTCTTCTTAGCAAGACTAATCGAATGGGCGGAGGTAGGCATGTATTTATATATGTAACCTATTACTATGTAGTATATAGGATGGGATTTGGCCGGACGCCTAGATTCGTGCTGGGGGCTCGGTTGGTGATCATTGAACCTTGTTCCTTGTCCCTGGCCGGGTCTCCGGTGTGGGTTCGGGCGGTTGATTAGATTTCACCTTGTATAATATTTATTTTATCTATAATTTTAATCGTATATACGATCGTACATACGTATATTGCCACATAAATTAAATAAACCTTTAATCTAGTTCATGTACATTTATTATTTTATTGCATATATTTTTTTATAAGATTAAATTTTGACTTGTGAAACGTGTATTTTATATACCTACTATGCAAAATAAACTATTTGAATTTGAAATCGCAAGTATTTATCATACTCAACATAATTATTAATTGATCCGTATATTGTCAAATGCACAACTTCAAATGACTACCTATTTCACATTGTGTCACTTGGTCAATCGGCTTAATAAAAATAATATAGATAGTAGACTATACCTCTGATAGGCATATCTTAGCAAAAACGAAATAGCTTTAGGTTCACTCGATAGGAAAATCCTCTAAATTTCATGTGTTAAAAGGCCTTAATTTTACTTTACTTCTTTGAATCATACAACCTAGAAATTTGTAATAAAAATAATTGAACAAATTACCTCGTGGCTGAGTCTTAGATTATTTTTTTGATTTTAATTTTAGTTTTAATTTATTAATTTTGATTTTAATTTTTAACATTAATATTATAATTGTATAACGTATTAGTTAGTATACTGTAATGTTATACATTTTAAATAAATAATAAATAATAATAATAAATAATAATATTTTATTAATTTCATCTAGAAACTGAATTATTAAATAAAAGCTTAGCTTTTCGTGAGCGCTTATTTCTTGGTGGTCGTAACAGAGCGCGCTATTTTAAACTAAAAAGAAACGTCAAAGTTCTGTTCTGATTGATGCAAAATGAGGTACTAAATCTGACTTTACATGTACCCTTAACAGACCTTTCCAAGCTGTCAAAGGGCTTCTTACGATTGAGCCTTTATAAGACTTTGTGTTTGAGGTTTTATCATGTCCGAAAAGTTATTTATTCTATTCAAACTTGATCCCAACCTTTACTTTATATGAGTATCGGCTGAAAATCCAAGGATTTACGGCGGTTTGAACTTTGACTGTAACCTATTGCCTTAGGATATGAAAACTCAAGCAATATTTGTCTAGATATGCGAGAAGGACGGTAGAACAAGTTCTTATAGCTGGTGACCGAGAAAGCCACAATTAATGTCGGGTTTTACTCACATGTTAATTTTGGAAAAATTTGAAATATACTACAGAATATGTGAAATTATGCGCATTGATTCGAATTTTAAATTTTTATCTATAATTTACCAAATTAAATACCAAAACAGGGTCCAATTTAATACTACAAATTGGCAATATTATAACAACAAATGAGTTCCATTGATTATAATCAATAATTATTATTTTTGAAGAACTTTAGCTATAATTAAATTTTTTATTTTTTGTATTTTGCGCTATCCGGAGACACAGTGCAGCGCTGATATGAACGTTATTTCAATATATTTTCTGTCGATATTTGTACCGACACAGGTCGACTCAAGGTCGTTGGTGGATACAACAGCCTTAATATAAAATAAGTA
Source organism: Ypsolopha sequella (assembly GCA_934047225.1). Taxonomy (NCBI): domain Eukaryota; kingdom Metazoa; phylum Arthropoda; class Insecta; order Lepidoptera; family Ypsolophidae; genus Ypsolopha; species Ypsolopha sequella. The sequence continues at coordinate 15,098,778 of OW204005.1, read as the reverse complement.
AAATAATATAAAATTAAGTAATTTAATTATGAGACACTTGTCACGATCAGTACTTTTAAAAAAGTTTTCCTTGAATTTTATGGTTGTTTGAATTATTTCATGATTTTTGACTTGAAAATCAACAAGAAAACAAGAAAAGAGTGAGAGATTAGTGCTACCGTCTCTCTCTACAAACAGACGTGTTTGTCTCTGTATATTTATCTACTAGTCTTTCGCCTGCGGCTCCACCTGCGTTTATTCGATCTGTTTTCGGCCTGGCGGTTATTTAATTAACACCCTTTATAGCCTATATGTTGACCAAGGTCACTACAATTATAATAAAGAAAGCCACATCGAAATCCGTTGAATGACAGACAGATAGACAAAATTTGTCAAAATTGTAAGTATAAACCTAATAATAACCCATGTCATTTAAAATTTCGCAAAAATGTTCAATCTACAGAGATGACTTCTTTACTACTTTATTATAATATGTATAACACACATATGAAGCCTAATAAATTGGCATTATAAATGACTAGCTTTCGCCCGCGGCTTCGCCCGTGCTAATTTCGTTTGAGAAATCTTTGAAAAACCGAAAAACTATCCATGTCTCCCTCCCCCTTATGATCGAAAGTGATTGATTGGAAAATATGAAAAATTTATCTCGAATTATAATTGAATAATTCAACTGACGACGACCACAAGTTGGTCGAAATATATCTCGAAAACAGTTAAACTTTTTTATTTATATTTATAATATATCTACAATAATTAGATTCTATTAGTATATAACTTTTGTATGGCTTTATTGCAAATAAATGATCTTATCTTATCTTAACTAAGATATGGATTTCGGTCTGAAATAAATATTTTCTTTCTTCTTTCTTTCTATAACTAGCTTTTGCCCGCGGCTTCGCCCGCGCTGTTTTAGTTTTCATTTTTCCGGGCTAAAAAGTAGCCTATGTCACTCTCCATGTATAATCACGTCGATCCGTTGCTCCATCGCTGCGTGAAAGAAGGACAATCCAACAAACCATAGACGAATAAAGCCTACGGACTCCTCATTACAGGCGACCGGTTTCTGTCAACACACCTGACTGAACGAGCAGATATAATTCGCCACTCAAAAATTATCTGTTTCGATAGGCCAAACCAAAATGGCTTCTATATTCATTACTTTAGAGTCTTCGTCTTCGAGAAAGATAAGTTTGTGGCGCTATACGTAAGATAGAATGACCTCGGAAGAGCCAATAGGATTGCAGTATCCCGTTTCTCATGCCTCGGCTTGTTGACAGAATTATTTGCACGCAAGATATTGAACAATAGACGTTTTTAGGGTTCCGTAGTCAACAACAAGGAACCCTTATAGTTTCGCCATGTCTGTCTGTCTGTTTGTCTGTCCGCGGCTTAGCTTAGAGACTATTAGTACTAGAAAGCTGTAATTTGGTACGGGTATACATATTCATCACGCCGATAAAATGGTACAGTAAAATTTTGAAAAAAAAAATGTGGTACCTCCCCTACACGTAAAGTGGGGATGATTTTTTTTCTCGTCTATCTCTTAGTGTGGTTTGTCGTTTGATAGGTAATTAAAACATATTTGGGGGTGTTAGAAGACCATTTTTCGATCCAGGGTTCCGTTTGCGAAATATTAAGCTTAAAAGTGTTAATTTTTATTAGAGTCAAGTGTCCCCCCCCCCCCCCCCCTGCCAGCGAAACGGTTGTATTTGGAGACGTGAAAAAAATTACGGCAGTAGTATACATAACGAAATTAAAAGGAAAACTATCACAGCTAAGTAGGCTTTACAAGTTAACGAGTACATCAGATCGCGCCAAACTGATAGTCCCCTCTAAACACGGGGCGATTCGCATCAGCAGGAACAAAATATATGGGCCGTTGTTGGGATGAGAAACTTCCGAGGGTACTAGAAGTTTTGCGCGATTTGCGCGAACCCTTCGTGCGCGAGTCTGACTCGCACTTGGCCTGTTTTTCTGAGCTGTATTGTCTATCCAACAAACCAACAAACACACTTTCGCATTTATAATAAGGGTACGGATAGGAATACGGACGGATTTCTAACGCGCCTAAATCCGTATAAGAATCAGTAAATATGTAAGTACTATGACCAGTTTTAGGGCAATTTTGTAGGATTAGGTACTCTCTCGAAAACGAAAATTCGGGACTAATTCCGGCTTTGCGTGAAGATACTTTATTATCATTAATCTATTGAAACCCTTTCCTTTAGACCGGAATACTCTTATTTTATAGAAATGCTTTTCGACTAGATTTTGTTTTTTTTATTTGTGTTTTTTTTTAGTTAAGACGCTTGTCTCTCAGAGGGGTAGGCAAAGACTACGGATTTCCATCTTCCTGACATACCTCTTTCGCTTCACCACATCCATCTATTTAGTCATACAAGCCCTTCTATTCCGGGTGCTTTTGACTTTGTCTTTCTTCAATATGTCGCCAATTTAGTAGTTCATTGTAGTTCATGGTAGTTCATGCTTCAACTGAAATATTCTTACCGTACCAACTTTTCGAAATTAATTCAAACTTTATTTCTTTGACATCTATCTGTTTTTTTTTAAATCGAAATGTGATTTAAATTAAATATTACACATGGGAAACATACACTTAACCCTTGTTGCTCTCTTTGCGTGCTTCGTCTTTTTTTTTTTTTTTTTACTTCGTGCCAAGCTTTTGCATTGCAACCCTGCGGCGGTGTATCACCTTATGTGTAGTCTTTCATTTAAATCACACTTCGATTGAAAAACAGATAGTTGCAGGGGATCTAAAAAGGCCGACTTGGGTGAATTATAAAATAATTTGAAAGTAGGATAGACTCAGAGTTTTTTCACGCGTGCAAAAGAGACTGTATTAGAATGGAATCATAATACGGTTCAATCGAAGCGGCCTTTTTAGAGAACCAGAACTTTACGGTGGGATCTTGGGTTATTATATTTTTAGAATATAAAAGATAGATGTTGTTTCTATTTACCAGTCTGATCAGTTGTAAATGGTTTCTTTTGTAAACCGGAAAATATAATGAAAATGTATAAGTATGTTAAAAGGATAAAAGAAAGAAAGAAAAAATATTTATTTCGGGTAATTAATCAATCGGTCGAGCTTACTTACTATTTACAAATTGTACAACAACAACAAACCCGCGGTGGGGTGTACTACAACTATATTATTTTTTAAATAATTACCCATAAATGGAAATAGACTCAGCTATATGCCATCTGAAACAATTTTCAGATAACGCTGATTTTCAGCTATTCCCATGCCACTAATGTTTTTTATATTTGATATAAGTTTTTTGTATTATACATAAAAATAAGAGATAATTGTGCATGCAGCAGATAGCACTTCGGATAATATCTGAAGCTTTAATTGTAAAATGAAGTAAATTGTGTGATAAATGGTGGCTGCTACAAACTAGATTTGCTGAAGTCCTTTTTTTCCACACAGGTTTCCATTACTCCTGATGATGATTGCATACTGCCAGATTGTCCGAGTGCTGTGGAGGTCGGACAACATCCCTGGCCACACGGAGTCTCATACAAGCACCAATGGGTCCACGGCTGGCCATAATAATTGTAAGTTCAATGTGAATCCGACTATAAATATTAGCCAAGTTCCGAATGGAACATATTAAAAAACATTAGCCAAGTTCCGAATGGAACATATTAAAAAACAAAATAATACGAAAACATATTCTGAGATTCTCATTTATTTTAAATTGGGTCAAGTCACTGTCATGCATGACCTGTCAGTATCACTGGTACTCTTAAGACCAAGAACTGGTCATAATATAAACTTATAAATAATAATAATGATGAATACATTCTTTTTTTAATAAATTTCTTTATTAAGACCCAAGATGCTATTAAAGAGCTGCCACTTTAGAAAAAAATTGAAGCACCTATAGTATGCCGAACCACTTGTACGCACGAGCCTGGCACGTACACATATACATCATAGTAAGCCGATTTCCATAGTAATTTCACTCACACACAAACCGCCGTCATTGCTATGCTTCAATAGTTGCTTAGCTTCGACTCCGTCCACCTTTTTTTACGTCAATGCTTACCAGAATAATTATTGAAAGTCTTCTGAAAACAAATCTAGAAAATTTGAAATTGTTCAAAATATTCTCAACACAAAACAAAGGAAAAAAATTGTAAAGATAGAATAATATATGGGTATCAAATTGTAGATTATTAAAGAGCTGATTGTAAACATATATGCCTTAATTATATTTGCGGGCACTGATTTCGAGATGTCTCTGAAAAACCACAAAAAAATTCATGTACCCCTTTAGTTCCGAAACAAGTGGATCAAAAATATGAAAAAAATTTCGATTATAGCTCATAACTGGCCAGTCACAGGAATACAATAGCGAATTAAAAAAAAGTTGAATACAAATGAGAAATATATCAAAAAAGGAAAATAAATTAAATGTTATTTTTATAAAAATACAATATGGATATCAAATTGTAGGTAAAAAAAAATGTAATTGTAAAAATACATAGCATTTACGTGCATCCATTTTCCATTTCGAGAAATCCTCATAAAACCACAAAAAAAATTAATGTCCTCCTCCTTATCTCCAAAACTGATAGACCGAAAAATATGAAAAACATCATGACAATATGTGCTTACGTAAAGTTTACAGAAAAAATATAGCGGTTGAGAAATTCACGAAAACAAAATGACAACATTGAATTTTTCATCCAAGATTCGGAACCCTGACGGAAATTGACTTTTGCTCATTGATTTTAAGCAACAAAGGCGCGCTTTTCGTGCTAGTGAGGTGAAAAGCAAATTATCCCATCATACGAACAACTTTTACTATGGTACTAACAACCAGTTCGCGAAAAAATTTAACTGTTCAATAGATCAGTAACATACATACCCGAACAAAATGTATGAAACAACTGATTCAGGTTTTCACGATTTCTCAATTTCGTTTCACTAAAAGTTGTTTGTATGGATTAGTACTATCGCCAGTTTTCGGATGTCTTCCTAATTACGTATAATTTATACCTGCATAAATATAAAATTTATTGATGGCTCAGGTAGAGGTAGGTTCAGGTTCAAATTTGTCATTGTCAGTTCAATGTAGTCAAAGTAATAATTTGACGTGACACGACTTGACATTTGTGACAAAAAGGCGTTGACTAACCATAAAAACATAGAAGTCTGATTAGAGCTCAAAAATTACCCAACGATATAGTTGAACACAACTTTATATGGCGACGGCTCCAATAGCGTTCATTGTCTCTTTGAGTGGGCCAATCACGGCTGGCCTAGTGTCGCATCTAGGGTTGCCAGATGGGGAAACCAAAATATCTAGGCAAAATTTCAAAAAGTCGGGATTTTGGGATTATGGTCGGGACAAATAAATATAACGAATCAAAAAATTCGTTTTTATTATTAAAATTAAAGTAACTACAACAATAGTATATTTCGTGACGAGTATAAAATGGCGGATTTTCTTACCCAAGGAATGAAGCTAGCTTACATTCCGAGGGTAAGAAAACCCATTTTTACTCGTAACGAACGATACTTTTTCTACTACCTGATTTATGTATTTAAATATTTAATTTTTCCTTTCAATATGACTTTACAAAGCGCGGCGCGGTTTTTACCTTTTTTTTCAGGCTTCGGCCGGTGGCTTTTATTTGTGGCCAGTATCATTTTGTGAAAAAAGGGTGTCCAGACCCAATATAATCGATTATGTCATTTGATTGCAAAGACAAACTAAGGACGTCAAAAAGAACCTAATTTAGCATGAAATGAAGACAAACATCAAAAAGAACCTAATTTTGCTTTAAATGAAATTTCAATGCGTTATTTCAAACTGACCTGATAGTCATTCCGCAACGTAGCCCGGAAAGTTCAATTTTCAAAACTAATTTCGAGTATTAAATGGAACTTTTTCATAAAGGTAGTAGAAAGAATACTTTTTTGCCCGCCGACCGTTATTAATTGTTATTTTTCGGGACAATTTGTATTTTGTCGGGACTCTGGACATCACATGAAATGTCGGGACAATCCCGACGAATCCCGACCATCTGGCAACCCTAGTCGCATCGCATGACAATAGTAGGAACCAATCATGAGCCCTTTTTACTCCCTGTTGCCATTTTTCAATGACACTTTGTTAGAAATGAGTCTTCCATGCTTTTTCATTCGCCGATCACCAGTATATTATTCTTCCATCATAAGGACCGACGGACCCTCACCTTGCGAATTGTTTTATTTCACGAATCTGAATAAATATTTGAAACATTTAAATTATGAAACACCGCAGTCTATTTTTCAGTCAAACAACAAGAAAATGTTTATTTAAAAAAGTAACGGATTAAATCGTTACCTACCTATTCTGAATTGAAATTGTGTAAACAAAAGAACAGAGAATTTTCTGTTATTGTTTGCTTTTCATATTAGTTTACCGTTCAGATTGGCGTGTTTGTAGTTTGAAGTCGGTCATGCGAAAAATATAATAAGACCGTAATTTATTACATGACTGCTCACATAAAAGGAGTGTATTGAGTTCATGTATGTGTTTATGGACAGGACAGGTATCTTTTTAAATGAAACCACATAAAAGAAACGAAACATACCCGCTGCGCAAATTAAAAAAACCGGTCAAGTGCTAGTAGGGCCCGCCCCCTGAAGGTTCCGTACTAATTAAATAGGTTAGAATTAGATAAAACAAGGTTCAGACCGTACCTGAGCCTAGAGCATGACCAACTCCAGGCTATCTAGGATTCGAAGAAATTCGGACTCTCATTGTATTGAAAAAATTATATTTGGTTTATTAATATTTTCTCTAGGGATCTTACGTATATTCAATGTACTAAGATTTATACTTTTGTCAAAAAAAATCTTTTGCACCCTCTTTTTTTTGGTTTTCAAACGTTCTTTTCAAGAACGCGGTTAAGAGATCAACTTGTTTTTTTTTTCATAAAATAGGTAATAGAAATATTAAGGTATATCACCTAAATTCAATATTTTTTTCCTTACAAAATATTTCAGTATAAGCTAAAAACACACCAATTTGTTGTTTCGCTGCGTGATCGCTGCTGCTGCGTATTACGCGTCCAAGAAAAAGAGGCCAAAGAGCCAACATATAGTCGCCTCTATGAAAAGCAAATAAAGTCTTTGCTGCTTATTGCACTTATTGTGCTGGACGGGTAATAAAAAAAGTTGCTAGGGTGTGCCATCCTCTTAAGTAGAATTTTAGTGAGATATATTTCGGGCCTTTCGGGCCCGGCATCAGTCACAATCAATATATGCCGGACCCGAATGGCCCAAAATATATTAAAATTCTATTTGAACTTGTTTTATCTAATTCTAATCATTTAAAAAGACAAAAAGTCATTATTTAATATTTATTTAAACAGGTTAATGTATTATTATTACATACGGCTTGAACACTCACGTGTGATTGTTGTTGACTATATGCCAACCGTTTCACCGATACAACATATATATAGTCAACAACAATCACACGTGAGTGTTCAAGCCGTATTAAGTATGTCAGCTCACGCGAGTTTTATAGTAGTTTATGCTACAAGGGCGAAAAGGAATAAATTTCGAGGACGATTTAAAACACGAGCGTAGCGAGTAACGTAAGTAAACGTAACGTAAACGTAGTAAGTAAACGTAACCGAGTAATTTATTGCTCTTACGCCCGTGTATCATACTAAGTTTTTCAATGCATAGTGTGAGGAAATAAAACAAATATAATCAAAGAATTTAATTATTAAAATTGAAAGTTACATTGTTACAATTTTGCAAGTTAATCATTGGCTCAAAAGGACTGTATCCAGAGCCGTTAAACAGTGGGAAAAAAAGTATAACATTTATGGTAGACAGGAAAGATTGCAGGTTAGCCAACTTCTCGCATAAATAAAAAAAAAATTCAAAGCCCTAGGGCAAAATAATCGACTTTCTGTTCGGTTTTGATGCCGAAAAAGTGGGCCTTTACGAGCACTTGCATTGAAAATAATATTATAGGTTAATGTACTTAAATAATTTAAACAGAAATTAGAAACTTATCTTTACCTACAAAATTCATAACACAAAACTGCACAAAATTACGTTAGTTGAGTATTCGGGGACGTAACCCTCAACTACATTATAAAGTTTTCAGTATTTGTTGTTTAAATATGCATATGGTGCATAATATACAGAAATTACAAATCCCTAACCGCTTTGATCTTTGATGTTAGAACCCGTAACAAAAATAAACTAAAAATGACAACTTTGATAGCCTCCCATTTCTTTATTTTCATAAAATATGTTTGTACTCTACTCAAGTAATGACATCCCACATGCAAGGGTAAGAAAAAAAATTCGGCTCCATTTATATGTATGAAGCCCCCCCTTAAAAACAATTGAATTACATTAATAATTCACTATTTGGTTTTAGGTTATTAATTTACACAACATATCAAATTTCAGGGGATCTAAAAAGGCCAACTTGGGTGAATCAGAAAATGATTTGAAAGTAGGATAGAGTCAGAGTCTTTTCACGCGTGCAAAAGAGACGGCATTAGAACTGAATCATAATATGATTCATCCGAAGCGGCCTTTTTAGAGGACCAGCCCCCCTATTCTGTATCTTTAGTTGCCAACTGCACGAGGTGCCTATCATCAAAAACATAGCTAAAAACTGAAATTTCAAAATTGCCTTTAGTGGGTATTGAACTATTAACAATCTGTGTCGTCACTTCAAGTGCGAAAATATCCTTAGGACATCGGAATTCGATAGTATATCTATGTTTTTGATGATAGACACCCAGTCCAGAAGGCAACTAGAGATACACAATAGGCCCGCAGGTCTCTATCTCTATGTCCGTGACATACGGACAGACAGACAACTTCAAATGATCTTCACATGGTGTAACTTGGTCAATCGGTTTAATAAAAATACTATAGATAGTAGACAATAGGGCTGATCTAGAAAAAAAAACATTTTTGAAAAAACGCAAAAGCCTAATTTCGCTCGATAGAAAAAAAACCGGCCAAGTGCGACTCAGACTCGCGTACCTAGGCATCCGTATTGTGGATGATAAATTTAATTTTGTTATTTTTTTCGTGAATTTCTCAACCGCTTTATTTTTCCTGTGATCTTTACGTATATTATCATGATGTTTTTCATATTTTTGGTCCACCAGTTTTGGAGATAAGGGGTTATGGTTTTTCAAGGATTTCTCGAAATACGAGTATATGCAATTAATTATAGCCAAACTATATGTTTTTACAATCACCTTTTTAATACCTACAATTTGATACCCATGTTGTATTTTATAAAATATCTTTTTTATTTATTTGGCTTTTTTTTATATTTTTCATTTGAGCTCAAATTTTTTTATAAAATTTTAAATAATATTATAGTGGCTTCAATATAATTGGATTTTCCAAAAGAGTGATTTTAGAATTTTTTATTCAATTGTTCTAAAATCACTCTTCTGGAAAATCCAATTATTTTGAAGCTACCATAATATCACTCAAAATACGTTTAATCATATAGTGGCTTATTTTAATACATTGCTCTTATCTAAAAGTTGTATTTTGGCCGTTATCATTATTTCTTAATATTTTGTAACAAATACGGAAAATCGACCCTTAATAGCTAGGATTCCGTTTTGCCCTTCGGGTACGGAAGCCTAAAAACATTGGATCTGCCCACAATAAAGCAGTAGCTTTTCAAACTTAGAAAACATTAAAAGAAAACATGAGAATAATTATTCATTTCCGCAGGATTATTTCTTTGCCGAAGCTTTTCAATGTGATAATAATAACTCCGAAAAGATCTGGGTGCATAAATTTAGGAGAATTACTACGCCTCATATCCCAATAACTTTTTAGGAGATGCTACTATTATTTCAAACTTTCCTTTTAACTCAAATAAATTTAACGCAGTTTCCAAACTTTCTTTCAATACCTAAGGTTAAAATTGTTTTGAAGTAGGACTCCATTCAGTAAGTATAAACTAATGATCATGATTGTACACATTTAAAAGATGACGATTACTTATAAGTATAGACGTTCTGCTATACAGACCATCTAATAGTTGGTCGTTTTGCTACATGGATGTTTTGCTAATTAGGCATACAGCTACATGGATGTTTTGCTAATTAGGCATACAGCTACATGGATGTTTTGCTAATTAGGCATACAGCTACATGGATGTTTTGCTAATTAGGCATACAGCTACATGTATGTTTTGCTAATTAGGCATACAGCTACATGGATGTTTTGCTAATTAGACATACAGCTACATGGATGTTTTGCTAATTAGGCATACAGCTACATGGATGTTTTGCTAATTAGGCATACAGCTACATGGATGTTTTGCTAATTAGGCATACAGCTACATGGATGTTTTGCTAATTAGGCGTATAGCTATATGGATGTTTTGCTAATTAGGCGTACAGTTACATGGATGTTTTGCTAATTAGGCATACAGCTACATGGATGTTTTGCTAATTAGGCATACAGCTACATGGATGTTTTGCTAATTAGGCATACAGCTACATGTATGTTTTGCTAATTAGGCATACAGCTACATGGATGTTTTGCTAATTAGACATACAGCTACATGGATGTTTTGCTAATTAGGCATACAGCTACATGGATGTTTTGCTAATTAGGCATACAGCTACATGGATGTTTTGCTAATTAGGCATACAGCTACATGGATGTTTTGCTAATTAGGTGTATAGCTATATGGATGTTTTGCTAATTAGGCGTACAGCTCATTAGACGTTTCGTGCTGTTGGACGTTTTGCTACTTAGACATTCTGATCGGGAAGGGCAAAATACACGGACTTGTCCATAGAAATAAAGACTCGAGCCTATGAATAGAGAGTTATTATTCGTAGACTCTTGCATGACATGGCACAGTGAGAACTTTACCCATCATAATTTCTTCAACTGGTGTCATCCCTAAAACGTTACATACTTACCTTAAGATATTGGACATCCATTCATCAACTTTCATCCTTCTTCAAAAAGCTGTAATATTAAATACTTGTAGGATTGTCCGTAAATTCCTGGGACACGAATAATTGTACCTATACACATGCACTTGGGTTTGGCCCGTGCCTTTTTACCATCTTTAAAAACATCTAAGAGAGTAAAAAAATAAAACAAAATGAAAAATGTATATTACTACCTATATAGGTATTGTTAATAAAGAACTTGTAATAAATATTCAATTTCATGGGTATCTCGTACAACAGATGAGTGTAAGACTAAATGTTTATTAGACAAATTTTATCCTGAACAATAATTTTACCGATTCGTATAATAAAATAGCGAAGTTTAATTTTTTAAATTTTTAGTTGGTTCAGTTCCCGGGTGAGACAAGTGAATTTTAGAAGATCTTTGAATGCAGTTTTGTTTCTTTTAAAAAATTAAGGAATGTTTCCTTTCAGTAAAATGAGCTAAATAAAGGATTTAAGGTAGTACTCCTCCAGGGCTCTTAAATTTTTTCCACTCTGTATATATATATAATCGGTTCTACCACGATATTTTTTTTTACCTTATTTTAGAAAACGGACAAAAAAAATTTCGATCTGGAACAATATTTAATGACCGCTCAGGTGTAACTCAAAAAAAAAGTTTTCGGAACCATAAATGTGAAAAGAAGTTACTTCGAGTGTTGATTGTTCTGCCTTCCTTCCTAGCACCATTTTACGTTACCAGGATTAACATTGGTCTCCTAATTTCGTCCAGGGCTATCAGGGAACCGCCGCACGGTGCCCTCGATCCACGCCAACGCCTCAACCGAAGGTCAGCTCAGGTCCAGAAGGAAGGCGGCTAAGATGCTGGTGGCTGTCGTCGCCATGTTTGCTGTTTGCTACTTCCCTGTGCATTTGCTGTCGTTGCTGAGGTTTGTAGACTTGGTATTACCTTTTAGCCCCGGGGAAGTAGGTTTTCACTACGTCCGTCTCTTGAAAATTAAACTCTCGCTGCATACAAAAATTCTTATGACGTCATGTCTATGCTGTAGGCCTACCACGAGTTTATACTTCGATCGATCGATACTCGTTAGCGACTGAGTAAAATATTTACATGAGAAATTGTACAGCGCCCTTAGCGGTTTACGAGAGGAACCAAAATTTCCAATACACAATGTTTTACGCAGTTGCCAACGGGTGTCGAGACCCAAACTCATGGTGGCCTACTGCTTTTTTTTTAATGTGTACTTTCGTATGTTCTTACTTTTTTCAAACACCCTACGCAACCTAAATCATGAAAGGTTAATTTTATTTTTTGTTTTCTATAGCAGATGCTGGTTGGGCGTTATTCCCTTCGTAATTTACAACCAGATTCTAATTGTCAACTCAGACAAAGCAAAAACTTGGGTATTATAATTGATAGACACCTGTCCCAGGTGCCGCATGTAAATGAGACCAGCCCCCTTATTCTATATCTTTGGTTGCCGACTGGACCGGGTGCCTATCATCAAAAACATAGATAAAAACTGAAGTTTCAAAATTGCTTTTGGTGCGTATTGAACTATTTACGATCTGTGTTGTTACTTCAAGTAAGAACATATCCTTAGACAATCAGAATTCGATAGTATATCTATGTTTTTCATGATAGGCACCCAGTCCAGTTGGCAACTAGAGATACATAATAGGCCCGCAGCAGAAGAGTTCATTGTGCTTTTCACTCCCTAAAGCAACTTCAGAATTTTCTACCCTTTAAAACGAAAAGTATGCTTGCTCAAACGCTTCTCCTTCCCATTATCAACTATAGAAATGTTTGTCTTCTTGATGTCAACGGGGAATTGTTAAATAAACTTGAACGTCTTCAAATTTAGCTATCCGATTTATCTTTGGTCTTCATAATTTGATCACGTCTCTCATTTTCCCAAAGAGTTAAAATGGTTGCCAATCAATCTTCGCCGAAATTTTCATATTTTATCCTACCTATTTAACATAGTTAAGAATCCGCTTTCCCCCGCTTACCTTCGTAAGCGTTTTGAATTTTTAATCAGACCCCTACGTTCTGGAACTATGTCACTCCTTAAAACTTCAACGCAACCTAAATCTAGAAAGGTAATTCTATTTTTAGATTTCTATGCAAAAATCATAAAAAGAATTCAAATTTTTACTGCGTTGTGTTGTTGCGAAATTCAGGTTCATAGATACATGTATCCTCTCAAAAGATATGTGCAAAGTGCATGGACAAAGTGTCATAATCAATTGAGGTGGGCCATCCCTTTCAGCTGCCATGTTTGTGACGTCCTGATGTCTTTGATATCAATGAAACTTTGCACACACCTTGATATATTTTTCCTTTCCCCCCACACCACACTGCAACCCCTCTCATCAAGAGGTGCAAAATGGCGAGTTATTAAAAAAGCGTCGAATTTGTGAAACGCTTTCAGATAAAAACTGTTTTCCATGAAACGGTAACTGTTTATTTATAGAAAAGTGTAACTTAATCTTCTTTACATGAACGACGTCTATATTTCTCTCTTTTTTATTTCCAGTATAGATACTCGTAAAACTATACAACTTGCTAAACTTTGCGTAAAAACGAGGCCATATTCACGATATTCTGACAGATATTATGTATGATGGTGTTTCATCAAATTTGGCTTTTTAGGCTGTATAGGGACGTAGTTTGATCTCGCAAAATAATACTTATGAAAAAAATATATAAAGAAAACAAGCTGTTGACTTCAAATTCAGTTTTATCTTTTGTATGAATCTTAAAAAGAATCCAGGCGTAAAGGGGCCTTTTCTATGGCAGTAGATCGTTATGACTCTCCTTAGGTACTTAGTTTCAAAATAAAGGGTTGCTTAAGATTTGCTACGCTCGGAATTAAGTTTTGGTATGTCCCTAAAAAACTTTCTGTGAGGAATTTCGCCATCCATCAGTAAAGTCCACTCATGATTAAAACTAAAACAAAAACGAGCGTGGCCGATTACTAATTATGCCCTATTCCAACGTATTGGTAAAATTGAAGGAAATTTAGCCGATGTTGAGTTTGTCATTGTATTTGTGTAAATTTATGGGAGCCATTTGTAAATATATTTACAATGTAAGAAAGGAAACTTTATGTGAGCACAAAAAACATAACATTTAAGGCGCTACGGAAAAATAATCGACACTTTTGGAACTTGCTACTTCAGTAAGGAAGGTATTATTTTGATAAAATGGAATATTATTTTTGGAATCTTTTTCTAGAGATCTGTTAAACAGAAACGCAATTGGAGAAATTCGGCTTTACCGTAACGTACGCCCCTAGGGAGTTTTCCGGGATATAAAGTAGCCTATTTCGAACGGAGAAAATCACCAAGATGAAATTGACAAATAATTGTAATAAAAATCAATTAGTACCGGGATATAAAGTAGCCTATTTCGACTGGAGAAAAACACCAAGATGAAATTGAGAAATAACTGTAATGAAAATTAATTAGTACCGGGATATAAAGTAGCCTATTTCGACTGGAGAAAAACACCAAGATGAAATTGACAAATAATTGTAATGAAAATTAATTAGTAGAGGGATATAAAGTAGCCTATTTCGACTGGAGAAAAATACCAAGATGAAATTGACAAATAATTGTAATGAAAATTAATTAGCACGGGGATATAAAGTAGCCTATTTTGACTGGAGAAAAATACCAAGATGAAATTGACAAATAACTGTAATGAAAATTAATTAGTACCGGGATATAAAGTAGCCTATTTCGACTGGAGAAAAACACCAAGATGAAATTGACAAATAATTGTAATGAAAATTAATTAGTAGAGGGATATAAAGTAGCCTATTTCGACTGGAGAAAAATACCAAAATGAAATTGACAAATAATTGTAATGAAAATTAACTAGTACCGGGATATAAAGTAGCCTATTTCGACTGGAGAAAAACACCAAGATGAAATTGACAAATAATGAGGAAGAGTCACGATTTTTGTTAAGTATGTAGATCGATGACAGTAAAAAAAACATGACTTATGGTGAAAAAAATATCCAAATCGGACAAGAAATGTCGAAAGTACAGCAATTTTACTGTAGCAGTTCAAATAACGCCCGCCAGTACCAGCCGCGAGCGCGTGACGTCATCCCACACATACCCGGGGCGCGACCCCGCACGCGCTCTTCAGTTCTGTAGGTGTACTCTGTTTCCCGCGCAGTTCTTGAGCTGTGCTTGTCACGGTCGCTTTGTTATAGATTTATTGTTGTGTATCAATATCCTTAAAAATGTCTTACAAATATTGTGTCGTGCCAAAGTGCAAGAGTACAAGTAGTAGTACGCCCGACAAACTATTTTTTCATGTTCCAACAGACAAAAAAGCTAGAAAAAAGTGGTGTAGTGTTATGAAGAGAGATCCTTTATCAAGCAAAAGTACTCATTACTGTTGCGAAGATCATTTCGACGTAAGTACCTTTCCTACGTTATACCTTATACTTGACGTATACCTATTTCCTCGTATTATTGAGTAAATGTCACCTATTTTATCGATCAATGGAATCAAAAACCTTAAAACTTAATCCTTTTATGTCATATTGTCTCAACCTTAACACAATCGTATGAGGTAATAACAATAAACAATAATCAACGTAGGTATGATATTTGTAGTCCGGGAGACTACCGCATTTTTATCTACGATAATGAATACCTATCAACAATAGGTAATGATTCGAATTTTAATTTCTTTGCTGTAGGACCTATTTTTTGGATCTGCTTTTCTCAGTAAGTAAAGTATTATTTAAAAATAAAATAAAGAATCTTTAGTCTGTTTTTACTTTTTACAGGTCGAAAATGACATGGAAAATTATATAAGGTACCGATTGATGGGTGGTCAACTAAGACTAAAAAAAGGAGTTCTGCCGCATAAATTTGACTGCCAAAGAAAGGATAACGCCGTTGTAGAACGGACTGGATATAAAAAAAGACAGCAGATTGAGTACTTTGAAAGAGTGCTTAATCCGGAAGTTGGTCATGAAAACCTAATAACACAAGAAGAGTTCGTGGCGTGTGAAACGATTGATTTTAATTCAAATGATAAAGAGGCTATAAACCCGCTTGAAGAAGATAATGCGGCAAATCTACACAATGATCCTAAATATAAATCACTCGCAGTGCAAGTTAATATAAAGCCAAAAGTTCGAAGCAAGGGCATTAATACTGACGCCGGTTTTGACCGGGTTGAAGAGTTTGCTCTTAAAATAAAAACGGTGAAACCAAAAGAACATCGTCGGGATCATCATCGGGAACCAATGCATGATAGCTTCACATCTTACTCTAATACCTCATCAGTTTCTGCGAGCCTAAGTGGATTCAGTGTAAATACTGACGCCTGTGAAATGAAACGACAAGTAGATACTGAGTTATTTAAGGAACACATGCAAAAAGGAACTTTAATGTCTATATCTAGAGAACCTAAGCTTTTTCTCGGATTACCATCGCAAGTGTATTTCTGTTTAGAATATTTGAGTGAATCTACTGAGAGACCTCTGATGGATGTATTATATTGAGCTTGAAAAAACTGAGATGGCGTGAACCGAATTCCGTGCTTGCTGTTCAATTTGGAGTTTCGGAATCTACAGTCGCCAGACATTTCAAAGAAACAATACCTAAGGTTGCTCAATGCATGGAGAAACTGATTTTTATTCCTCCTCGCGACGATATTCGCTCAAATCTTCCGATACCTTTTAGGAGGCGTTATTCAACAGTCGTCAGC